>OX359290.1:104310248-104802748 GCA_947179395.2 Pulicaria dysenterica | reverse complement strand
GTGGGTGCCTTCTAAAATTAATGTTTTGATTTGGAGGATTGCTTTTTACAGGGTGCCTACAAAATTAAACTTCCCTTGATTTCTACATTGTGTTCAATGTGCAATAATGAAGATGAAAGTGTTGAGCATATTTTCTTCCATTGTAAAATTACTAAAAAGATCCTGGAGATTAGACATGGGCCCCGAGGACATACCGGACCGGTCCAACGAAGACCGCACGAGTCGAGCCGGTCCAAGACCGAAAGTGATAGAAACGGTCCGAACCGGTCCAGAACCCGAACCGGTCCAAAACAGTCCAAGACCGGTCCAAGACCGGTCCAAGACCGAACCAGTCCAACGAAGGTCCAAACCGGTCCAAGAGTTCAACGGCTTTTTTTTTTGAAAAAAACCGGTCCAAACCGGTCCGAACCGTCCTAACGGCTAGTTTTTCAAAAAAAAATTCCCAAAAATTCCCCTATAGTTTATAATTTGCAAATTTTTTTTAAATTAACAAGTCACTTTTTTTATCAAACAAAAAAACGAACCGAAAACCGGAAAATTTTAAACCGAAACTAAAAAAAACCCGGAAATGTCTAAACCGAACCGGAAAATACCCGAACGAAAAACAGACCGGTCCAGGACCGAAGTCGGACTGGTCCGGACTTGGACCGGTCCGGAAGTGGTTTAGGACCGCCCGAAGACCGAATTTATCGAAATGGTCTTACGCGAAGACCGGTCCGCCGAGGACCGGACCGGACCGGCTGTGGTCCATGACCGATTTTGCCCATCTCCACTGGAGATGATTACTAGTTGGTGGGCTTTAAACAATGATCTGATTAATTCATACCCACTTAGGTAGGCCGATATGTTAGGTCCCCAAGGTAAGAAGAGAGTGACTCTTGTTTCTACGATCTATTGCTTTTTTTTTTTTTGTTAATATGGAAAAATAGAAATGGGATAATTTTCTCTTCTAACTCAACAAACAAGTTGGAGTTGATTTTCTCACAGTTGCAGGCCACGACCTTTTTCTGGATTTCGCAAAGAATTGGTGATAATTTGTTTAAACTTAAGTGGTCGGTTTGGTGTAACTGTCTGTTTGATTGTTTTTGACTTTGTATGTTTTTTCTTTTTCTATTGTAATGTTCTTGGTTGCTGGAGCCTTGCTAGCTTTCTTAATAAAATTTGTTGTGTTAGGGGGTGTGATAGCCGAGCCGAATCACCTTCTTGTCACAACTTTGCCGTTAATATATATATAATCTGAAACTACAAGCCCCAAGTATACTATATTAACTATGCACATGTGCAAATATTTGCACATTTGCATATTTACATCTATGTTGAAAAACTAGGCGAATGTGTGAAAAACATGCGACAGAATTAAGGTGGACGTACCCGTCGGGAAAACTGCTACTACGGCTACAACTTCCGATCCGAAATGCAAGGTAGACATCCGAATCAAGATCTGGAAATGGACGTTTTGAGAACAAAAATGTGTAGGAGCTAACCAATACTTTAAATAGTAGAGCACAAAAGCTCATTCTTTTGTCGTTCGTGTTCGTTTATTTGTTCAACTAAAATTAAACAAACGAATATAGATACAAAAATTCGTTCATATTTGTTTATTTATTCAGCACATGTAATTACGACTTCGATCATTAAAAGAAATACCAAGATTAGCTCCAATAGAAAAGACTCTAAATTAACTTTCTTCTTTCACCATTATTGAAATCCTTCTACAATACCAAACCATGATTTGAATCAGCCAAATCCTGGCACAACATTTATAACAGAAGGCCAACTTAATAAGGCTATTTGAAGGCCAATACAAGCATCAATACCCATTTTTTACACACATATTCAAACCATAACTTTATTCCCATCCATTATTCTACTAACACATAATTGGTTTATGAAGCCTTGTAACAAACATCTCCATCGCACACCCACCCTTCTTTCTGATTCTCATCCCCCTCCTCAGCCTCAGCCGCACCTTGTTTCCCGTTAGCCTTTTCAAGAGCACATTCAGGATGAAGATCAAAGTCACATTCTTTACATTTATAAGTCCAAACCTTCCCCTCCTTATCACACCCATCGCACATAAACCCTTGTGAACGTGTGAGAACAAGCTCGTGTTCTTCGTGTAGGTTATGCTTCACTCTATTTGGCCACCCTTTTGCCATGTCAGCAAACTGAGCTTCAATCTCGGCCATTCGTTCCTCTGTGAAAGGGAACGCCTCAGCACCATGAAGCATGATGAGGCCTCTAGCCTCTGTTGTGATCGTCTTCCCGGTTGGTCCTAAAGCCGCCAACAGTGGTATGCCTTGGACTTTAAAAAGGCGGCTTAGTGATTGTTTCCTTTTGTCATTGAAGGGAAGTGATAGCCAAGGCATAGTAGAGTAGTACTCATCATATGAAGCTTGGTCTCTGTCACTCGAGATAAATATCACCTCAAAGGCATCATGTTTTGTTTTGATTTCATTATAGGTTTCAACAAGCTTGGGAGTGAAAGCACGGCATGGTGGACACCAATGTGCAGAGAAGTATAATAGGATGTGTTTACCCACCAGATCAGATACAGGGATCTGTGAAAATAATTCACTATTAGTGACATTATAATGGTCATCAGTAGTTTTTCGTAAGGTACATAGAACAAAACTAGAGGTGGCATTATGTACGGGTTGGTTTAACGGGTCAAAAACTCAAAATATGAATGGGTAATCTTTATGACAATATGAAACATGCAGGGTTGGGGCGGGTTGACCATCAATATTTTTGTCTATGTCTTTAAGAAATACTTCAAAAATTATGAATAATCTAATTTTTGAATAAACTCATTGAGGTACCTGTATGCAAAGAATCACCCTTTTGCCAACTTTTGAACCGTTTGACCCATTTGACATTTTCACCATTTTAGCTTTTATTTTTATTTGATCCGGTTGAGTTAGAACACCACCTCTTCGTATATCCAACATGGGAAGAAGAGGTGGCCAGATAACTGGACTGGATGGCTCAGATAACGGGTCAGAATGGGTTAAGGTTAATAACATGTTATCTTTATGAATAGTTGAAACAGGCTGGGCTGGGCTGGGCCGGCTATTCCAGCTAACACTATTTGTCCGTTTCTTATAAAAAGCTTTACAAAATAATGAATTTGCTTTAAATATAGAAAACAATAATTATTACGGTAATAATTTAAATTCATGAATATATCGATTCAGCCAACTTTTAAACCCTTAAACCCATTTGATATGTTTTCTTTTTAGCTTTTCTTTTTACCATTTGCAGGTAAAGGTGTCAAAATTACCCCCTCTAATGAGAAGTAAGCATATAAAAATGAAGTATATGATACCTTGATACCGTCTTTCCCAAGTACAAAATCAAGATCTTCTGAAACCAGTACCGCCTCCAAAGTTTGTGCTTCCTGTTTGGCCTTCTCTATCTTTTCAAGCTCTGAGAATTGATCAGGTGTAAAAGGGTACGCAACAGCACCATGTTCTTCAATAGCATCAGCAACATTGGGATGAAGAGTTTTCCCATCTGGACCAATAATGACTACAGTAGGGAGTGTCGAGAGCTCAAAATACCTTACTAGCTTCTCACATTTCTTGTCTTTAAATGGAAGTGAAAACCAAGGGACGTTACTAAGCTCTTTATTGAAGGATTCTTCATTGTCATCAAGGGGGATCATTACAATCTCAAAGTTGGCTCCTTTTGCTTTCAATTCGTTGTATACTTTGACGAGCGTGCCAGTGAAATCAGAAGATCTCTTGAATGTAGACAGTATAAAATACAGACCAACAGTCTTCCCTTCAAGTTCAGCAACAGGCACCTTACATAAAAGTAAGGAAATATGTCACAATCACATAAAGGAATATGGCACAATATAGAATAAAACTATAAAGGAAACTTAGTAACTTAGACTCACGTTGTTGCCATTAGCTGTAATGATAAAATTACGAGATGGAGACTCAAGGATGGACCTCAAAGACTGTTTCCTCCTGGCTTCTTCTTCCTGCTCTTTAATCTCTTTGACCCGTTCTGGAGTGAATGGGTACCCCTCGGCTCCATAATCTCCAATCAAGTCGACCCCACGATCACTTAAAAGTTTCCCACTTTGATCAAGGAACACAAGATGGGGTATTCCCTTGACCTTAAAACATTCATCTAAAGATTCTCGGGTTTTGGAATCAGAGAATGGAACAGCAAGCCAAGGCATCTTAGAGAAATAACCATTAAAGGATTCTTCATCTTCATCTGCTGAGATGAATACAATCTCGAAATCGCCTTTTACAACAAGCTCTTTATATACATCCACTAGATTTGGTGTGAACCTTTGGCAAGGGGGACACCAGGATGCAGAAAAATATACCCCCAATATTTTTCCGTTCAAGGTGCTAAGTGCAACCTGTCAATTATGTACGTTATTTGAAAGAAAACAATCTTTATGTACCAAAAGAAGATACTATTTCTATTAAAAAAAATTGATGCGAATGAGCATAAGAACTGAGCGACAACAGACCAAAACAAACAAGAAAAGAGGTCGTGCATCAAGATTCATGAAATATTATGAAGCAACAACAAGGTACAGGAACACCTAATCCAGGTTAAGGCCTGCCTACAGGAAATACAGAAAGTGAGGACCTAACACCTTTTATATACCAATTTTAGTTCTTATTTCCATTACGTTTTATGTCACCCAATCATCAAAGTAAGCAAATACTCCCTACTTTGAAAACAAGCTTTCCTGATGCTCGTCATCACTCCATCTGCCTTTGTGGCTATCAACATTCATCAACTCCCAATAACTTCATTATCCAAAATGGCTCAGAAAAGGTAGCTCAGAAATCATCAAAAGCTTGATTTATTTCTTCTCTCTCTGTCTATCTATATATCACCTTTACATTTCGCCATCAGATAAAGTCCCGATTTTGTCGTAAATAATCACCTAATAAGCAAGCAGTACAGCTACATAGCACCGTCCACTTAAAATCTAGGATTTAACAAACCTAATACTAGATCGGTAAGTAATCACTCTTCGATAGTTCAAATCTACACGGAATTAACATTAAAATCTAACTAATTGCTTCATTTGAAGTAGTGATCGACTTAGTTAAACGAATTACAGAACGTTGATAAGCTTAAAGCTATCCAGAAGTTAACACTTGGTGAATTTCTTTCTTTCGTTAAGACAGCTCTACGAGCTTTATAGAATCGGCTGAAAAAAACACGAACCTGAGGATCGATCCTAATTCCTAGCAAAGTAAGACATGAACCAACGAATTTCAGCAATCTTCTGTTGGTAATGGAATAATCACACAAACAATTGACGAGTATTAACATTCTAGTCACTAACAGTAACGATCCAGTAAAAGGGACATAGATTGTAGTACAAAATTAATGAAGAAAATTGAATACCTGATCACCGTTGTTGCGAAGAAGGTAATCTCTATCAGAGGAAGAAAAAAGTGATTTGATATCGTGAACATCGACTTCAACATTATCCGCCATTGAAAGGAGAAGAAAAGATATGCTGCGATTATACCCAAGAAGGTGTTAACGTTGGAGGTTTTAAATAGGCAAAAGTTATGGGGCATTCTGGAAATTCTTAATTGGCAAGTAATGAACCCCACCGTGACATCTTCTTGTTTTAAAGAGATATATAACCTTTTTACTATTTCTCCGAATTATTTATTTATTTACAATATTTATACAAATATTAAAATTAATAGAGAAATTGAAAAAATAAAATTAGTGGACTACACATCTCATCTTGTGATAGATAGTAGAAAGATATATCATTTTTCTTGTTTAAATTTGTAACGCTAGTCAAGTTGTCGGTGTTTAATATTAGGATATAAGATATGCCTAAAATTTAACTAGTTAAACTTTTAGTCATTTACAGTATACTTTCTTGCACTACCATCTTTTTAATTCTAATGTATGTCTTGATAGTTTTGCTCTGTTAGAACTCTTATGTTGTATTGCATATGAGAGCAAAATGATCAACAAAAAAGATGAACTACGGATGAAGATGAACGACCGATGTCTAAACCACCGACGCAAGCATCACATTGTTGGAGATCAAAAGTTAAACAAAAAATGGACGTTACTATAACATCATTAATACAGTGCTAACCCATTATGAAAATCTTAATTCTTCTGATGAATCTGAAACACAAACCTTTTATCATTTGCACAAGCCCTAACCAAACCTTTGTCGTTATTCAATTTCAAAGTTTTGGAGTGATTTTAACACGAGAGAAATCGTTTAGAAGTTTATGGGTCTATGTAAATGAAGGATTTACGGAGACCAAACAAATAGAAGAGGTTAATAACCAACAAATCATTAAAGGAATAAACCCTTGCATATAATGAAGTTCAATACATGTAATGGTATTTTAGACAAAGTTTATATTAATTGTGTGCACTTTGTCCTAACAACAAAGTTTATCAAAATTGTTATTGTACGTATGTAATTAACTTTATTTTGTACTCGAAATAGACCCATTTTCAAATTTGAGTCATTATATGTAATTAATGACATGAATAACATGTAATAAGTAATAGGACGCCATCTTTATCCCTTATTTTGATCTTATAATGTTCATGTGTTATTGGGTGTTCTTAAGAAAACAAAACAACAAATCTTGATGTATTGATCAAAGATCATGTTTAGAACACCGCAAATTGTTATTGCACAATGAAACTAGAGAATTGATGAACAAGAATTGAACAATGTAGACAAACAGAACATCCCAACAAGGAAACAAATATAATAATTCAACAAAACAAGTTTCGATTTGTACGAAAACAAAGCTAACAAGGTTCTATATCTACATCTATAAATGACTAGTTGAACAAATCAATTGTAGAACATATATAAAACAAAAAACCAAAGTACACATATGGAAATTGACCCAAACGGGCCAAACCAAGATCTTAAACAAATTGATTGTACAAATTGCAAGTACAAATCAAGAAATCGATCCAACCCAACGATCGAGCTTGAATTTTATGGAGTTTTTGCAATCAAGATCTTTAACAAGGAAACCAATTCCATTAACCCACCAAGTTTTTGTGGTGTTTATACAATCGTGTGGTGTTTCTATGTGCAAGATGAACAACTCTAACTTCATTTATGAATCCCAATATGCAAAAAGTAAAAGTAAAAAAAAGTTGGTGGTAACCAATATATGGGAATAATGTGTATACAAATATACAATGACCCAAATTGAAAGTTAGTCGTATTTTTTAGTATAATATAAAGTTGATTATATATGACAATAATTTTAACATAATTAATTATATCGTACACTTTATCCTAAATAAAATGCATTACAAATGCAACTGGAGTTTTTTTACATCATGTAACATTGATTGATTAAATTTATAAATTCTATTAGTGACTATTTATTTTGAGTAGTTCATAAATTATGAAATTAAAGATATAGATTATAACTTACAATACTATGTTGTGTGTGTATTGAAGATTAAAGAAAAAAGAAATTCATGAGTGAAGTTAATTAAAATTCTAAATCCGTTTTGATTCTTGTCTTATTTGTAAATATTAGATGCTTGATTTTTGTTCTTTATAAGGTAATTACCTTTTACGGTTGTAATAATGAAACGTGGTGCTCTTTATTTGTACCAAGCGAATTTATTTACATAAATATATAACGTTAAGTTTTATCAGAGAGTAACTTAGAGTATTGTTAGGATAAAATAGACGATTATATGTTTAGTTAAAGTCTATAACCAAAACAAACCAAACAATACACATGCACAGATAAATTGTTTTATATTGTGTAACATCTAAAAGGGGAAAAAATCTTTAATGTTAAAATCATACAACTTGGATAATATTATACTTATAAACCATTTTAAGGAAGTGTAGTTTAGTCATTTTCATATTTACTCATTAAATTAGTTTGTAAGTGTAAGAGATCACTCAAGTTAGACGACGTTAACATTACAGATCATTTTTCATGTCCGTAATTTATATAATCTAAATAAACAACGACTTATGTTAATTTCTTAGAAATGAATACAATCTTTAGTTTAACATATAACTATAAGTTTAAGGGGACATATAGGTTGCTTCCTCGTTACACAATATGTGGTCAAATATACATCTTTGATGGTGGATTCATTTCGGAGGGGGGAATTCCTTTGAGGACTTGAATACGATGACAACGTCTTTATTGTCTGCTCCCACATTAAAGATTTGAAAGTTGGTGATCAAATCGATGGCTTATCTTATTTGGGAGTCTTGCAATTAGTTGATCTTCAAAAGAAGATTGAAAAATCCAAGCTTTTTGTTGCTCATCTTTTTTGGAGTCATTAGTTATCGCAATTTCTTAAATTATAATTGGGTTTAGTTATAAAAAGTGTATTGAATTTGTCACTTTTTGCTATTGTGTATATCTAATTTTCAGAACTATCATTTAGTGTATCATACTTTTAAAAACTACCCTTTTATGCATCAACAAACCTCTTGTCTAGGTTGTCAGTTTTCCTTTCATTTTTCATTTATTTATCTCTTTCTAAAATCCATGTCAGATTCCATGTCATTATTATTGAAGAAAATAAATGTTAAAATATAAACATGGAGAACACTATGAATAACACCATGAACACTCTGAAGAACACGAGCAGATGTTGCCAAATCGATCTAGAATTCCAAGCCATTAACATGTACGAATCTGGAATTCAAACCAAAAACTCTAAAAATGAAAACCCTAAAATCGTAATCTGAACCAAGAACCAAGAAAACGAAAACCCTAAAAAACAAAAACCCTAAATTGAACCAAAATCTGTGAACCAAGAATCAGATCTAAATCCAAAATAAAGATGAAGCAAGAAATTGAAACCTGTTACAGAGACTTCAAGAAATCGAACAAATCTGTCATAAATTAAGGGCAATAGTGTTCATCATGAAGTTGAAGGCGGCCGGAGCTGTGATGGTGGTGCAGTCGGTGGTGCAGTCGGTGGTGGCGGTGTTCGGGTTTAGAAAATCAGATCTGGAAACCCCTTCGGCCGAATGTGGTGGAGGTGGAAGCATCTAGGTTCATAAAGATTGATGGTGGTGGTACTCAGAATCCAAAGAACAGGTCGGAATCCAAAGAACATATCTGAATAGATCGATAGTTGTGGTGCTCGTGCATATCGATGGTGGTGGTGTTGGTGCATATCGATGGTGGTGGTGCCCTCATCTTCAAAGAACGGATCTGAAAGAAGCCTTCATCGATGGTGACCTAGTGATGGAAATCGATGCCTTCATCTTCAACAGATCTGGGTCATGGTGTGGCGATGGAGTTGATCTGGGCCTAATCGAACAGATGGTTTCTTCAATCGATGGAAACCCATCGAACATTGAATCCCACGCAAGATCCATGCTTAATGTATCTGCATAAATTATTTATTTATTATTATTATTATATTTTTAGTTATTGTTAAATACAAAATTACACATCATCACTCAAAACACATTCCACATCATCAAAACCCGGAGCCACATCACCATTAACCTGCTATCACAAGTTAAGATACATTAATTGGTAGTTTTAAAAAGTTGAGTACACTAAATGGTAGTTTTGAAAATAGGATACACACAATAGCAAAAAGTGACAAATTCAATACATTTTTTGAAACTAAACCCATTATAATTATATCAATATTGTGATTTAGTAATACTGGTCGGGTAGAAATAGGTGATCATAATCTTGTAGAACTCTTCATTTGTTTCGACAAACAAATGACTCAGCCACTCAAATCACGTCCGTTCATTCCTTCGAGACAAACTCGTACGACACTAATTTGACGTGTAGTGTTGTCGTGTTACTCACGCGGACCTAACTTTTCATTGCTATTTAATTCTTTTTTAAGGCGCATGTTCCCTGCTTTATTATTTGTATAACAGTAACGTGAGTAGCGACGTCACAACGTTCACGTCACTAAACGTGTTGATTTCCATATTCCAGTATTCCATCTTAAGATTACTTTTATTTCTTTTTTACTATTCTATTAGGCTAGTGTATAGCCTTTTCTTCTCTTTTTTAATTCGGGGCTGTTTGTATGTTTTTTTTTTTTTTTTTTTTGCTTTTCTTTGTATGTATTATGGTACGTTGTTTCCTCCGCCTGCTAGCTGTCTAGTTTTCTAATAACATTGGTTGCGTATCGGAGTGTGATGGCGAGCCGAAGCACTTCTATTGTGTAACTTTGCCGTATAAAAAAATGTGTATAGCCTTTTTTGACCCAAATTAATTCAAATGTTACATCATTCGTCACACCAGTTTTTCTTTATTTTTCTTCTCAACCCAAATTAACACAAAACGCAAGTAGCACTCATCTCAGACAACCCAAATACTTTCTCTCTCTTTACTCTCTCTTACAAAAAAAAATAATAAAGAACAAAAGAATTCACTCAGGTAGCCACGGGTTTGGGAAGCCAGGAGCCCAACCCAAAGGTGGGTGGTACCGGCGTTCCTGGTTGAGACGAAGCAACCCAAATTTACCAGAAGGTGATCGGGATTGGCTATACGCCTGGCCTTATAGCTTTGGGGAGATGTTTTTACACACAAAAATCATTCGTATGCAGTAATTTTATGCTTTATTAACTTGCATTATATGCAATTTACAACTTGTATCTATGACCAAAATTTGTTGCCTAAGTCGGCTCCCTTTTAAGAGGGATAGAGCATATAGTAATAGAAGTGATACATCATATATCCTCTTACTATTTTTACTTGCTTATCCTACTTACATGATTAACACAAATGTCAAATTTAATAAATGAGATGAGAAAAGAGAATTAGTGAATTTCATATATTATATTATGGAGGATAAAGTATGAAGAAATAATATGATGATATATCTTTTTTCTTGAACATATTATATTTATATTTTTTGTTGTGTATTTCAGATAAGGTTTTTTTCACACTTAATTATTTCATATATCACCTTGGTTTATGAAAAAGATAAAATTTCATCTATAAAATCAGATTTAAGTATAAATTTAAGCAATGATTATAAAAATCCTAAATAATAGAAACAATAAGTTTAGGTTAGGTTATGATGTAACCAATATCACCGTTTTATTTATTTTATATTATCTTTACTTAAAATTGTACATATTATAATAATTTTTTGTTGAAGTCTTGAAGATTAAGTTTTGAGTTTATGAATGTTTTTGTTGAAAAGCGGGCAAAGTGAGATTGCAGGAGATGGTTGAATTTGTTGAATGGAAGTATATGCTTTTTTTAATTAACTTTGTTAAAAGATTTATAAAGTAATTTAAACATATGATGAATTTTAATAAAGAAGCTTAATTTAAAAAAATTTATTTTTTCTACAAAGCTGAGAGAATCATTTTATTTACTCAAGACTCAAGAGTCAAGAGGATAATATACAAGGGTACACAAAAGACTACAGGTCTACAGCCCACCAATAAAGTCCTTGCTTTTTATTTCTATTTTACATCATAAAAAGAAAAACTTTATTGTTTCGTTCACAAACTCGTCCACATGGGTACGTTTGTTTCTCCATTTCCAGATACTCCAAATAAGTCTAACAATTTCCCTCAAAAAGTCGTCTTGCTAAATATTGTTTATCCATACGCTATTCGTTTTTATATATATTGTATTGTATATCTTCCACATGTTAAAGATAATGTTGTGACACCGTACGCATACGAATATTACACAAGTAAAGCTGAAACACAACACAATCAAATATAGAACACTTTTCGATTACCTAAAAATTGTATTCCCTAAATAATAGAAAGTGGACATATACAAATGTTTTCAAATGCTTACATAACAACAAAATTTATATAATTTTCTGATACTTTTTTACATACTATATGTTTTATCAGATGATCATCTTTAATAAAATCACTAATTAATAAAATGGTTTATATACTTTCTGCAGCACTGATAGAGATTAAGAACCCTAAAATATTAACCTCCCTGTGACATAATTGATGACTACATTTTGTATCAATTTATAAAGAAATGAAGAACCCATCAATGAAAAAACAATCTTGTAGAGAACTCCTACCTGATCGGAAAGATTCATCAGCTTTTGCAAATATTCCTCTAGTGTTCATATGACTTAGAATGTGATTCATTGCCAAAACTCTACAACTATTTAAACAAACATTAATATAAATTTGAAAAGTTGGGTTCAGACAATCAGACATTGATTCCCATTACCAAATTTGTATGCAGTATGAAATAAATAAGTGTTGACTGTTAGATGACTATATATTTATCTTATATCAAAAACATCATCTGCCTGTTTTCCTATAGTACAACTATATACGAATTCGAACACTACAACTAACGTTGGTTTTGGATTTAATCTTCCTAGATAAAAAGTATAGCGCGCCAAATAGAGAATAGTCTAGAGATAAAAAACGAACGTTGACTCCCTAAAATCGATCTATTTATAGATTATTATACTCAAGATTGAGTAAGAGGGTCATCTACGTGTAAGTTGCTATATATCGACGATTATGTATGACCAAACCAATTAATAAACTAAAGAATTCTGAAATTACACAAAAGTTGCATTAATTATCAATGCAAATAGAAACACTTGATAAAAACGATTACTTAAAAAGTGGTGAACACAAAATCTTACCTCGCTATCGAATGTGATGGCATCTGCCTGCCTGTGTATCTTTCTCTCTTAACATATGCCAACATTGATTCAGTTAGATATCAACTGTCACTATGAATTTAGCTAACATAAGCAAAACAATAGGATTAACTGTAGAGTTCATATTTCTGTTGCAAATTTTAACTATCTGCATTATTCAAAGAAGCCCAATTAGAATTACATGTTGAACAAATATAAATTTATTAATGGTATGAATACATACATGATTTAGGTAATAGAAACTGCATTTACATGTTTTTATAGATGATTTTTAATTAATTATAAGAGTTTCGTTGACCCAGATGTCGAATAAGATGGCAAATCGTAGGTAGTGTTGATGTTGTTTGGGATGAACAAAAAAAACGAATGAAAATGTACGTAATTAGAGATCAAGAACAGTGAGACGGTAAAATAACATCCAAGTATACCTAATTGCAACCTAGTAGTTGAGAACCATAAAAAATTCACAACAACACAGAATCAAATGAAGTTTTAAAAGGTAGCTTAATAAAATGTTTAAACTAATATATAATCATATCCAAAATAACATGATCGATCGAGCACTCACTCACTGGGAAGGTTAAGTGTATTTGTAGTAACATTAGTGGTGTTTAACCATAATATATATATATATATAGGCAAAAGTTCAAACGAGAACTGCGAGAACCAAATCTGAGCCGTCCAATTCCCCCTCCTCTAATGTCATTGCCCACCCATGAATTCCTCACATGCACCCGGCCTGCCATACTTGATCCCCTCCACGCTCTCCATCCATGAACTTCCCATATCCAAGGAACGGCTGAGATTGGTTCTCGCAGTTCTCGTACGAAAAACAGTTCTCGTTTGAACCCTCCCCTATATATATGTAACACTAACGAAATATAAAAAGCAGGATAAAATACAACTATTACCGTGTCTACAGAAAACCATAACTGGAGTTTCACCGGCTTTGGAGTGTGAAGCATCATTCAAATGGATTGTAATGAAATTTGCTGAAATTGCAGTATTTGCGGGCACAAGACCCCATGACTATATTAGTTTGATCATTGATGATATCTAAAAGAAAAAGGTGGACCAATATGTATGTGTGTTTGTAAACTACATATACATGTGTATGTAATACTGAAATTAGTGATTAAAACAAGAACCTGAGCAACGAGTCACTCAACCATCTTGAACACAAGGTAAGGTGTATGAACTTCATTCTTCTTGCAGCAGCATAATTTGAAAGTGTTTTCTGAACAGGTGTACTTTCCATCTATAAATCCACAACGGTTTGGGTATTCTGGGGTGGACCCAGAATTTTTTTTGACCCGTAGCACCATATAATGCGAAAATAAAATTAAATAAAATTGAGGGTGTGGTTCGGGTTTTTTCTCGGGTTTCCGATTAATCGGGTCGGATTAACGAGATTTCGGCTGTTATTCTGGTAATTTAGGGCCAAAATTTAAAATAAAACACAATTTATATGAAGTCATGTTAACTAACATGCTATTTTAAAGGTATAAATTGAAAGATTAAACTATTTTTTATCATTTTTTTTTAAACTTTCATTTTTCCTTTGATTTTGATGGCATCACCGGTGCACCCCGAAAATTTACCGGTAGCACCGTCTCAAAAAGTCAAAAATTAACACTACGAACCGTCAAAAGACCGGTGTCCCGTGCCCCCCTCCCCCCAATATACATAGGTCCGCCCCTGTGGGTATTCTTTGCATGCTAAAGAACAAAGACTTCCGGATTAGCACCTTCCAGTAGCACGAATAGCTATTAAATTAACTTCATCACTGAAATTAGTTTAATTTACCACCTAACACAGTCTGCAAGATTCAAAAATCCCAATATGGTCTCAAACAAGCAAATAGACCAGTGGTTTACTAAGCAAGCTGACCTGATCTACTATTATCTCACAATCACTAGACCTGATTTATTAGGAGGGTTCTTAGCCAATTTAGTCATGCTCAAAGGATAACTCACTGTTGTGGTCTCGACTGCTGGTTTTTCTTGTTATAAAATCTTGACACAACCTCGTTTTAAATTTATAAAAACGATGTTACTAAGCAGATTCTACACACGACTCAGTCAAATATAACCTGGTCAATAGTAGTATAGACTCGGTAAGACCGGATATCGTTCCACCAGGACAGGAAGCTACCAATACTTAAGTCTCATTGTTGTTTGATCAGCAGAATTAATATTAAAGCAGGTAACAGAATGAACTAATTAATCAAGAACTACAGTAACTAACATAGACTAACACCGCAGGCAAATAGCAGGATAACAGACCACTCAGGCTTTCGAATCATCGAGACTAATTATGGCAATAACACAATACAAAACATAATATGAAGACTTGAATAGATTGAGCGCATAGCATGCTGTTCTAATACTCAACAAAACCACATTATCATGCAAGAATCATCACTCGAGTTATCAAGACTCAGACTCAACAATCAAACATGATCAGGCAAGCAACGGCATATCAAAATTCAACTACAGATCCACCAGATCGCGTCCAAATCAGACTATTGAATATACATCTTTTCAAATGATATATCCAGTAATCCTCAGAACCCAAAAAGGTGTTAAAGCAGTTAAATAAGTTAAAACAAGCAAAAACAGCATACTGTGGTAAAAATGCCTCCTACGGCCGTATGAATTTCTTCCTACGGTCGTAGGAGGTGTACTGTCCTACGGTCGTAGGAATTTCTTCCTGCGGCCGTAGAAACCAGTACGACAGAACAGTTTAATCTAACATAAAGGCATTCAACAACAAATTACAATCTAGACTTTAATCTCAGATCATAAACACATGAAAATTGGTACAATGGGGTTACAAACTCCTCTAAACTCAAACCTCACAATTAAGGGATTTTAATATTTAGCCACATGATTACTAAAGATATGAACATGTTAAACCTATCATTTCTAGTATAGCCAACACTTCTTAAAACATGAATCATGTGATATGCACATTGAACACCAAGACAAGCATAACAAAGGCATACATGTGAGTTCATTTCACCATCTAAGCATACCAACAAACATCTTTGTGAATCCTTTAATTATTAGTAGCATGTTTAACCCTTAAATACACCAAATGACTAGATTTTCATCAGATATCATAAGGCTTGCATAAAACCAACATATGAATAAAATGACCAATAATGGATGAACCTGAAATGATTCAAAACATATCCCAACAATGATTTCTAATGACAATCATGCAAGATGTATCATTTCTAATAACAAACTTAACATGACATTAAGAATATGCAACATCATCATTGAATATCCACATGCTTAAACATGAAGGAGTTATCCTATACACATTATCACACATGAACATGGTAAGATTAGACATACCAAGTTGATAAAACACAATTGTATTCAAGATCAAACATGCATATTTGAATCAAGTCAACATAAAAGTCAAATATATTGCCATAACTAGCCAAGAATCATCTTGGCCCAAGTGAAATGAGTTTAGTTATCCATATACATCAATATTAAAACTACAACATCTGGAACACATGGGTACATGATTAAAATAAGAAATAGAAAGAGTATACCCAAGCTAAGCAATGATAAAAACTAAAGAATCCAAGCTCCAAGATGTTGTTCCAAGCCTTCAAATCCAAGCTCTCCTCCTTAGAATCACCAAGAGAAGTCCCCTAGAGTGTTAGGATGTTTAGAGAGAGTGTTTGGAGGTGTTGGTATGAAATGTGTTGAAAAATCCGGACCCTTGTGCAAATGGCAGATTCTGTCATTTAATGTAACAAAACTTCCTACGGCCGTAGGAAGTATCCTCTACGGCCGTAGGATGGCTGGAATGGAGTTTCTCCACACGCAATATTCTGCTTCTCCTCCGACACACGCGAGAAATCTGTCAGGAAATGATTACTGCTGAATAGGGGTCACTACGGCCGTAGGACATAATTACTGCGGCCGTAGGATGGGCTGGTTAACTCTTCTAGAAGAACAAGCTCCTACGGCCGTAAGACATACCTTCTACGGCCGTATTATTGTCTTTTTCACCAATCTTCATTTTTCTTCTATTCTTCCCTTGTTTTGCCCATTTATCTTACTTAAAGCTCTTTTTAACCTGCATGATGAATGTTAAGCATATTAGATCAATAATAGGAGTAATCACCTTGGATCTAGCCTAAGTACGGGGTATTCTAGCATGTAAAACATGCATAAAAACGCATATATCACTCACCTAACACCTCTATACAAGGTACTCATGATACATCAAGTTATGTCGCTTACATATACCCACTTCTTCAACCTTAACTCTTAGAGCCTATTATTGTGATAATGATTGGGCTGCTTGCAAATCTTCCACAAGGCCTGTCACCGGTTATATTGTATATTTCTTTTCTTGGTTCCTGCCTGCCTTATATCATGGCATTCCAAGAAACAATCTGTGGCCTCAAGATCATCCACATAAGCTGAGTATAGATCACTTGAGTAACATATAGTTGACCATGAGAGAAAACATAATCCTTCAAATACAAACCCACTCTTGATAGCGATTGTCATTGGCTTTTGTTTATCGTCATTGCAAAACATACCGCTAGAGGAAATTGTCTTCTTTGAACTTTGGGTGGTGGCGGGTTCCCAACCCATCCGGTCCACAAGCCCGATGGCTTCCTCTCTCATTTCTTTTTTTTCTTTTTTTTAATATAAAAATTTAAAGCGTTTAATTGAGTTGGATGTGAGAGTTGTAAGGTTAGAAAGGGTTGAAGGTGGAGGATGATGTGGATGCTGATGTGGCGGTGTTTTTGGTTGGGTAACTTGGGTTGGATGCTAATGGTCTTAGAACTCTTATATGTACTGCACATGAGAGCAAAATAATCAATAAAAAAGATGAACTACGGATAAAGATGAACGACCGATGTCTAAATCACTGACGCACGCATCGCCTTAACATTGTTGAAGATCAAAACCCAACAAGTTAAACAAGAAAATGGACGTTACTACAACATGATCCATGCGGTGCTAACCCTTTACGAAAATCTTAATTCTTATGATGAATCTGAAACACTAACCTTTTATTATTTGTACAAGCCCTAATCAAACCTTTGTCGTTATTCAATTTCAAAGTTTTGGAGTGATTTCAACACAAGAGAAATCGTTTAAAAGTCACGGGTCTATGTAAATGAGGGATTTACGAAGACAAAACAAATGGAAGAGGTTAATAATCACCAAATCGTTGAATGAATAAACCCTTGCATATAATGAATGGAATATGGAAATTTGTTGCATTATTTGGAAAAAAATTAATTGTAATATATGTATTAATATTTTAGACAAATATTGTAAATTTGTGTACTTTGACCTAATATATTAGTACTCTTTTATTAGTCGGTCGAGCATTCTTGATTTTTTTATATTAATATTGACTAAAAATAATATTAAAAATTAATAAATAAATGAATAACATTTGAAACTTTAGTACATTAATGACTAAATAAAAGAGTATAAGCTTGAAAAAATAATAAATATTGTCAAATTTGTTATTATACGTATGTAACCAACTTTATTTTGTACTCGAAATATGAACAATTTTCAAATTTCAGTCACTATATATTGTTAAAATTATAGGACACCATCTTTATCCCTTCTTCTGATCTTATAATCTTCATGTGGTATTGAGTGTTCTTAAGAAAATAAAACAACAAATATTTTATATACTGATCAATTTGATCATGTTTAGAACACCGCAAAAGGTTCATTCATTTATGTTCGTGAACGTTTGGTTATATGTTCGTTTGTGTGTGTATGTATTTATGTATATATGTGTGTTGGTGTTTATATATTATTTATTCATGTTTAATAATGTTGAATTTGCATTATAGTGTGTGTTTTTCTTCATTTACGTTCGTTGCATTTAAATGAACGGAAAAAAAATATACAGGAACTACCCAATCTTTTTAAATAGTCGAGCACAAAAGCTTGTTCTTTTGTCTCAGCTAAAGATAAACTAACGAATATAAACACAAAAATCTGTTCATTTACATGTTTACCGTTCGTTTATTAGTTAGACTAAAATTAAACGAATGAACAGGAACAAACATTGTTTTTGTTCATTCGGTTTTTACTTAAAATCCTAAGTAAAGGTTGTTCATATTGTGCTATAAGTTTTTGACACAATTAGTTAAATGGCAGATTTAGGGTTGACATATGTATAAACCGTTAGTTAGAATATAACATGTAATTACGACTTGACTTCAGGCGTTATAGGTGCCATTATAACAAGGCTATATAAGTCTCTGAAGGCTAATACAATCATCAATACCCTTTCTTTACACACACATTTAAGCCATAACTTTAGTTCCGCTTCATTATTCTACAAACACACATAAGTCGATCGTTTATGAAGCCTTGTAACAAACATCTCCATCACACACCCACCCTTCTTTCTGATTCTCGGCATTAAGAGCACATTTAGGATGAAGATTAAAGTTACATTCATCACAGTTATACGCCCGAACCTTCCCCTCCTTATCACACCCGTCACACATAAACCCTTGTGAACGTGTGAGAACGAGCTCGTGTTCTTGGTGCAGGTTATGCTTCACTTGATTGGGCCACCCTTCCATGTCAGCTTCAATCTCGGCCATTCGTTCGTCTGTGAAAGGGAACGCCTCAGCGCCATGAAGCTTGATGAGGCCTCTAGCCTCTGTTGTAATCGTCTTCCCGGTTGGTCCTAAAGCCACCAACAGTGGTATGCCTTCGACTTTAAAACGGCGGCTTAGTGATTGTTCCCTTTTGTCATTGAAGGGAAGTGCTAGCCAAGGCATAGTAGAGTAGTACTTATCATATGAAGCTTGGTCTCTGTCACTGGAGATAAATATCACCTCAAATGCATCATCATGTTTTGTTTTGATTTCATTATATGTTTCAACAAGCTTAGGAGTGAAAGCACGGCATGGTGGACACCAATGTGCAGAGAAGTATAATAGGATGTGTTTACCCACCAGATCAGATACAGGGATCTGTGAAAACAATTCACTATTAGCGACATTATAATTGTTATCAGTAGTTTTTCATATGGTACATAGAACAAGCTGTAGAGGTGGCAAGGTGTACGGGTTGGTTTAACCACTCAAAAACTCAAAATATGATTGGGAAAACAATAATTATTATGGTAATAATCTAAATTCATGAATATAGAGATTTGACAACTTTTGAACCCGTCTACGCATTTGACATGTTTTCTTTTTAGCTTTTCTTTCTCTGTGACCCATTTTTGAGATGAAACATAGTCTCAAATAGAGGCATTTGCAGGTAATGGTGTCAAAATTACCACCTCGATCTAATGAGAAGTAAGCATATTAAAATGAAGGAATATAATACCTTGATACCATCTTTCCCGAGTACAAAATCAACATCTTCTGAAACCAATACGTCCTCCAAAGTTTGTGCTTCCTGTTTGGCCTTCTCTATCCTTTCAAGTTCTGAGAACTGATCAGGTGTAAAAGGGTACGCAATAGCACCATGTTCTTCAATAGCATCAGCAACATTGGGATGAAGAGTTTTCCCATCTGGACCAATAATGACTACAGTGGGGAGTGTCGAGGGCTCAAAATACCGAACTAGCTTCTCACACTTGTTGTCTTTATATGGAAGTGAAAACCAAGGGACATTACTAAGCTCTTTATTCAAGGGTTCTTCATTGTCATTAAGGGGGATCATTACAATCTCAAAGCTAGCTCCTTTAGCTTTCAATTCGTTGTATACTTTGACGAGCGTGCTAGTGAAATCAGAACAACTCTCGAATGTATTGAGTACAAAATACAGACCAACCGTCTTCCCTTCAAGTTCAGCAATAGGCACCTTACATAAAAGTAAGGAAATGTGTCACAATCAGATAAAGAAATATGTCACAATATAGAATAAAAATGGAAAGGTAACTTAGACTCACGTTGTTGCCATTAGCTGTAATGATAAAATTACGAGATCGAGACTCAAGGATGGACCTCAAAGACTGATTCCTCCTGGCTTCTTCTTCCTGCTCTTCAATCTCTTTGACCCTTTCTGGAGTGAAAGGGTACCACTCGGCTCCATAATCTCCAATCCACTCGACCCAACGACCAATTAAAACTTTCCCACTTTGATCAAGGAACAGAAGATGAGGTATTTCATCGACCCTAAAACATCCATTTAATGCTTTTCGGGTTTTGGAATCAGAGAATGGAACAGCAAGCCACGGCATCTTAGAGAAATAACCATTAAAGGATTCTTCATCTTCATCTGCCGAGATGAATACAATCTCGAAATCGCCTTTTACAACAAGCTCGTTATATGCATCTACTAGATTTGGTGTACACCTTTGGCAAGGGGGACACCAGGATGCAGAAAAATATACCCCCACAATTTTTCCATTCAAGGTGCTAAGTGCAACCTGTCAATAAGAAAACAATCTTTATGTACCAAAAGAAGACACTATTTCTATACAAAAAAAATTGATGCGAATGAGCATAAGAACTGAGCTAAAGCAGACCAAAACAAACAAGAAAAGAGGTCGTGCATCAAGATTCATGAAATATTATGAAGCAACAACAAGGTACAGGAACACCTAATCCAGGTTAAGACATGCCTACAGTAAATCAGTAAGTAATCACTCTTTAAAGTGCAAATCTACACGGAATTAACATCAAAATGAAACTAATTACTTCATTTGAAGTAGTGATCGACTTAGTTAAACGAATTACAGAACGTTTTATAAACTTAAAGCAATCAGAAGTTAACACTTGGTGAAATTTCTTTCTTTCGTTAATACAGCTCTACGAACTTTATAGAATCAGCTGAAAAAACACGAACCTGAGGATCGATCCTAATTCCTACCAAAGTAAGACATGAACCAACGAACTTCAACAATCTTCTGTTGATAATTGGATAATCATAAAAACAATTGACGAGTATTAACATTATAGTCACTAACAGTTACGATCCAGAAAAAGGGACATAGATTGTAGTACAACATCAATGAAGAAGACTGGATACCTGATCACCGTTGTTGCGAAGAAGGTAATCTGTATCAGAGGAAGAAAGAAGTGATTTGATATCGTAAACATCAACTTCAGCATTATCCGCCATTGAAAGGAGAAGAAAAGATATGCTGCGATTATACCCAAGAAGGTGTTAACGTTGGAGGTTTTAAATAGGCAAAAGTTATAGGGCATTCTGGAAATTCTTAATTGGTAAGTAATGAATCCCACCGTGACATCTTCTTGTTTTAAAGAGATTCTTTTTTCTTTTTTTTTGGAGCAAAAGCAGAGCATTTGATACCTGATTACATGCAAAACAATAGAAATCAAGATTCCAAAAAACTTCAGAACTCGACGATTAGAGTCTGATAGAAGATGTTCAAAATATCCTTTAAAAAAAGATAACACGCACTTAGTATAATAAAAGAGCTTTCGCGCAAATAAGCACGATACACTAAACATTCGCGTAAATAAGCCTAAAAAACTCAAATTACGGAAATAAGCATCAGTTTCGCCCCCCAACCTATCAGATTCGCCCCTGGTTTCGCCCCCCAATGAAGTGATGCCACGTGTCCATCAGTTTCGCCCCTAGATGGTAGTTTCGCCCCCAAGAAGGTTAGGTTCGCCCCTTATTTGCGCGAAATGTTTAATGTATAATGTTTAATTTGACTTTTCTTAGCTTGTTTTCGCGAATGTTTAATGTATTTTGCTTATTTACGTAATTAATTTATAATAAAATGATGTAAACATGAAAAGGATTTCACTACCTATCAAACTCAATTCTCACCCTCATCTATCTTTCCCTTGTCACTCACATAGATACCGTCAAGAAACTTTCGGATATCTTTCTTCTTTCACATGGCATTTCTGGTTAATCAGAAACAAGCTCAATGTCATTTCCATCAAGAACAACTTCATCTTTAACCTTTTCAGATCTGACCACAGTGACACCATCAAGCATATCAACCTTCCTCACCTTCTTTTCACCAAGAAAGTTACGGATCTCAATGGCCGAGTTGCTGTTGGTGATGCTAGCATTGATTGGAAAATGAGCATACACAAACCGCATCTTGTAACGGAACCCCTGGGTGACACCAATAATGAGGTTGTTGACGTGACTGAGAGCAGTACGGATGCCGGCGGTAGTCTTATGAGAACCGAACCAGGCATCCACCTTCAGTTTCCGTTTCCCCGTCTCCTCGTCTGTAATGAGCATGAAATCGAGGTTGAGATGCTTGAAATTGCTGGTTAGGGTTCCTCGTGGTCCTTTCATTTCAATGATCTTTGCGTCCCCGAAAACCCTAATTAGTCGAGAACAGGCCGCCGGCGTTCTACAGAGATAAAGGGGAAAGATGAAGACGATCTTATCATCGGAGACGATGGACATCCCTGACGGTGTTGAGATCAAAGCCTTTTTAACATTTCTCGTATTTACTTATTTACAAGATTAATATAAATATTAAAATTAATAAAAAAAATAAAAAAAGAGAGAGTAAACTACACATCTTATCTTTTGATAAAATAATAGAAAAACATATAATCTTTTTTGTTTTAATTTGTAACGTTAGTAGAGTTGTCCGTGTTTAATATTAGGATGTAAAGTATGTCTAAATTTTAACTAGTTAAACTTTTTATCATTTACGGTTTACTTTATTGCACCACCGTCTTTTAACTTTTAAGGTATGTCTTGATAGTTTCGCTCGGTTAGAACGCTTATGTGTATTGCACATGAGAGCAAAATATTCAATAAAAAAGATGAACTACGAATGAAGATGAACTACCACTGTCTAAACCACCGATGCAAAAATCGCCTTAACATTGTTTAAAATCAAAACCCTACAAGTTAAACAAGAAAATGGACGTTACTATAACATGATCAATGCGGTGCTAACCCATTACGAAAATCTTAATTCTTATGATGAATCTGAAACACTAACCTTTTATTATTTGTACAAGCCATAATCAAACCTCTGTCGTTATTCAATTTCAAAGTTTTGGAGTGATTTCAACACGAGAGAAATCGTTTAGAAGTTTATGGGTCTAGGTAAATGAGGGGTTTACGGAGACCAAACAAATATAAGAGGTTAATAACCAAGAAATCGTTAAAGGAATAAACCCTTGCATATAACGAATGAAATATGGAAATTTATTGCATTATTTGAAAGAATAAAGTTCAATACACGTAAGTATCTTAGACAAAGTTTATTGTAATTTTGTTTACTTTGACCTAATATATTAACACTCTTTTATTAGTCGACGGAGCATACTTGGTTTTTTTATATTAACATTGACTAAAAATAATATTAAAAAATTAAGAAAATTTAATAAATAAGTGAATAACATTAATTTGAATCAACTTTAGTACATTAATGAATAAATAAAAGAGTAATAAGTTTGAAAAAAAATAAAAATTTTATCAAAATTGTTATTGTACATATGCAATCAATTTTGTTTTCTACTCGGAATATGACCAATTTTCAAATTTGGATCATTATATGTAATCAATGACCTGAATAACATGTAATAGGTAATAGAGCACCATCTTTACGACCTTATCCCTTCTTTTGATCTTATAATGTTATCAAAGATCATGTTTAGAACACCGCAAAATGTTATTTCACATTCACAATGAAACTAGATAATCGATCAACAAGAAATGAACAATGTAAACTAACCAAAAGAGGAAACAAACAAATCTAAAAATACAACAAAACAAAGGTTGATTTGTACGAAAACAAAGCTAACAAGGTTCTATATCTACATATGACTAGTTGAAAAATCAATTGTAGTACATATATTGAACAAAGAACCAAAGTACAAAAATGGAAATTGACCCAAACCAAGATCTTAACAAATTGATTGTAGAAATTGCAAGTAAAAATCAAGAAATTGATCCAACTCAACAATTGAACTCGAATTTAGTGGAGTTTTTACAATCAAGATCTTGAACAAGAAACCAATTCCATTAACTAGCCGAGTTTTTGTGGTGTTTTTGCAATCCTATGGTTTTCCTATGTGCAAGATGAACAACTCTAACTTCATTCATGAACCCCAATATGCAAAAAGTAAAAGTTACAAAAAGAAACCGGTTGGTACTTGGTAACCGATAAATGAGAGCAATTTGTATACAAATATACAATGACCCAAATTAAAAGTTACTCATATTATTCGTATAATATAAATTTGCTTATATATGACGACAATTTTAACAATATTTCACTTGATCCTAAATAAAATGCATTGCAAATGCAACTAGAGTTATTTTTATGTAAGGTAACATCGATTGATTACATTTATAAATCCAATTAGTAACTATTTATTTGGAGTTAATTTCATAAAATTATGAATTAAAAGATATAAATTATAACTTACAATATTATGTTGTGTGTATTGAAGATTAAAGAAATATGAAATTCATGAGTGAAGTTAAGAATCAAAATTATAAATGAAATTCTAAATCCGTTTTATTTACTTGTCTTATTTGTAAATATTAGATGCTTGATTTTTGTCCTTTATGCAGTAATTACCTTTTACGGTCGTAATAATGAAAAGTGGTGCCCTTTATTTGTACCAAGCAAATTTAATTACATAAATATATGTCGTTGAGTTTTATCAAAAAGTAAATTAGAGTATTGTTTGGATAAAACAGACATATAAGAAAAAAAATAGCCAGAATAATAAGCCCAAATAAGAAAAATGGTTAACTTAATATATATATATATATATATATATATATATATATATATATATATATATATATATATATAATAAAGAATGACTTTTCGTTTAAATATTATATATTTTGAATAGCCCACTATGACCATATATCTATTTGAGGTCCCAAGTTCGACTCCTTCAAACTGCTGCTTCTTATTATTATTTTTACCTACAAAACACTAATGATAATGCAACACGTGATACATTTTGCCTGCATCGCACCTAAAACTTTTTATTCCATAAACCAGCTTCATTACAACACAAGAAAAACAATTTTATTATTATATTATTCAAAGAGTTTTTTTTAATGACTAAACACACACACCCTCTAACTTAATCCTAAATCTATACCATATTGTTCATAGTAGGACTTGAACCCACAACCTTATGGGACACCTAAACACCAGATACCGCTAGGCTATAAGCCCTTTGGTTTCAAAGAGTTAATTATATATTTTTATGTGTTTGTGTTATAACTTAAAATATAATATCCGGTGTAAATATATATATAGGAAAAAGTTCATGCGAAAATCATTCTTAGTGCGAGAACCGCAAAAACCAATCTGAGCCGTCCAATTCCCCCTTCTCCAATGTCATTGCTCACCCATGAATTCCTCACATGCACTCTGCCACTCTATCACTCCACGCTCACCATCCATGAAACTTCTCATATCCAAGGAACGGCTGAGATTGGTTCTCGTGGTTCTCGCACTAACAACGGTTCTCGAATGAATATTTCCCTATATATATATATATATGTGTGTGTGTGTATATATATATTATCACCATATTATTATCTAGATTTTAATATAAATTTTCTCATAAAAAATATTTATATTTTCTGTGATCTAATACTAATAAAATATATTTCATTTAATAATTGTGTATTACGTAATTATTTACATTGAAAGATATATAAAAATTACTCGGTTATATATATGTATATTTAAACTTGCACGAAACACCATATATTAAAACGTAACAAAGAGAGAAATATATCGGATGCGATCTTTAATTTTTTTTCCGTTTTAATTTAACATTTGTGCTTGAATATTGCTTTTATATTTTGTTTATGCTAAAACCCCGCCGCAACGTGTAACACCATATTTTCTAACACTACTTTGGAATACGCGCGGAAGCTTAATTACATACTATAATAATATAATAATGAAAATACAATTTTAACGTGTTTGATTTACAAAACACATTTACAATGTTACTCAAAAACAGGCTCTTTACAAAAACAACAGATATCAGAGTTATGATCAGTCCACAATTCCAGTTTCCCCTCTATCTTCCACATACCAGGAATATCCTGTAAAAGAGTTCAACAGTGGGGGATTAGCACAAAGCTAAGTGAGAGAATAGATATCAAAAACATACAAGGCATAAAGCCCAAACAACCAAGCTCAAGCAACAAGAGAAACGGCGGTCTTGCGGGACCTTCAACCAAATGCCGGTCAAATCATAGGTTTACCGATAGCCCAGTTATCACAGATAACAGTACTAGCACCTCTTGATTACAACAAATGCTTATCAATACGATTACTATTACTGTATATCCCTAAACATAGGCCCAGCTGAAAAACAACCACCAAGCTGATCTCTACAACAACATGTATATATACAATAAACAAGAGATAACATCTCAAAGAGCAACCAATCAGGAGTTATATCTTATACATCCAAGATATTTATCCACTCACCGATATCTTCAACAGTCAGGCAACTCAGTCTTTACTTATCTACTGAGTTTTGTCTCCACCTGAACAAACAACTAACAATCAGTATTTGCTTAATCAATACACAATAAGCATAATACTATAATCAACCACATATGCACATAAAATCACAAGTACATTAAATTCATGTATATTCACATCAATATACCGTAATTCACTATTACCCTTTTACAATCTGTAATTCTGTGAATTCATCCATCTCCTTAGCTTAGACAATACATACATTCCATTCTTAAGCCAAGGCCATACTGAATGTACAATTCATGTTCTTCTTCAAATCATCAAAGAGTTGTTCTTTAATCGGATTCCTCATAACAATTCATAAGATTCAAATTCCGACCAAATCTCAAATTCCGAGTGAGGGTAAATTCCGATCAAACCAATTCCGATTGAATTTCCAAATTCCGATCAAAGTCAATTCCGAGTAATTACTACATTCCAACTAACTCATACATTCCGAGTAATTATATGGATTCCGAGTAAAGGCAAACTGTTAAATTCCGAGTAATGTCCAATACCGAGTGAATCCAAATCCGACTACATCAAATCCGATTAAAAAGTTAAGGCATACAATGAAGTTTACTCAGATTCTAAGTCCAATTCCGAGTAAATTGGTCGGAATCACCAAATCCGACAGACTCATCACTTGAATTCCGAGTCATTCATGACATGAATTCCGAGTGCTTCATAACTTGAATTCCGACTAAATCAAAATCATTCATAACTTCAATTCTAATATGATTTTAAGCATGCAACATCATCCAGTTTTCCAGAATTGATATTTAAACATGTTTGATCATAACTAACATCAATTCCTAACATGCATTCATCCTAAATCAACAATTCATCATACAAAGCAATCAATCGGAATTTCATACATATACACATACGAAACCAAAATTAAACAACAATTAACAATCAATTCAGTAATCTAACCTCTAATTAATGTTAAACACCTCAAGATCTAACAGATTTGAACAATTGAATTTCGATTTCTTCTTTCTTCTTTCTTGCTCTCGGCCGAGAATACACAAACACACACTTACACCTTTTTGTTAACAAGAAAGGAGGTATGGGGTGTGGTTGACCAACTATATCACCCACCATACCACTTTTTCTATTTAAATATCATTTCTAATTAAAATAATAAACTAAAACAAGTAATACAATCAATTTCACATTTAAATCAAATATAAAAAACAAACTAATTAATCACATAATTATCACATATTTAAATAAATAATAATACCTCTTATTTAAATAAATCAAGGTTAATCACTTAATCATACTAGGCCGGTAAGGAGGGTGTTACACAACGCGCGGGTAAAATACAACGAACTCGTTAATAACTATATAAGTGGCTAGCCGTAACTGGATGATTATAATATATTCTTTACCGAATAATTAGTTATATGTTTAGTTATAGTCTATAATCAAAACAAACCTAACAATACACATGCACGGATAAACTGTTTTTATTATGTATTATCTGTAAGGGAAAATGATTAGTAATTGTAATATACTAATATCATATAACTTAAGTGATTTTATATCATAAACCATTTTAAGGAAATGTAGTTTACTTATTTCAATATTTACTCATCAATTTGTTTGTAACTATAACATCACTTAAGTTGAGTAACGTTAACATTACGGGTCATTTTTCATGTAATCCAAATAAACAGCGATTTATGTTAATTCCTTAGAAATGAATACAATGTTTAATTTAACATAGAGTTAATTACAAAATTCATCCTTTTAGATATGCCCCTTTTGCACAATTGGTCCTTTAAGCAAAATTCTTGCATTTTTAGTCTTTTATTTAAGAATTTGTTACACTATTGGTCCTTTAGGCTAACACCATTGATTTTGACCGTTAGTCCGGGGGTAATTTGGTCTTTTTACATGTAAAGGACCAATTTTGTAATTAAATCTTGATTATTTTATTTTTTTTTCCATTTTTTATTATTAATTTATTGGTTAATGATTGTTAATGTGAGTTAACAACAAATTAATTTTCTCTCTCTTCACAAACACAACACACACTTTCTCTATCTTCAAAAACTCAACAGACCACACACCTTCTCTTTCCATAGCTCCCTCACCCTCTCTCTCTTCACAAACCCTAAACCTCCACCACCATCCGCCTATGCCATGCACCGCCGCCGCCACCATCCACCGCCGCCGCCATCCCATCCCACCCCACTGCCCGACGCCGATCTTCTAGTTTTCTTAGACACAAATTCAAACCAAAAAGCTTCAAAACTCGTCGGAAAATCAAGAAACCGTCGCCTGTGGGAATATGAAGCTTTAAACGGTTCATGGACTCTGAAACTTGAACCATTTTTTTGTTCTTTAGGGTTTTCCAGATCTTGCTTATGGATTTAGGGTTTTTCATCTTGTTTATGGATTTTCAGATCTATCATGTGAAAAGGTTGTGGAGATGGTGGAATGAAAGGCCGTGGTGGTGGAGGATCTGTTATGTGACCCGAGAGAGAGAAAGAGAGAGAGAGATGGTGGTTCTTGTGGTGGCAAGTCCGGCGGTGGCTGTGATGCTTTGAAAGGGCGGTGGTTGAGAAGAAACCGATGGGTGAACAGAGAGGGCTTTTGGTCATGTGTTTAGAGAGAGAGAGGGAGAGGGGGTGAACAGAGTTGTTGATTGACGGTGAAGAACAGAGAGGTGGCGGCGAGGTAGGTGGTGGAATGAAAAGACAGTGGTGGTGCATGAAAAGGATGTGGTGGTGGTGGTCGTCGTGCGGTGGATGGCGGCGGCGGATTGTGGTGGAGGTGCCTGTTAGGAGAGGGAGAGGGAGAGTGAGAGGTGGAGAGATGAAGAGATGGAGAGAGAGAGTGTGTGTTGTGTTTCTGGAGAGAGAGATACATTCATTACATAATTAATTATGTAATTAATTCTATAACTAATTAATAATGATAAAAGCAATAAATTAATAATTAAAAAATGATAAAAATATTACTTTAACTATTTTAGTTACAAAATTGGTCCTTTACTCGTAAAAAGACCATATTACCCCTCAAACTAACGGTCAAAACTAACGGTGTTAGCCTAAAGGACCAATAGTGTAACAAATTCTTAAATAAAGGACTAAAAATGCAAGAATTTTGCTTAAAGGACCAATTGTGCAAAAGGGGCATATCTAAAAGGACGAATTTTGTAATTAACTCTTTAACATATGAGTTGAAAAAGTTGTGAGTTTGTGACAATGATAAAATAGCAATGAAATAGCAATGAAAGTTTAAGTCCGCGTGAGTTACACGACAATACAACACGTCAGTCTGTGTTGTGTAGAAGGAAGGAATGGACGGACGTGATTTGAGTAGCGGAGTCATTTTGCGACTTGCGACGTCACAACTTTCACGTCACTAAAACGTGTTCATTTTCATATTCCACAATCCTTCATTTTTTACTTTTATTCTTTTTTTCCTCTTCTATTATAGCTTTTGCGGGATGGTGATTCTATTAAGTCTCCTTAATAATCTATATGATCTTTTTTAATATGACATATGTGAGTATATGACATACATTAAAAGTTGTAACTGAATGATTTGATATGTGTTGTATGTGAGAGAATGACAAATAATAGCACCTTTGGGCATTATTTGCATATAAAAAAATTAATCATACATAGTAACTTTATGTTTTATTAACTTGTATTATATGCAGTTTACAACTTGTATCCGTTGCATATAATGAAAATTTATTGTCTAGAAGTCAGCTTTCTTTTAAGAAGGATAAAGCATAGAGAGGTGATATATCTTCCTACTATTTTCATCTACTTATCCTACTACTTACAAGCTCAACACAAATGTTATGTTAAATGAAGGAGGTAAGAAAAGAAAACTAGTAGATTACACATGTTATTTTATAACGGATAGGAAGATGAAATATAAAAAAATAATATGATAATATATTATTTTTCTAGAGCATATCATATTTATATTATTTGCTGTGTATTTCGTAAGACTTTTTTCACACTGTAATTTATTTTCATATATCACCTTAGTTTATAAAAAAGAAACAATCCCGTCTATAAAATCAGGTTGAAGTATAAATTTAAGCAATGATTATAAAAATCTTAAATAATAAAAACAATAAATTTAGGTTAGGTTATGATGTAACCAACATCACCCTTTTATTTATTTTATATTATCTTTATTTCAAATTATACCTACACATTATAATAATGTTTTTTGTTGAAGATTAAGTTTTGTGTTTATGAATGTTTTTGTTGCAAAGCAGGCAAAGCGGGATTGCACGAGATGGGTCAATTTGATAAATGGAAGTATATGCTGTTTTTAATCAAACTTTATTAAAAGATTTATAAAGTAATTTAAACATATGAAGCATTTTAATAAAGAAGAAATATTACTTTTTTTATTTTGAAAAGGAGAGAGAATCATTTCATTTACTCAAGAGCATATAATACATTAATACAAGCCTACAACTCTACAAGGGTACACAAAAGACTCAAGCCCACAATAAAGTCCTCTCTTTTTACTTCTATTTCACATAAAAAAAAACCTTTATTATTTCATTCGCCTAACTAGTACATTTGTTTCTCCATTTTCACTCACATACCCCAAATAAGAACGTAACAGTCTAACAGATACCCTTAAAAAGTCGTCTTGCTAGATATTACTGTTTATCCATACGCTATATGTTTTATATATATATATATATATATATATATATATATATATATATATATATATATATATATATATATTGTATTGAATGTTTTTTACACGTTAAAAATAATGTACGTATACATTTGGGTCTCTTGTCTTCAAAATTAGTATAGTACTAAAACGATTTTTATATATATACTAGCTTAATGACCCGTACGCATAAATATATTACACAAGTAAACCTTAAACACAACACAATTAAATAGAAAACACTTTTCGAATACGTAAATTTGTGTTCCTTACATAATAGAAAGTAGACATATAGAAATGTTTTCAGGTACATACATAACAACAAAATTTATATTTTTCTGGCACTTTTTTATATACTACATGTTTTATCAGATGACCATCTTTAATAAAATCACTAATAAAATGGTTTATACACTTTGTGCATGCACTGATAGAGATTAAGAACCCTAAAATATTAACCTCCCTGTGACATAATTGATGACTACATTTTGTAGCAATTAATGAAGAAGAATCCATCAATGAAAAAACAATCTTGTAGAAAACTCCTACCTGATTAGAAAGATTCATCAACTTTTGCATATATTCCTCTACTACTGTTGCAACTTCATATGACTTGGAATTTGATTCATTGCCAAAACTCTACAACTATTTAAACAAATTTAAAACACACACACACACACACACACACACACACACATATATATATATATATATATATATATATATATATATATATATATATATATATATATATATATATATATATATATATATATATATATGTGTGTGTGTGTGTGTGTGTGTTTGTTTTAAATTTTAACTATCTGCATTCCTCAAAGAAATAAAATTGCATATTGAACATTTTTTTATTAATTAATGGTCTGTACACATGCATGATTTAGGTAATAGAAACATTGACATGTTACTGGTTATGGATGATTTGTGATTATAAGTGTTTCGTTGACCCAGATGTAATTAGAGAAGGCGAATGAGTATATATCTTACTCCTATATAAAACATTTACAACTTCAAAACTCTTAATTTTTAAGTAAATTGAAAGTACTAAACTACCCTCAAATAAAATCAAATGAAAATTGTTAAATTGAGTAACTATTAGATTGATTTTAATGAAATTCATATATATCATATTAGTGAACAAACCTTCTATAATAAGAAAATATTTAAAACATCAAGTCAATATCAATTAACTTAATTATTACAAGATATTTTAACAACTAAAAATTTATTTATAAATATTCTATCTCATAGTAAATAGTTGAACTTAATTATTAGAAAATATGTATAAACAGACTAATGAATTTGAATATCCTATAACCTAAATTCATAAACATTAATGGAATTTAAATGACTCGATAATTAAAAAGGATAAATTGCTGAGCAAACTATGCGTCGCCGCCGCATTGGCGCGGATACTATGCTAGTATATATATATATATATATATATATATATATTATATATATATACATACATACATACATACATACATATGGGACGGTTCAAAAGAGAACTGTTTTTCGTACGGGAACTGCGAGAACTAATCTTAGCCGTTGATTTGATAAAGTGGAATTCATGGATGTGGAGCGTGAGTGGATCAAGTGTGGCAGGGTGCATGTGACGAATTCATGGGTGGGCAATGACATTGAAGGAGGAAGAATTGAACATCTCAGATTGGTTCTCGCGGTTCTCGTACGAAAAACAGTTCTCGTTTGAACTTTTGCCTATATATATATATATATATATATATATATATATATATATAGGTATGAGATAAAAAAAATGTGTTTTATTCTAAGATGTAAAAGATGCATTCTGGAATTGACACGTGTCTCAATTTATTATGGGGTATTTTGGATATTTTTCTCTCTCTTGTCCTTGATAATCGCAACCCTAATTTAAATAACTCTTCATTTTCATTTCACCTACCCACCGCCCCCCTTGTCATCCCAAACCATCGGCGACAGCTTCCTTATCCCATGTGAACGTCGCCTCCTTCTGATACCCTAAAACAACAATGCACGATGTCCTCATACCACACTCAGCCGCCGCCCTTATAGCCATCTTTCGTCGGCGACCATCGTTGCTTTCCTTATGAGCATTGCTGCCGCATCCAATCTCCCCGTAGTCACCGTCGTAGACCAACGTGCATCAGCGATTTTGGGAGTTGGCAACGGTAAGAGTACTGATTCAAAAGACGAATAATGGTACCCTATAGCATCTAATCGCCGCACTCATTCACCAGAAAAATCAGATCTGAAGAGGTGTTTCATCAACAAATATTATCTATTTTGGGGAATCAATATATTGAAATCAGTTTCTGCGTTTTCTTCATTCTCTTTTTTTCTAAAGTTTTCTGGGTTTTTAATTTTAGGTTCATAATGAAGTGTAGTCATGTAGCCGTGTTCATCAATTTTTTTCATCACATTATGGATTGTTTCATATTTGGTTTGTTATAAATTTCTTGAATATGTTCATCGGTTTTATTTTATGTTGTTCAAGAGATTTGCATTAGTCACCAGTATCAATTATATTTTTGTGAAACAATGGTGTTCATAATGGTGTGAAACAATGGTAGTCATTTGTATCAATTATAAGTTTATACAATGAATGATGTTTATCATCTGTTTTATTTCAATTTTCTTAGTGAATTATAGGGGTTCATCATTTTTGTATAAATATGGTGCTCAATTTTAGTTTGAAATCGTTATTTTCATCATTTATAATCATATTCATCAGTTTTTTTTGCTGCCATAATTGTTGTATAAGGAGATACCAACGTGATTTTAGAAAATAATGTTTTTTTTAATTCCATATATGCCCCTAACCTTAATTAATGAGCAGTTATAAATACCAGATTTGACTTTTTTTGTTGACTTTTGATGAAGATCCTATGGTTGAGATTACATCTCTTCCATCTTACTTTTATTTACATCTTACAATAACCATACTATATATATATATGAGAAAGTTCAAATGAGAATGAGAAATTAATTGAGAATGAGAGACTAAATCTCAGCCGTTTATTTTGTAAGTGAAATTCATAAATGAAAGCGTGGGGGAATCGAGTGTGACAGGATGCATGTGAGGAATTCATGGGTGGACAATGACATTGAAGGAGGGGAAATTGGGCGGCTGGGGTCTCCCATTCTCAAATATATTTAAGTTCTCATTTTAACCTCCCACAATATATATATATATATATATATATATATATATATATATATATAGTGAATAACAAAACGAAGGAAAACGTAATTAGAGATCAAGAACACCGAATCCAGTGAAGTTTTAAAAGTTATCCCAATAAAAGGTTTAAACTAATAAGAACATATATAATCCAACATAACAGCACACGATAGTGATCACTCACTGAGAAGGTTAATTGTACGTAATGGCAGTAACATTAGTGGTGCTTAAGCATATATAAACTTTATAAATTGATAAATGAAATATAAAAAACAGAATAAAATACAATGATTACCGTGTCTATGGAAATTAAAGAGCACAACCATACTGGAGTTTCGCCGGCTTCGGAGTGTGAAGCATTTAAGCTGACCTGATCTACTATTATCTCACAATATCACTAGACCTGATCTATAAGGAGGGTTCTTAGCCAATTTAGTCATGCTCAAAGGATAACTCACCTAACAGCTCTATACAAGGTACTTAGATACATCAAGTTATGTCGCTTACATTTTCCCACTTCTTCCACCTTAACTCTTAGAACCTATTGTCATAATGATTTGGCTGCTTGCAAATATTCCAGAAGGCCTGTCACCGGCTATATTATATATTTCTTTTCTTGGTTCATGCCTTATATCATGGCATTCCAAGAAACAATCTGTTGTCTCAAGATCAACCACATAAGCTGAGTATAGAGCACTTGCAGATTGTGCTTGTGAAATTACATGGCTGTCAAGCCTATTTTCTCATCTACAACTTTCACTCAACCTACCACCTACAAAAATTTCCTGTGATAATGCTTCATTAATTGCTTTGGCCTCCAATCCCATTCAACATGCTGGTACAAAACATATTGAAATTGACTGCCATTTTATTCGAGAAAATGTTACAAGTGGTTATATTCTTCCTATATTCATTCTCATAATCACAAGTGGGAGATGTCCTAACCAAAGGCCTCAACAAATCTCCTTACTATACTTGTGTTTCCAAGTTTGACATTTGTGATCCATCCACATCCAACTCCCCTATACAAACAAAGGAGTAAACACTTAAGCCAAAGTCAACCCCTATACGACTCCCTTTATGTAATAACTTAAGCTTTTGTTCATTCAATACCATCAAAACCACATTTTGATTGCATATCTCTGTTTAACTCAAGAGTAAGAACCAAAACGAATAACAAATAATAGTACACATAACACATTATAACATTTAAAATATAAAAACAATACATATAAGTAAAATTATTGACGCACTGAGATAAATATATCAATTCTTGAATGCACGAACAAGAAAAAGTTAATCAAGACAACTCGATCTATTTGAGATTGCAAAGAGGAAGTAGATGGATGCGGAACATACATTTGAATCACCAAGAACACATATTTGCTTATTGATCTGACAATACAACAAAGATGGATGAAAAATAATTAATATGAATGGATATATGTAATAAGATTAATCATAACCTTAACAATGAATAAAAACAATGCGATGGAACATTCATATAAAATCAGTAATAGTTGGAAACTTGAAATGCGACCTTACCCTAATTTCATCAAACCGCTCTATAAGAGATGGACGATGACCCAAAGATTACTTCAATATATCTATATTTACCCTTCCTTCCATCGATCTAGATCCAAATTCTTCTATCGATGGGTTATTTATCCTCTACATCAAGACACTCTCCAAGTTATCAACAAAACAAAACCCTTAGGGGGTGTTTGATTCATTCTTTGATTTTGAGGGGAATGAGATTTATGGATGTGAATTGCATTTGGAAGGAATTCATTTGGTAGGATTTTAAATCCCAATCCTTTGTTTGGTTCACCTCACAACATAAACCCATCAACACCATCACCAAATCGCCGGCCACCACTTCACCGCCGGTCACCACCTCACCGCCGCCCTTCTCTGCGAACGCCAACCATCACCTCACCGCCGCCTTTCTCTACAAACGCCGGCCACCACCTCAACGCCTTCGCAAACCCTAGCCGTTGGCTACTGCGAAGGAGATGATGGCGACTAGGGTTTCTGGAACGACGAAGACGAAGGTCGAAGGTTTCAGAGTCGATTAGCGTTTCTGTCGAAGGAAGGGTTGAGGGCGATGGGTGACGGCAAACGGGCGACGAAGGTTTTAGAGTCGATTAGGGTTTCTGTCGTTGGTGAAGACGAAGGTTGCAGAGTCGATTAGGGTTTCTGTGGTGGCTAGGGTTTCAGTCGTTGGTGAAGATGAAGGCAAACGGGCGACGAAGGCTAGGGTTTGTGTCGTTAGCGGCTAGGGTTTCAGTCGTTGGTGAAGACGAAGGGATGAGGCGGCGTTGGTGAAGACGAAGGGTTTCTGTCGATTGGTGAAGACGAAGGGTTTCTGTCGATTGGTGAAGACGAAGGGATGACGGCGGCGTTGAAGGGTTGACGACAGTGGAGGTTTATCGTCGACTTGGGTTCGCCGGAATAGTCGCCGGAGTGTCGCCGGAGCAAATGCTTCACCTGTGGATTTGAAAATACTAGGGAGGGTAGGAGGATTTGGAAATCCCTCATCCATAGGATTTCAAAGAATCCTGGGAATTGAAATCCCACCTCCTTTTTGCATACCAAACATCACATTTCATGAGATTTGAATTCTCATTCCCTTGTAATCCTCCCCAAAGAATGAACCAAACACCCCCTTAATTTGCTTTCGATCACACAGTGTCTTGCAGTCTTTGATTATTTGGGTTTCAGTCATGCATCCTTCTTGCTATGCTTTTGATACATGTACATCATCATATTGCCTATTTGATTTTTGATTTTCTTTAAATCAGTAAATGTATGTATGTAATAAAATAGATATTAGATCATACTTAATTCATAGTTCAATATTAATTTTAGTCTTTGGATTAACCCTATCAATGATTCGGATTGAATTTTAAAATTTTGGACGGAGTGACATTTTCATAGTGATGATTTTTATAATCACATGTGATTATATACTGAATCACATACAACTGTATATTAATATTTTAGAACTATGTTTTTTATATAAACTTTATTAAACACGACTCATATAAAAGTAATGTATTTGTATATGTATTATAATGTTCGGTATCCATAATCCATTATATTGATTTATATTCTTTCATTTTTGAAAGACCAACAAATCTTTATTGCATAAACAAATAAACAAGGAGAAAAGGACCAGTTCAATACAGTGCCTTACAAGGTGTTTAGGTTACTAATTCTACCCAACCTATTTACAAAATCTTATAATTTAGAATAATTCAAGGTAGCTGGCATCGATAAACACAGGTCCCAGGATAAAAGAGATCCAAAATTGGCTCTGTGTTTTAACCATTGGAAAAGCAACAGTTTATAGTTGAACAAAATGCTAGCTGTGTCGATATGTTTACCCTCAAAAATAATATTGTTGCGGTTGAGAAAAATAAGATATACAATTGTTCTAATCACCAAATCCCATATATGTAGAGTGGTTTTGGATAAGGAAGGAGATGCAAAACTGCTAAGGTCTTCAAACGAAATCCCTCCAAGGAACTGTAGCCCCCACCATTGATGAATATTCAACCAGAGATCTTTTAGCTCAGAGCAACTGAAGATCGCATGGTTGTTCACTTCACAAATCTTGGAACATATAGAGCAAAGTAAAGATGGAATGTCGATACCTCTTTGGTCGATGTTTACCCGGACCATCAGCCTTTGTCGAGTCACCCTCTAACTAAAAATGCATACCCTGTTTGGATTAAAGGAGACCAAAAGGTTTTGAAGCTGTGTAACCTGTGCAGATTAGCCGCCTCTTTAATCAACTCTCTCATGCATTTGACTGAATAGGAATTGTTAAAACTAAGAAACCAACTTCTCACATCCAACTGGTCTTTTTTAAGAGAATCAAAGAAATTCGTGCAGTTAAATGACTATGCTCCTCCGCTACTCTGCCCCTCAAAGTCTCCGGTTCTCCGATCACCCAAGACCATCTATCTTAAATCCAACGCCCTCTCTCACCGACCTTTTTTATTTTCACGACCGATCTTGTTGTTCAATCTAGGGAATATCTTTTTAAGGCAAATATTTCTTGACCACATGTCATGCCAAAAGCTAGTATCGAGACCATTTCCCAAATTAATTTTAAAAAACTTTTGCAGGCATAAGCCATAATTATTTAGTTCAACAGCTGTCCTAATCATTCCTGGCCAAATCCTAGAATCCACCTTTTGAACTCGTCAAATCCCACCCCCTCCCTGATGTCCGGTATAAGCTTTTCACAATTTTAATCCAAAGTGCCTCCCGACCCGACCAAAACCGCCACCACCATTTACCCAATAAACTAAGTTTAAAGGACTTTAAATCCCGAATCTCTAACCCATCACTATTTTTTATTTACAAGAATATCCGACCATTTTAACCCAAGAGACTTTTTAACGATAACATCCCCCCACTCCAAAAGAAAATACATAGTATAATATTATTTAGTAGAGAAAGAAGGGATGGGGCTGGGGATAGTCTATATATATTAATGTATTATGTATACAAAATATATAGTATAATATTATTTAGTCTTAACTTTTATTTTTTAATTATATAGAATTAAAGAAAATAACAAAAATGAAACAAGGGCATAATAGACTTTTCAAGTGAAAAAGTAAGGGTACTATGGACTTTTCAGTTGTACTGGTGACTACCAGTGTAGCAAACGCAAACAGTAGGGGCTTCTACGTAATAAAAAAGTTAAAGGACCGAAAGTGAAATAAGTGAAAAACCACATAGAGCAAATATGTAATTTACTATATTATCTTATATTACAAATTAATAAAAAATAAAAAAGGGTTAAAACACCTAAATATCCTCATGTCTATTGGATTTAGGGACAGACCGACAGTCATAAACAAAAAATGTTAAAAAGGACAATTTATACAATAAAATAGTAGTTAAAGGATATTGTTTATAAATTGTTTAAAGGAATCAAATCTGCTATATATGAATAAATTTAAACTATCATTTACAAAATTAACACCCCAAGTATGTTGATGATAAATAAAATTAATATTAAGCAAGTATATAATTGCCTATCTTCTTATAAAATAAAATTATTAGCTCAACTATAACTATCCATTTGATTAAATTTGAAATTCTAAGTTTGACTTTTATTGGTTTTCAAAATTATTAGAAATTTCAGTCTATCTTAATATTTAAAATATAATTTTTTTTACTTTAACTTACAAATATCATATCTAACCTTTATTAAATTTAAAAATATCATATTTAACCAATATCTTAATTTAATTATTTTAAAATACTTATAATTATTATAAATCTTTTTATTGTTCATTTTTTTAACATACAAACTCTCTAAAATACTCCTAAATCTACTCCACTGTCCATGTTGGGACTTGAACCTACAACCTATTGAAAGGAGACACCACCTTACAACACCAAATACCGCTGGACTACAAGCCCTTTGGTATTTTTATTGTTTATAATTATAACAATAATGATTAATAGTTTGTACAAAAAAACAATTATGTCTATTCGTAACATGATATCACGTTTCTGCCGTCATGTATGTCATTAACCTCACGTACATCTCGGTGTTGATGAAGTTTGTCATTATTTTTTTTAATCCTATTTTATTCATATTTTATAAGTATTTAATATATTTTGTTTTTAAACTAATGGCATTGATGAGTTTCTAATCCAGTTTATTGTATACAAAAATGATTTATCTTTCTATTTTTTCCTTCTACTTCAACCTACTACTCACTATAAGATGATATGTAAACTAGTTTTCTTTTCTCATTTCCTTTATTAACTTTAACGTTTACTTTAATCTTATGAGTAATATGATAAGTAGAAGAATATATCATCTCTCTATTGTATATTACAAATGAAGTGACGGACGATGTAACCCTTGGCAACAATATCATTGACCCAACTCCATCCGATGAAAACAACGTCCAAAACCTGATTTAATTTGGAATTCAAAGGTTGTTGAAAGACAAAGTTGTTGGTAATGGTAGGACAGAACACAACGTTAGAGATCGCAGCTGCCACCTTCCGAAATCTCCGGATGTGACTTCTAACCCTTTTAACGCTTTCCTTCCTTCCTTCCTTATTTTAGTATTAGTATACCATAGTATATTAAACCCACCTACAACACTCCTTCAATTCATTCATCCATTCTCCCCCTCTCTGAAACTAACGCCACCACTGTACGTAATTAAACCCTGATCGCCACCATGTCCGCCGCCGCGATGTCGGCCATGGGATTCACGTCCTCACGGGATCTCACCAAATTCAAACTCTATGTTCCGATTCAATCATTCCATTTTCAACAATCAAATTCCCTCTCTGTGCGTACAACCGGACCTCTCCATCATTCTTTCAAAAATAACAGCAAAATCGATAAATTCCCGATATTGCTCGCCTTCTCCGGTGACGGTGGCGACGGTGTCGGAAACGGGAATGGTGGCGGCGGAGGCGGTGATGGAAGCGGAAGCGGAAGCGGAGGCGATGGAAACGAGAAGGAGGCGTTGATGGTCTTAGCCGAGGTGGGTCGGTCGTTGGATAGTATTCCGAAGGATTTGGCGGCGGCGATTGGGACGGGTCGCATACCTGGATCCATTATAAAGAGGTATCTGGAGCTTGAGAAATCGCCGTTTTTAAGGTGGTTGCTTCAATTCGGAGGGTTTAAGGAGCGTTTGCTTGCTGATGATCTTTTCCTGGCTAAAGTTGGAATGGAATGCGGCGTTGGTATGTTCACCAAGGTATATTCTTTCTCCGGTGACCTAATGTTCTTCGGAGATTTTAACCTTGAACATAATGTCATAATCTTGACACAAATATGTTGTCTTGTTCAATTCACTCTGTACATGAAAATGTACCTGTTATTTAACCTGAAAACTTTAGAATTAAAGTTTGTTAACTTGAATATGAGAGTAATATTTCAAGAAATTCTGGTAGACCAATAGAGTTAGTTGATTGTAGGTACAATTGGGAGGATTGTTGAGCCACAAGAGCAAGTTGCATTAAATGCATTAGGGTTTCACTAGTAAATTAAGTATATAAGGTATCTGCCAAGTGTATTCTAGCTTGATTTATAAAAAAGTTGATATTTGGTATTCTGGCATAAGCTCGTTTAATATTTTTCCTGTTAAATCTTGGAAGTTGTTTACTTGTTCACAGACGGCTTTTTAGTTACAATACTTCTTATAGTCCAAAAGTCGAACAATTAATAGTATGTTACTCAAAAGTCGAAGATGGATTCTTTTAACTACGAAAGAGTTGAAACACTTTAGATAGACGGAAATTTTGATACTTTCTTTTTAGGATGTCACATTGAAGAGCGAGTTATTATGCAGGAATTACCAAGCTATTTATTGTCATTATTACATTATTACCTAGCTGACTATCAAGGTTCTTGGATTTAGTATGACTGAAAGGTTTTGAAGATGCTAGATAAATAATCAAACCAATTTCCTTAAATAAGTTTCTGCCAAGTAAGCACATTCTCATGAGTTAGAGAGGATATCACATTATCAAAATAATTTCTTTGTCTTTTTATACCTTGGATGCTATGTACTCTGTCAGTTACTAGATGTTGGTTGCTTAAGAATCATTAAGGACCTTTTATAGTTACAATCTTTTTAGAAACAACTGTGGTTTCATTCTGTCAGGTGTCAAATATAATTGGAATTGTCCCGTTCCATTAAAATATATTTTTAAATAATCAACTTGTATACATAATAAGATCTTGTTTGATGCTTGTGTCTAGACTGCTGCAGAATATGAAAAGCGCAAAGAGAATTTCTCAAAGGAGCTGGAAATTGTTTTTGCAGATGTGGTATGTTGTTAATAATTCCTTTTATCAAGTTGTTAGCTTTACGTAAATGGATGCTAAGTTTACCCCACATGTGTTTCTTCCCTTACTATTTGCACTCTGAATTATAGATTCTAAAGATCACATAGTTTTGTGAATCTGAATTAAATCAGTCATTAATTATAGAGCCAAATGTTGAACTACTTGAATATTAATAATCTAGATAGAAGAGGTGTCACTTTTGACCTATTTATCCGATGAACGGGTTAAACGGGTCGATTGGGGCCGTCTTCTATCTCAATGGATCAAATTGGAAAGTTTAGCTAAAAGGGAACATGTCAGATGGGTTGAAAGTCTTTTGAAGTTCATTTTGGTGTTAATAACCTTCTTATATCCTGTTAGTCAAAGATTTTAGATTAATTTCATAATGTATTTGTATTATTTCATAATGCTAAAAGGGAACTACTGGTACATGATTTAGAAAATGACAGAAAAGTATTTGCATGTTAACTTGAACCATTTCAAGTTTCAACCCATATCCGTTTTGACCTTTGAACCAACCAGTCTGACCCAGCCTTCTTAAACTAATTCCATCTTGTGTGTTTGCATAGGTGATGGCTGTAATTGCAGATTTCATGCTTGTTTACCTTCCAGCCCCTACCGTATCTCTTCGACCTCCAATATCTCTAAACGCTGGGCGTATTGCCAAGTTCTTCTATAATTGTCCAGATAATGCTTTCCAGGTTATTTCTTTTATCTTTCTTTCAGATTATTATGTTAATAATTTCATAATACTTTATATGCAATTGTTTTCATGCCGTTTTTTCAGACTGCTTTGGGTGGAGCATCATATACATTACTACAGAGATTTGGTGCGATAGTGGTATGAATGTTATATATCTTTTGTTTGTATATTAAACATGCAAAGCTGAGTTGATAATAAGTCTTTAAAGTTTTATGGATTTTAATGTTTCAGCGTAACGGGACAAAGCTTTTTGCCGTTGGCACTGCATCATCACTGGTATATTGCTATTCCTCTTCATTTGTTATTGGAAGCACCAAGACGGGTATGGGTCGGGCCGGGTCTACCCACCCACACATTTCCACATGTTACTTATGATAATAATAATTACATAAGTTTTGATTATAAAAGCAATAATGTTACCATAATATTTGAATACTATAATGCAGGAGGAGGCTGTATGCTTTAAAATATACTTGGGTGACCTATAGCTAACAAATTTTATTTGACCCATTTAATTAAGATTGATTTCCTTAATTGATTTGGAAATGGTGTCCAGGTTGGCACGGTTGTGACAAATACGCTGATAAATGCTAAAAAGGCGGTTCAGAAATCTTCGGATGATGAGCTCGAGAATATCCCGGTCATATCTACCAGTGTGGGATACGGTGTTTATATGGCAGTTTCTAGCAATCTTCGGTAAGATTCAGTTATCACTATTTATTATATTGTAGCTACTTAAAATGAAGATTGGTTTTTACTTCCTCGATAATGTTTATAATAGCTACAAATTAAAAGTTTGGTACATACAAAGATTCTAAGGTTTATGTACACACAATAAGAAAAAAATGTGATGTTGAATAGATTTTCGTGAAGTAAACCCACCCTTTTTTCTTCTCAATTGAACAGGTTGACATTAACACGGAGTCTATTTTTAGTCTAAATCGTATTTTTTGACATTAACAACTAAATCATCTTTATTCAAAGGTTTAGTTTGCTTCTGCTATAATATTGCTTTGTTAGTCATAACTATATCATTGATTTCTTAAAAAATTTCTTCATATAAAATGGACAAATATTTGTTACGCAAACCGGCTTGACCCATTTCAATCAGCACTAGAAAAATAAATTACTACCTCAGCTCTATAAAAAATAAATCTCCCCAAACTTGGATTTGTTATCCAGCCCACACATATAATTAAAGTTAATCTAATCTAATCTTCTAAGTATATAATAAAAGCATAACCCTGATCCCAAACTAGTCGATTATGGCTTCTGACTGTCATTCTTTATGATGTGAAAGAAATTGATAAACCAAGTATATGAAAATTCTATGTTAATATCGCTAATTGGCTTGCAATTCTTTTTGTAACCAGGTACCAACTTCTTGCGGGTGTGATTGAACAACGGCTTCTAGAACCTTTGTTACACCAGCACAAGCTAATGTTGAGTGCAGCCTGCTTTATTGTTCGGACAGGAAACACGTATTTGGGTTCATTGTTGTAAGTTTCATACACTTTCTCTTCATGCAAATTCATCTCTCTGTTTCTTCTAAATTCCTCATTTAATCAAACTTTTAAAATAGGTGGGTGGATTATGCCCGTTTGGTAGGGCTTCAGAAGGCTCACGATGTCGAATAAAGTCTAGTTCTTCATTCATTCCCGTTATAGCTTCAGATTAGCCTACGTTTTCTCAACTTCTTTGTGATTCTCTATAAAGGGGCTGGTTGCCCAGGATTTTCAAGATTTATGAAATTTTACTCGACTGTTTGGTTTTAAGACCATGTAATGCAACTTCTTTGGAAATTTTTCGAATTGTTTTTGACATGGAAGTGCAAGAGTTTCTTGCAGTTTTATAGTGTTGGATGATATTATTGTTCAAGATAAAAGGAAACAGAGTGTTTCTTGGATTTTTATAGTGCCAAATGATATCATATTTGGATAGAAAGTTGGTTTTACAGTGTGTAGATACCATTTCTAGTTGTGATAAGTGAAGCTTTTGTATTGCTTCTCAAATTGATCAAGTGGTTAGCTTTGTTTGAGGATGAATTCTTGTAGCTGCTCTTCTATCTAGTCTTTATCATACACACATGAAATTACAAGAACACTGAACATAAATATTAATTGTAAAACTTTTATTCAACCAAAGCTTATGATTTTTTTATTTTTTTTGGTTTTGTTTTGAATGGTAAACACATCAATCTAAGCTACTACATCTATGTTTATAAAAGGCTACGACAATCCACAATTTTTTTAGATTTTTTTTCAATTAACCCTATAATAATCTACAAATTCTTGATGGAAAAAAAACGCATACCATATATACATATATTGTTCTTGATCTCCATGAAATATACCCTTTTGTTAAACAAGTAATCCAATCCAAGAGATAAAAAAAATCAAATTATATTATAGGAATTAGATGTATCCTTTTAGCACAATCTATTTTGAATGTTTCTATACTCGCAAACAATTCAAATGAAAGATATATTGATTTTATTATTTACTTATTTAAGTACTTATGAGTATAAAAATATTTAAGATACGTCTTTCATTGCATCTTTCTGCACACGTCCATTTCCTTTAAATTGTTTGATTAATATTAAATTATAGCTCGGTAGTAGGTGGAAGTTCTATCGATTTGAATTAAAATGTTTATATCGTTTTACATAATTTTAATAAAAAATAAATTACTACTTTAATAGTCAACTTGTATTGTATATAATATTCTTTAAGGTGCTGTTTGATTTGAGGGAATGTTAGGAATTGAATTTGGAATCCTTAGGAATTGAAATCCTTTAAGGATTTTGATTTTGAATTCCATTTCTTTAGATGTGTGTTCGGTAAAAAGCTTGGAATTTGAATCTTGAAGGCGTCGTTCCTCTAACCCCCGGTCGTAACTCACGCACAACCACCCAACACCACCACCCCACAGTTACCACAACCACCGGCGTAGCCCTAATCGGCGAAGCTCTAATCGGTCGTAAACCACAACCACCGGCGAAGCCCTAATCGGTCGTAACCCACCGGCGAAGCCCTAATCGGTCGTAACCCCCGGTCGTAACCCACCGGTGTGTATCTTATGTCTGTCGTCAAAGCCCTAATCGTCGAAGCCATTATCGTCCGTCGAAGCCATAATCGTCGAAGCCATTATCATCGTAACCCCCGTCGTATCTGTATCGTATGTCTGTCGTCGAACTCGAGATTTGGGAAGGTCGAAAGCATCGGAGGCAGGAGGCAAGGTCGAAGCCCTAATCGTCGATGGAGTCGTCGCCGGCGGCCTCGTCGGAGGCAGGAGTAAAGGTGCAGGTGAAGGTCGGAGGAAGGAGGCAACGCTTATGAACAGTCTGCGTTTGATGGATTTTGAATTCCATCCAAGTTTGGATGGATTTTGAAATCCTCTATCTGATGGATTTTGAGCCAAACTAAGGAATCCTTTTCCCTAGTAAAAGTTGAACCAAACAAAGGATTTGCTAGGAATTGGATTCCAATTCCCACAAAATCCCTTGAAATCCCTCAAACCAAACAGCCCCTAACTAAGAAAAAGAAGTCCTTCGTTTTGTCGTTTGATAGCCAAAACCTTTCCCTGTTTTTCATATTCTACGTTGCGACTTTCTTTTATTTTATTTTTTATCTGTGTTCTTTGTTTTAAGATTTTCTTTTATGAAATTTATTATATTCAAGTGCTTATTTTTGTTTTAATTAGCTACCAATAATCCATCCTTTAAATCTTTAATCACGTTAAAAAAACATTATAGGAAATAATGCGGAAGCAAATTATGGTCTCCTTTGTCCCACTCCTCTCAACCTTCACTACGACGTTTGTCCGAAACTCATCAACCACGTCTTCTTTCTTTCCTCCACTCTTTCACTCTTACTTCCAACTCAATCCTCGAGACAAGGTTTATACCTGTAATAGAGACATTGAAGCTTTAATGAAATCTGGATCAGTTGATTGTGCAGTCAAACTGTTCGATGAAATGCCTACACGAGACGTGATTACATGGAATCTAATTATTTCGGGGCATAAATCTAACGGGTTTTCAAGAAAAGCGTTGTATTTCTATACTCAAATGGTTTCCCGAGGATTTGTCGAGAGTCCATCTACGTTTTCAACTGTTTTGGGTATATTTAGTTATGAAGGGTTATATCAACCAGGACTTCAAGTTCATAGCAGGGTGATTGTTCTTGGTTTGAGTTTGAATGTATATGTGGGAGGTGCATTGATTGATCTTTACATGAACATGGGTCTTGTTGATCTTGCTTTGCGAAATTTTAATGATTTACCCGATAGGAATCTTGCAACATGGAATCAGTTACTGAGAGATTTTCGTGAATTTGGAATATCACAAAAGTTACAGTTGTATTATCGGATGAAGAGAGAAGGTGTTGTGCCTAATCCACTCACCTTCTGTTATTTAATTCGTGGGTTTGGCAATGAGAGCTTTGTTAAAGTAGGAAGAGAGCTGCATTCTTTTGCAATAAAGATGGGATGGGCTGAATCAAATGTGTTTGTTTTGAATGCTTTGGTGGATTTTTATAGTGCTTGTGGGAGTCTAACCGATGCCAAGAGATCATTTGAAGTTATTCCAACAGGCGACGTGATTTCTTGGAATTCCATGGTAGAAGTCTATGCATATAATGGATTTGCAAGAAATGCACTTGAGATCTTTTTTATGATGCGAGTATTGGGAAAAAAGCCATCGATTCGTTCATTTGTTGGGTTGTTGAATTTTTCTAGTGGGAACGTGAATATTCTCCTTGGAAAACAGGTCCATTGTTTTGTATTGAAACTAGGGTTTGACCATGGCAGTAGTTACATACAGTCTGCTGTAATAGATATGTAGGGAAAATGTGGTGAAATAGAAAGTTCAGTGTCAATTTATGAAAATGTTCCCGAAAGAACTCTTGAGGTATGCAATTCCTTAATGACTTCATTTGCATGGCATGGCATTATAGAAGATGTAGTTGAATTGTTTGGATTGATGGTTGATGAAAACATTGGGTTCGATGAAGTTAGTCTATCAACAACAATCACTGCATTGTCAAAGTCATCTTCTGCTAGTTTGACAAGCTGTAAATTGTTGCATAATTGTGCTGTGAAATCGGGTTTTGAACGTGATCTTGCAGTTTCCTGTTCTTTGATCGATAGTTATTCAAGATTCGGACAAATTCAATCATCTTGCCATGTTTTCGAACAGCTTCCTTCACCAAATGTTATCTGTTTTACATCAATCATCAGTGCACATTCCCGAAGCAAAATGGGAATGGAATGCCTCAAATTGCTCGAAGCAATGATTAACAAGGGTCTGAAACCAGATAAAGCAACATTCTTATGTGTGTTAACAGCTTGCAATCATTTGGGAATGGTTCAAGAGGGAAAGATGGTGTTTGATTCAATGAAGACTGTACATGGCATTGACCCTGAAAGTCGACATTTATCTTGTATGATTGACCTTCTTGGGCAGAAAGGTTTACTAGTAGAAGCCGAATAATTGCTAAAACAAGCATATATTGGTGATGACTTTGTTATTTGGAGTACATTGTTGCGCCATTGTAGGGCTCACCATAATGAAACAGTAGGAAGGCGAATTGAAGAGTTGATAATAAAAACTGAGCATTAGAACCCTGCAACTTGGTTAGAAGTTTCAAACTTTTATTCAGAAATTGGGGAGTTGGAAACCTCTAAACAAATTAGAGATGTTTCACTAGCAAGAAAGACAAAAGGAGAAATGCTTACAGTTTAACTGATGTTAAAAATTAAAGGACATTTTGGTAGAGGCGGGCCAATGTAAAAGACACTTTTTGACAAATGGGAATGGTAGTGTTGCACTAAAACAAATGTTTGATGAGTGAAGCAAAGGTCTCTAGAAAAATTTACATTCTTACACTTGAAGTGTTGGTCATGTAGAAAATCTTGCCTTCATGTACTTTAAAGCCAAGACATATATACTTACCCACAAAATCGAACACTTTTAGCATTAAACTATACATATAAGTTAATGTGTAATTTCTTCATATCATATATACGCATCAAACAGTATCCTGAAGCTGGTAGAGCTCATAAATCATGAGAAATATCGTATTTGGATATTTTCTTGGCCTGTTATTGGTTTGTGCAAACATGGGTAAGATTAAAAGTCTGGAGATAGAAGATGATGAGGAAATAGAGGTTTTGGATTTGAATTTTTGGATGTCAAGTGAACGTGGTATCAAGGTTCTTGTGAATGTTGACAGTTTTGGTGCTGTTGGAGATGGAGTTTCTGATGACACAAAGGTGAATATAATGGATGATATTTGTCAATGCTGCTATACTCTTGAGGATATTTGTTAACTTGATAAACTATGTTGACTTGCTGAATTATTAATTTCAACAATTTATTGTGGGCTTTTTTATATATATTCTTTATGTTATATATATCAGGCCTTTGCAAATGCATGGAAGCAAGCATGCTCTACAGCAGCAGCAGTGCTTTTAGTTCCTTCAAACCGCACTTATCTAGTTAATGCAACAAGATTTAAAGGACCTTGTGCTGAAGATTTAATTGTTCAGGTAACCTCCACCATCTGTGTCATGAAAATTAGAACAGTTTTTAATCTTGGAATGTTCCTTGAAAATTGCTAACTTATCCTTTTTTGGGACAACTTCATACGAAAAAGCATTTCTTTATTTATCTGGAAAATTCCTTTAGTTATCTTTATAAGCGGACATTAAGACATTTGTCACTATGTCAAATATTACCAGTTCCGGTTGAGGAGATATCAAGAATCTATATGTTCAATAGTTCATGGTTAATGCTTTTTTACAAACAATGAACTTTCTTCTTCCTTATTGATCCATTAAACTCTCTTGATTTTAAATTCAAAGTTTTGATGACATTTGGAGGCAAATGTTGTAGCCAATATGGTTGTGCGAATTCCAGTATCAGAATGATAAATGTTTCTTGTAAGATATGCAGTGAAAAATAAAGAAGAAATATCAATGAATTTCTCTCTTCTTTTTGTTCATTTTGAGTTTTGATATAAGCATGGTCGCTTGCTATTTTTTTATAGTTTCAGTTGCATCAAATGATCCAATAGCCTTTTGCTAGCATGCATTATATCAATAAAACTTGCAATTTTTATCTGCATGTTACAGATTGATGGAAAAATTGTAGCACCAGATGAGCCCAAAAATTGGGATCCTCAAAACCCTAGAAATTGGCTCTACTTTTCTAATCTCACGGGAGTCCTTTTTCAAGGCCATGGAGTTATTGATGGATCAGGAAGGAAATGGTGGGCTGCGTCTTGCAAAAAGAACAAGACAAATGTAAAGTCATGCTTATTGCACATTAATTCAACTTAACCAATAAATAACAGATATTTTTTAATTTGTTTTTCCGGGGGGTCGTCTGCAGCCTTGTGTAGGAGCTCCTACGGTAAGAATTTTAAGTTTTCCTTTAATGCTTTAATAAAGATTATGTAGTTTTAACATGTACGGAAGGGGTAATGCAGGCACTAACAATTGATCAAAGCTCATCTATAGAGGTGAACGGTCTTACAGTCCAGAACAGCCAACAGATGCATTTTGCAGTATCACGCTCAGAATCTGTTCGAATTTTCAATGTTGTTGTCTCTGCTCCTGAAGACAGTCCAAACACTGATGGAATCCATCTTACTGCATCCAAAAATGTAGTTATTCAAAACAGTAAAATTGGAACAGGTTCTTGAAATTTTTTTCCTTTTTCTTTTTTGTATGGAAATTCTTGTTGAGACTGAAGGAAGCACCTTGAGATTATATTCCACAAAAATTACTTTGTTTGACAAAGGGTGTATTTTGGCTTATTAGAGGTCACAGCAGACAACCTTTTGATTTCAAATTCAACTTAAATTCTACAAATGTAATCTCCATGATAAACCTTACGGACCATACTTAATTATGGACAAAAAGTAAAAGTACTAACGTATTTTTTAAGATTTGTAATTATAAAATATATCCAAAACCAGCAAAACTAGAGTTTCCTTTTTGGTATTTTTTTTACAAAGGAAGATAGGTTGTCACAACAAAGTGAGTATGATGTTTACAGAAGTCAGTAACTCTTTAGTTTTGCATGTGATAATTAGGTGATGATTGCATCTCAATAGTGAGTGGATGCTCTAATATCAAAATGAAGACGATATATTGTGGGCCTGGTCATGGAATTAGGTGCTTATTTATATATTTTTCTAATTAGTTCTCCCTCAACAATATTATGTGATCAGTACACAAGCACAAGAAACTCATCCCATCGATTTTGAGTGATTTTGTCAGTATAGGAAGCCTTGGAAAGGATAACTCTACAGGTTTTGTCACAGCTGTAGTCCTGGATACGGCATTCCTTAGAGGCTCCACAAATGGCCTCCGGATTAAGACATGGCAGGTATCTATTTTCTTCTTAGATTGCATAATATTTATTCGCTGATATTTGGCTAAAATGCATAAAAAGTTATGACATACTTATAACATTTTTACCTTTCAGTGTAACATAACATTTCTTACCCCATCTTATGTGATTTGTGACCAATGCAAAATACTCCCCAGTTCTTTGCTATGAAATCGTATGTTTCATTAAATGTTAAGAATATAGCAAGTAGCATGAATGGGTAAATACATGATACATGTTCATGCAGTTTGTACTTTATAACTTTTGGGATTTTGAGAAGCTTGAAACAAGCCCAGATACTGTTACCTTTTTGGCATGTTTGCTCTGTGAAGTTATATTACTCATATCATCCCTTCAAAGTTTATTTTTGTAGCAAGTTATCAATCTGAACTCACTTATTACCCAGTGTCGTGATTACAGAAAGTGATAATAATTATTTGAGTCTACAAGGTCCCAATATCTCGTCATTGTTGGAGGGTAGTTAACATATTTTGTTCAACAGTTACTTGCAAGTTTTTTCTAGATAGATCAGAGCAATTAGTTTCCAACAGAAAGGCTGTGTTTTAAATAGTTTCTTCAATTCTTTTATGAAATTAACAATGTAAAGATTATGAAGACTTGTTTGTGGCACAGGGAGGATCTGGTTATGTGAGAGCTGTCCGTTATCAGAATGTTCACATGGATGATGTGGCCAACCCCATCATTATTGATCAGTTCTACTGTGATTCACCTAAAAGCTGTCAAAATCAGGTTCAGTCTTGTTTTGATGTCTAAAACCTTCATAAATACTTAGTTACTTTCATCGTGTTCATGGTGATCATTTATACTTTTCATTTTCTGGGTCCTATTTATATGGAGTGAGAATTGAAAGAATATATGATTCTGGATGTAATTTACTTGATATGAGAAGAAATGAACATAAAATGATAATGGGGAATAGATGTGCACAAACAGGCTTGAGTTCAAGTCCGCCTCAAAACCCTGATAGTCCTACGCACATCATAGATTAGCCCTGTGAGCTGAGCCTCGAAAAGCCTAAACCAAAAGCCTGGTTTTTTTTTTTTAGAAAATTAAGTTATTTTATATAAGGTACTTCTAATTATCAAATTTCATTTTGTGATTTTGTATTCTTTTATTCAAATTAGTTTTTTCATAAACCATATATCATTTATCCAATATTGGTAGTTTTATGTATATATAATCATCAGTTTCTTTTATTTAAACAGCATTTCTTTTCTTATAATTTTAAAGTATTATAGGTGACCAATCATGCCTAGTAGATACTAGCATTTTATAAAAGCCTAAGAATTCTTTATATTGGAATAAATTGCATAATGCATAATTTGTGTTTGATTGGGGTATAGTGTATACAATCAACAAAATCTTAGAGGTTAATGTTTTTTTTAATTTTTTGTTAAAGAAAATAGGTAATGGTTTAGATTATTATAGGAAACCAAGTGTACAGTGTTATTTAGTTGAATATTTTTTGTCAGTTGAAAGTTGAAACTATTACCAAAAGCAGATCGTACATGAAACTAAATTTACTCTAAAATAATAATAAAGCCCAAAAAATGGGCCCAGGCCTGACCTGGTTAGTACAGCCACAGGTCTGGATTATTCAGGTCCAATTGCCATACTATTTCACTTTTTTGGTTAGGCCCAAACTTTTCCCAGTCCGATAGAGATGGGCAAAATCGGTCCTGGACCACAGCCGGTCCGGTCCGGACCTAGTCGGTCCCGGGCCAGTCCGGTCCTCGGCGGACCGGTCTTCGCGTAAGACCATTTCGATAAATTCGGTCTTCGGGCGGTCCTAGACCACTTCCGGACCGGTCCAAGTCCGGACCGGTCCGACTTCGGTCCTGGACCGGTCTGTTTTTCGTTCGGGTATTTTCCGGTTCGGTTTAGACATTTCCGGATTTTTTTTTGTTTCGGTTTAAAATTTTTCGGTTTTCGATTCGTTTTTTTGTTTGAAAAAAAAAGTGACTTGTTAATTTAAAAAAATGGGGTATTTATAGGGAAATTTTTGGTTAAAAAAAAAAATTTTTTTTTGAAAAACTAGCCGTTGGGACCGGTTCGGACCGGTCTTGGACCGGTTTTTTACCCTTTTTTTCAAAAAATACTCGTTGAACTCTTGGACCGCGTTTGGACCGGTCCGGTCCTAGACCGGTCTTGGACCGTTTTGGACCGGTTCGGGTTCTGGACCGGTCTTGGACCGGTTTTGACCGTTTCTCTCACTTTCGGTCTTGGACCGGCTCGACTCTTGCGGTCTTCGTTGGACCGGTCCGGTCGGTCCTCGGGGCCCATGTCTCCGATCCTTTCAGCCTTCAGACAGACTTTTTTAAACATTTAAGGATGGATTCCTTCAGGCAATTGGGCCCGGATTAGCAAGGATTTGCGCACCTCTAGCGGGAATGAGAGATCTCATGAAAGATTTTACAGATTTTTAAATGCAATCTTAGTTAATACCCCATAAGGTGTGATTTAAGGAGCTCCTTCCTCTTTGAGGTTGAGAGTTTAGATCCTGTTGTGAACATATGTGTAGATTAGGGTGTGTGTGTGTCTTTACCGTTAAAGAAAGAAATACTCATAACATTTTCACCCTCATCTTATATGTTCTTTTCTACGGTCGTTTCAAGATACAATTGAGTGTTTACTAAATTTTCATAGTCCTTTCACTTGCATTCCTCAACAGAACTATTACCAATTACTTGTAATAGATTCTAACCATGACATCAGCTAAGCATTTCAGCTTAATTATGACTCAGATTAAATAATTCAAGAAAAAAATGGAGGAATTTAAGGGGGTTTTTGTATTGACGATGAGAGTTTCTTGCCTGTGTATTGCCTTCTGGAATAAGCCATCACAAACACCTTGTCAGACTGTCAGTAGTTATTAAATTGAAAGAGCGAACGATTTCTAGTGGCATTTGCCACTTAGATTAGTGAGACCACATCTACAACGGAGGGAAACAATATAACAAGGATAATTATAAGATTATAAATATACGATGGATGAGTATTTAATCCTTTTATTGAGGCATGCAATAAAATAATCAAGTAAGTTATTTCTTTTTTGCCCCATTTATTCTCGTAATGATATTTGAGACACTAGTTATTTATGATAAAAAAAATTAGAATTTTTAACCAAAAAATTATTCTGGTTTGACCCATTAGCTGGCTATTACTGTTGGAAATCAGAGATATAAAAATTGACTAATACTCTCTAAATTGAATCACTATTAAAAGAACTCACAATGAAACTTTGCAAAACCAAACTTACGGCTCCATTATTCATGATTATATGGCTATATATATATAGCCAATGCTAAAACAAACTATTAACCTACTTGGCAATTTTAAAAGCTAACAACTTATCTAGAAAATTCAAACTATCCTATCTAATAAACTTCAAACTAAATCTTATCTAATAAAATTCAAACTAAATCTTATCTAAATAAATAATCAAACTAACCTATCAAGATTAAACCCAACATTCACCCCCTTAATCTTGATGCCTATCACGGTCTCGACTCCTACAATCATACTCACGAAAGCGGTCTCTTTCTCGGTCACATCCAATCTTCTTGTTTTTTTCTTTTCTGCCATCTCTTGCTAAAATTCCAAGTTAAAAAAACCCGTCTTGCTCTCGTTTTTACGTCTTTCTTCTTGCCTCTTGCTATCTGCTTTCTTGCTTATACTCTTGCTACTTGCCTTTTGTTTCTTGTTACTTGCTTGTGATTTCTTGCTACTGATCAATTAAACCCGGTCTGCTCTCTTGCTTATAGATTCTTGCCTTCTTGCTAGTTTCTTGCTTCTTGTCTGCTACTTGCTACAGACTCTTGCTGTTTGTTTTCATGAAACAAACCTTGCCACTTGTTTTTCTTGCTTTATACTTGCGATAACTTGCTTCCAATGATGAGAACATAATCAAACTTTTGCTTGCTTCCAAATTCATCCTCGGCTCCTCGCTGCTGCTCCCCTTTTGCTCTCTTTCTTTCTTGCAACTTGCCATCTCTTTGCTATGGACAACCTGCTTACTTTCAACATGTGATCATATCAATCACAGCCCATTCAAGAAAAAAAAACACCACCGTTCCCTACTGCTTCTGCCCTACAGCGAAGGGCTACACCATCTCTTGAACCGACTCTCAAACCGGCTTTCTTTACGAGCCCTAGGCTCTGATACCAAGTGTTGGAAATCAGAGATATAAAAATTGACTAATACTCTCTAAATTGAATCACTATTAAAAGAACTCACAATGAAACTTTGCAAAACCAAACTTACGGCTCCATTATTCATGATTATATGGCTATATATATATAGCCAATGCTAAAACAAACTATTAACCTACTTGGCAATTTTAAAAGCTAACAACTTATCTAGAAAATTCAAACTGTCTTATCTAATAAACTTCAAACTAAATCTTATCTAATAAAATTCAAACTAAATCTTATCTAAATAAATAATCAAACTAACCTATCAAGATTAAACCCAACAATTACCACCTCTTATGAAAGTGTAAGAATCATGTATTTCTGTCTCTTTAAGAGAAAAACAAGTGTTCAATCATCTTCTATTAATTTATTTTTCCATATGTACAGACATCAGCTGTGGAGATAAGTCAAATTATGTATCAGAACATCAGTGGAACATCAAAGAGTCAAAACGCTATGAAATTTGCATGCAGTGGCACTGTTCCCTGCAACCAAATCGTTCTCAATAACATTAACTTAAGAAGAACAGACGGAAAAGCAGCTGCAACTTTCTGCAACTCGGTTATAGGCTTTAGCTATGGCTATGTTCAACCATCTGCAGACTGTTTGATGCCCAGTAACAACTCGTTCATCAAACTGTATAAAGAACCAAACTCTAGAGTCAGTATTTAAATTTTCTTGATGACTTTAGTATTTTTTTTTCTCTGCCTTTGATTCCTAGTTGTTCTTGAGGTTAATTCGTATAGTATTTAGCATTTTCTGAGCATTGTAGTGACCTGTGAGTATATCAGGCATTTACTTGAGTTGTAATGAGTACATATGTAATATGTTCTTATTCTTTTGTGGGTTTTATGTACATATATTTGATTCTTATGCATGCACTCCTTGTTTTCAACACAAACACACATACCCTGTTGTGTTATGAACTACAAATGAGCAACTATTACTGATTTTAAGTAAAGTGTGAGGAATCTTTGTTCAGACTACCAAGGGGGGAATCAAGCCTTTGGATCAGATGTAAGCGCCAAATACCTTATTATACTAAGTTAAGAATTAGATATGCAGAGGTCACATCATTATTTGGTAAAAGTCACCAATGAGTCTACTTAATTATGCTTCAAGCGATTAAATACTACAATATGTTAACTCTACTTATTATATTTTGGATGCGATTTTTTTTTTAACTGTTGGATGCGATTAAACATAGATTAAATTATAAGCGTGTTAAAGAGATTACCAAAAAGAGTTTAGAGGTGACTCTTCTAAAACAATTTGAATGGCTATTGTTTAAAATTTACTTAACAAGCCGAGTGTATTGATATTCGGTACGGGCTTGCTTCTGTCATATGTTATATATGAAAAAATAACGACATTATTTATAATCTATTTACTCTCAAATCAATTACAAGCCATACTAGTGCTGATACGATCGAATTTGAGGTGATCTGCCTCCCAAACAAAATAAATAAATAAGTAAAGAACACATTGAACGGACGTAAAAAATTGAAACTAAAGTTTTGTGCTTTTCCCATTTCTCAAATTCACTACAATATTTAAAGATAGAAAAAAAAAACCCCACTACTTTCTGAAGTCTAGGAACAAACTATGGAAATGGTAATATGGGTTACGTACGTGCACCTACAACTAAGAGAAACTAAAAACAATATGGGAAATGTGAACTAGTGTTAATGCAAAAACAATAATTAAGGAACAACCATGCAATAACTTCCATGCAAATTAAAATGAGCTACGTATCAAGTACCCTATGGTAACTATCATAAACATAATTCCAACATCATACTTGAACTAATTCACCCAAATCCAAATTTATTCATTTTAATACATTTTTGGTTCAATTCTCTTTATGGTTTCTGCACCATTAGACTTGTATAATACCTTCACAACATTCTCTAACTAATTGGGGTGATTCCAACACTCGGTTCTTCATTTTTTTCATCACCTTTCCATTTAAGAACACAAAGAAGCAAGCATATCAAAGAGATATGCTCTAGTTATGGCCCAACGATTTCTATTTCCTCTTTATCTTCTATCAAATTACGATTCAAAACATCCATTACTCTATCCTTCTTTCCTAATTCTAGCTCTCCGTGATTTCCTATGTAAGGCTATGTCCTCTGATAGTTGTAGCTCCAAAACTTATATTGATTCTTAAAAGTCAACCTCCGTCCGTTTGTCGCATCACCAAATAATCCATCTGTTGTATATTTTTTTCATATAAAGCATACACGTTAATATAAAATATTTATAAAAATCAGAAGGTTACGTGTACCGCTGTCAAAGTTTATTATATTTTCATGTTGGTCGATGGTCTACTTTAGACGCGATGGAAGATAGCTCATAGACTTGAACTTAAATATCATATTAGCACACTTTGTCCATGTTAGTGACAAAATGTTGTGCCTTTATTGGTTAAAAAGAATGACCTTGATACCAATGATTTAACCCTTAACAAATATTAAACAACATTAAACTTTGTGAAAGATCCACAACATAACCTCACTGCTTAAAGTATATTTACTTTATTGTGTCTTTTCACCGAAGAAATTATGGAGCAAACATATGAAGCAAAAACAAAGTGTTTATTAACATCCATAAAAACACGACTTTCCTTATGCTATGAACAAATATATAGGTTGCGTTAAAAGATGTCTAAACCACAAACACTTGACAATAAGTAAGCTAAAAATCATCAACAATACATCGACCAAAGGACTTAGAACCCGACATTATCCGGTTTTAGCGTTGCTTACAAGGTTGTGGGTTAAGTTCTGTAGTACACAAAAATGGTGTAGAATTAAGTTTAGGAGTGTATGTGTTTATTCAATAAAAAAAATCAACAATACATCGTAATCAACACTATGGGACTTGAACCCGCAATCTTCTTAAACACCAAGAATATTAGATGCCGATGGGCTACAAACCCTTTGGTTTCTAAATTATATGATTTTATTAATTTGGTATCTATCTAAATTTTAATATATGATTTGTGTTTTCAAATAAAATATGAGTTTTTTTTATAAATTTGATACTATTTCAGTGTTGTGTTTAGTGTTTTCGTAATATGATAATAAGAAGATAAAAAAACTTGATAGAGAAAAAAACTTGTGAGAGTATACACGAGTGTTGAGATTTGAGCGTTTTCATTTTGTAATCCAAGTTTTTAGTGAAGTTTTCTGTTTGTGGAGTAGGTTTGAGGAGTTGAATCATATTATCATTATGTCCGCATTCTAGAATGGGAAATGATATATCTACTTATGAAATTGATTCTTTCATGCAATGTACAACACAATTGACACAATATTATAAGTTAATAAAACATATATTTTTCTTAAATGAATTAATTTTTTCAAGTAAAAATATCATTGCTCATTTCCTAATTTTGAAGTCCCATTGAGGATCTCAAGCAATCTATATTTTCCTTAAGAGCTTGCTAATAGGGTTTATTTTATATATTCTTGTTGATGTTAAAAAAAGAATTTAAACTCTAAAGCAAACTTATTTTTCTTGATAAAATTTATTAGAACTGAACCTGACCATTTTATGATATATATATATATATATATATATATATATATATATATATATATATATATATTATTAGTTTAATAATAAAAATTTGCAATAAAAAGTCTAGATTAGCCTTAAGGAAAAAGATTAAGTCTTTAATGAAAAATGTTATCAGCGCGAGCTGAATTAAATCAGTCTAAATATTTAACATAAATAAGTTTAATATGAATTTGCTTTGATGATATTGTTAAGTTTTAATCATTTATACATTAGTAGTTTAGATCCCATGTAAGTATACGGGCAGATATAAATAAAAGTATAAATTTATATTGGCTTAAATAAATATATGATTGTTTTGTATGAAACAAAGAAGTGAGCAATCTGAGTCTTTCTTGAATATAAAAAAATATATTAATTTTAATAATTATAGAAAAGTAAATTATGAAAGCTTTAGGAATAATATAAACTTTAATTAAGATAAACTTTGTAATATGAATAATAACATAAATAACCACAAATTTTTTCTGAATATATATATTATAATATTATTGATTAGTCTAAGGTTAATAAATTTATTTCTATATTAATGTAGTGGATAAGAAATCTAAATGACAAAAAAGTTTAAAGCAAATTAAATTGATTTAAAGTAAGATATTGAGTTTTCAATTTTTACTAGTTAAAGTCAAAATTAAGTTTTCAATTTTGAAATGAGATGCTTAAGTTTTAATTTTGATTAAGAAAAATGTAAGAATTTTCTTATTAAATTGACAAAAGTTAGTCTGATATATTTATATTAAAAAATTATAAGAAAAGAGATTGTCTCGTAAAATAAATTAAAGATGTATAACTAGTTAAATTTAAAACTAAATAAAAGAAGATATCTCATTATAAAACTTATTTTGAATAATTATCGTTGAATTAAAGTTAATATTGAGTTGTAAGTTTCACTAATTAAAGTCAAAATTAAGTTTTATTTTTCATCAAAATAAATGATCATGATTTATTTCTAAAAGCATGCGGGGCGGGACGGGTACTCACGGATATCAAATTAAAGATAAGAAATTTTTAAAAAACCAAAGGTTCTAATTGGTGGCTAAATAAAGAATGATGATGTCAAAGCTTTTTTAAATATATATATATGTTCATTTGGAAACGATTTTAATGTGAGTACCGCGAGAACTAATCTTAACCATTGATTTGATAAGTGGAATTCATGAATCTAGAACGTGGACGGATAAAGTGTGACAAAATGCATGTGATAAATTCATGTGTGAGTGATGACATTGAAGGACAGGGAGAGAGAGAGAGAGAAGAAAATTCAAATAATAATTAGAAATTAAATGAGAATGGAAGACTCAGTCTCAGCCGTTCAATTCCCTCTCTTTCAATTTCATTGCTCACGAATGAATTCCTCATATGGATTTTGCCACACTCTATCCGCCTACGCTATCCATTCATGAATTCCACTTACAAAATGAACGGCTGAGATTGAGACTTTTATTCTCATTTAATTTCTTATTCTTATGTGATACACGGATTGGTTTTAAAGATAAAAAATATTAAACATTAATAATAACATATTCAATAATAATAATACGCAAATTAAATGTGAATTAAAAAAAATGACGACATACGACATCAACACTCTAACCAACAGTGAAACATCGACGCGTGTGGAAGCGCAAACTTGACGCCAGATACGTAGTTCATGATATAAAGAGACGTAATTGTATTTCTTATATAATTAAGTCATCAATCACTATTGTTACAATATGGGTAATAGAGTTAAACATTATTGGTTATAATTAAAAAGGAATTTAAAATGATTATAAAATAATTTAGAATGATAAACTAAGAATTTGGTTAAATATAATATTTTAAAATATTATAAAGGGATAAATATGATATTTCTAAATTAAGATGACCATATACGATTTTATATGATTTAATATGGGTATATATAATTATCTCTAATATTTGACTCTAAAAAGTTAAAATTAATTTTTTGTTTTTAAATGAATGAATGCCTAACATTAAATATTTTTGTAAATAAATGATTTAGATCGTTTAATAAATTTTATTAAATTAGTCTTTTATTTATACTAGAATATTAGATTAGATATAAAGACATATATAGAAGAACAAAAAACTATGATTGTGTTATTGTTAGAAGATGGTATTCAAAATCTCCTAAAAAAAATAATAATCATCTAAGATCTTGATTGTGTTATTGAAACGTGTTAATTTTCTTTATAGTCCTTATTAAAAGGAATGTTGCTTGAGATCCTCAATTTTATATGCGTACGTACTTTGTTTGTTTATTTCCATAAGGTCCCGTGAACATCCTTGCCCAATATGCTATGAACTAGTGCCTTCAATTCGCCGATACAGTTATGCCAATAACTATAAACATATAAAGTTTTATTAAATAATGAAAACTCCCTCAGTATATTGTATTAAATTATAGAGTATAAAGTGTATAAGAAAAACTCTAATAAGCACTAATTCTATTCAATAGGGTTGGGTCATCTTATGCTAAACTCTAATCGGGTCACGAGAGGGGAAAGACGAAAATCGTTACTCAAATGGGGACAAAGATGATAGTTATTTTTGTAATAACATTATTATACTATATTATAAAGCATTTAACTTTCTCTCTCTTAAAAATTTTAAGACTACTTAATTTTAAGTAGTACAAATTTTTTTGCTTAAGATACAAACACTTAAAACAATAGACTAATCAATCATTTCCTTGACTGTCTCAACTAATTTAAGGTAATTATTACTTTAATAAGTCATTAAACATCACAAAAATTATTTAATTTATCTCATTATGGCTAAATTACTTACATCCATACAATTTTAAGGCTATAATATATTTTTATCTAATTATTCAATAATGATATTTTTTAGTTGTTTTTCAAAAACTATTTTAACAACTAATAAAATGGTTGATTGTAAGAAAAAAGTAAAAAAATCAGAAAATGTAGAAAATACATGTATAAGTTGACTAACATCGCATTTCACATACTATATCCTACTTTTTAAATCAAACATGTTATCGAGCATAAACTATTTGTTGGAGAATGCCCACTGCTTCACGTACGTCAATTGATTGCTACCGATGACGTATGGGCCTATCGGGTCACACACCGGGGGCTGACCTTGACAACTACCTAAAAGATGAGGGTGAGCAAGGTTAAATAAGAATAGTTGGTTTCCAGGAGGGGTTAGCGACGCTAACCCTAATGTCGCTAACTTAGCCGCGTTAGCGGCGCTATCTTTGGGCGGCTAGCGGCGCTAACGTTGGGCGGTTAGCGGCGCTAACCCCGCCTGACAGAAACAACTTTAACTTTTCCACCTCTTCTCTCCACCAATGCATGCTATCCCTCATCATTACCTCTGGGCCGACTAAGGGAGATCAGGGGACGACTTCAGGTCTTTATAAGCATGCATTTCTCTCCTTTCTCTACTCTTGGCCATATTACATTACTTAAAGACTTAGAACTTTGTGGTGGTTGCTAAGTTCAAACAAGAGAGAAAAGTGAGAGAGTTTCCTGGGGAGTTTTGGTGGTTGTTCCAGAAGCATTATCTCGTGAGGAGTAGCTTCAAGGAGTGCTAGTACACTTGGGTTGCCTAGTGTCTCGGTGTGGACTTCGATTTGGAAAGGAGAGTTCGACAAAGGAGGCTAAAACCGAAGCTACATTTTCACTCAACCACCAGAGACATCCGGGGTATATCTTCTCTTCTTTTTCCCCTTCTGTTGCTTAATCATGTTGTAGAGTTTGGTACACTAATGGGGTTCACCATTTGGTTACTTTTGTGCTTTATATTTCGATTTTGTTATTACATGCTTCCGTTGCGCGTGACCTTGAACCCCAACAGTGGTATCAGAGCCACCTCTACACTGATTTTGCACTTGGTGGCTTTGAAAATCCGAAAAATGTGTTTTTTGGTTCTGTCCATGGTTTAGCGACGCTAACGTTTCTGTGTTAGCGGCGCTAAACTGTCCGTAGCGGTCGCTATCTAGTCTCGCGATAGCGGCGCTAACTTTAGGTTAACGGCGCTAACTCTGTATAGTTAGCGGCGCTAACCTGTCTGGCAGAATGCTTTTTTGCCTAAAAACAGTTTTGTCGGATCGATTGGGCTACTCTTTCTTACTGGATTTTTGTTCCAGATTGTTGTGTGTTTTAGATTAAGTTGCCTTATGTCTTGGTTGGTGTATTTATATGTGGATTAACATTTTGGCATGAAAATGGGTAATTGCATATACTTACATTGTGTATATATGACTATGGAATTTTGACTTGTTTAAAATTCCTAATGCATATGTACATAGGATTATAGTGCCTTGAGTGTTTTGATAATCTTAACCAAGACATATAAGTTGTACATGGTTTTGTGTGGCACACCATGTGTTGTTGTGTGTTTCTTGTTTGTGGTGATAGTTTGTTCATCCGGTAACATTTTGAGCCTAATAACCTATGTGATGTGCTTTGGTTGTTTGTAATTATTTATTCATTCATTTGGTGGTTTGTACCACAATTGGTTTGTAATAATAATTAATTCATTCGGTTTGTATAATTTAAGGCTTGCATGCCGATTTCGTATTCTTTGTAATTGTTAGAATTAGCTTAGAATAGATATCGTGGCTTGCATGCCATTTCCTTTTAAATTTGTAAAATTGTAAGAGGAGAACCGAAGACAACCAAAGGAGAACCGGGAGGAGGTGTCTTTGTTCATTTAGGATCCGGAGGTCGGTAGAAGACGCGATGGATCAAGTGGGAGGAGCACGCATCGAGTCATTCGGATTTGTCCTTAGATGACTTAGTCTTGTCCGTTGGCTCACGGACAAGACGCATAGGGTTGGCTCGTTACCGGATTTACTTACCTTGCGTGGTTGTTGTATTTATTTTGTATTTCTTGCTTGGTTGTTTAGTTTCTTCGCAAGCTTGAAAACTTTTCAAAATAAATTAAAACCAAGAGTTTTGAATTGGTTTACAAACCTCGCGCGCCACAACAAGAATAGGTTAAAATTTGTTTTAACCGGAGAATTCAAAATCCCGTTTTTCTCAAAAGTAAATCACACGCCAACCATAAGATGACACCACCCGAATCTAGTGAAACTTGATCGGTCGTCGAGCTTAGCCGAGATCGGTTTTGTGTAACTGTGTGGAAGGTGCGTGTGGCAACTCGCAAGGTCGGTTGTCGAGCTTAGCCGAGCCGGCCATTGGGCTACAGTACCACCGTGTATCTTGATGGTCGATTTACAATTCCAAGACTTAAAAACGCCTTGGTAGTTGTCGTGCCCATACCGAGCTACCATGGTGGATTAATGAGGAATGGTGTGGAGGGATCAAACATGCCAAATGGGTGCTATGAGTACCTAGGATCTCGCAAGTGACTAAGGATTGTAATCACGGATTGCAATTGGTAAAGTGTTTACCGGCCTAAGTAGCTCCATGAAGTGATCCGCGGCATACCCGTCATGGATTGGGGTACTTTGAGGCTCTTGGCCCTTGTTAATATAATTTGTTTTCTTTAACAAGTGGGTAATTATTTAACAAGGATATTAATACATCAACTAACCAAATCTCGTATTTTGCTTGTAGATGACGTCTACTAGCACCAACACCAACACCGTTAACATGTCGCTTCGTCCTTTCCTAGAAAAGGAGAAACTTCAAGGACCGAACTTTATGGACTGGTTTAGGACTTTGAGAATTGTCCTACGCCACGAAATGAAGCTTGAGGTCTTGGAGTCTCCTCTTCCGGATCCTCCTGCTACCAATGCAACGAGGGCTGTGAGAGACGCGTATGACAAACGCGTCAAAGATACTAATGACGTGACTTGCCTCATGCTTACGACCATGAGTCCCGAGTTGCAACGGCAATTCGAGACTGTGAGTGTGTATGAGATGATTACTCAACTCAAGGACATGTTCCAAATGCAAGCGAGGCAAGAGTTATACGAATGCGTCAAAGCCTTTGTTGGTTGCCGGATGCAGGAGGGCGGCAACGTGAGTTCACATGTCCTTTGTATGAAGGGCTATGTGGATCAATTGGAGAAGTTGGGGTTCCCGATGGGGAAAGAGTCGGCGGTTGAGATAATCCTCCAATCTTTGCCTCCATCTTACGGGCCCTTCATTGTCAACTTCCATATGCACAATATGGATAAGACCATAATGGAGCTTCACGGCATGTTGAAGACCGCGGAGTCTAACATGGCCAAATCGAAGCCAACTTCCTCCACCGCCGTCCTTACGATCAAAGAGGGTGGCAAGAAGCGGAAGCAACCCGCTTCGGCCTCAAAGGGGAAGGGGAAGGCCAAGGTGGGAACACCGAAGCCCAAACCTAAAACCACCCCGGAGGCGAAGGGGAAGCAAGTAGCTACCGCCGTCACCTCTCCGGAAGAGGCAACCTGCTACTTCTGCAAGGAAAAGGGTCACTACCGGCGTAGTTGCCCCAAATACACGGAGGAGCTCAGGAAATTGAGATCCAAAGGTGCCGCTGCCTCCGGTATGTACATGATTGAACTCCATAACACTTCTACTTCAAACGCCTGGGTTTTAGACAGCGGGTGTGGTACTCACGTTTGTAATAATGTGCAGGTACTGACAAGAAGTAGAGACTTGGTTGATGGAGAGCTGGACCTCATCATGGGAAACAAGGCGGTTGTCCTGGTTGAGAAGATAGGAAGTGTGGAGCTTGCCTTTCAATCCGGCTTATCTATTGTTTTATTGAATGTATGTTATTCGCCCGGTGTGGCAAGAAACATTATTTCCTTGTATGCTTTGTACGATGATGGATTTGATTTTGAATTTATGAATGGTTCTATTTTATGTTATAAAAATGGTTCCTTATGTTTCAAAGCATTTCCATGTCATGGCATATATGAAACAAGCGTAAGCTTGAGAAACAATAGATCAATCATGAATGTTGATTCGGGATCCAAAAGTGTTTTGGATAAAATGTCTCTTTGGCATGGTCGGTTAGGCCACATTAACAAGAAACGCATCGCCAAGCTCCAATCGGATGGGATCTTGGAATCATTTGACCACGGGTCTAATGAAGTATGCGAATCTTGTGTATTGGGCAAGATAACCAAAGCACCCTTCACCGGTGTATGTGAGAGGGCTAAAGACTTGTTAGATATCGTTCACACGGATGTGTGTGGTCCGTTCAAGCATGCCACTAGAGATCATTCCCGCTACTTCGTTACCTTTATTGATGATTATAGTCGATACGGGTATGTCTACTTGATGAGACAAAAGTCAGAAACTTTTGAGGTGTTCAAGACTTATCAAAACGAAGTAGAAAATCAACTTGGGAAAAGGATTAAGATGCTTATATCCGATAGGGGTTGAGAGTATCTTAGTTCCGAATTCCGAGACCATCTTAGAAATTGTGGGATAGTCTCGCAATTAACACCTCCTAGGACACCTCAATTAAATGGTGTCGCCGAGAGGAGAAACCGAACATTGTTGGACATGGTTCGGTCTATGATGTGTCACTCGGAAGTTCCCATTACATTTTGGGGTTACGCTATTGAGACGGCTGGTAAGATCCTTAACCTCGTACCAACAAAGAAGGTTAAGAGAACACCGTATGAGATGTGGCATGGAAAGGTTCCATCCATCTCATATCTAAAGGTCTGGGGTTGTCCTGCCTACGTGAGACGTGAGGTAGAGGACAAATTGGAGCCCAGGGCCGAAAGGTGTTTCTTCATTGGTTATCCTGCTAATTCTATTGGATATTTGTTTTACAAACCTTTGGAGAACAAGGTATTTGTTGCTCGAAGGGCGGTTTTCCTAGAGAGGGAGCTGGTATCCAAGAGGGCTAGTGGGAGTAAGGTTGATCTTGAAGAAATTCAAGAGCCTACCAATGTAGAACCTAATGTTGGAACTAGCTCACAACCGGCAACGGTTGAATCTCAGCAAGATGATGCTGGAGATAATGATGTAGATCCGTTACCTCTAAGAAGATCCGGTAGAAGTCGGCACGAGCCAGAGAGATATGGTTTTCACATATCTGAGGGCACCGACATGGTAGTAGTTTCTGATGAACCTACCAAATACCAAGACGCTGTGGTGGGCGCTGAGTCTGCCAAGTGGAAAGAGGCAATGGATTCCGAGATTAAATCTATGGCCGATAATCAAGTTTGGGACTTGGTAGATCCTGTACCGGGGTGCAGACCCGTCGGGTGCAAGTGGGTCTACAAGAAGAAGATTGGCGTAGATGGCAAAGTAGACACCTTCAAAGCCCGACTGGTGGCTAAAGGTTTCACGCAAACTCATGGTGTAGACTATGAGGAAACCTTTTCTCCAGTGGCTATGTTGAAGTCGATTCGGATACTCATGGCCATTGCCGCATTTCATGATTATGAAATATGGCAGATGGACGTCAAAACCGCGTTCCTTAATGGAACACTATCAGAGGAGGTGTATATGACACAGCCTGAGGGTTTTGTACATCCCGAGTTTCCGGATAAGGTCTGCAAGCTTAAGAAGTCCATTTATGGGCTTAAGCAAGCCTCTCGGAGCTGGAACCTGTGCTTTGATGAGAAGGTCAAAGAGTTTGGCTTCTCTAAAAGCAAGGATGAGCCATGCGTATACATCCGAGCTAGTGGGAGCATAGTTGTATTCCTGGTTCTTTATGTGGATGATATTCTGCTAATTGGGAATGACGTCCCGACTTTGCAAGGTGTAAAAACCTGGCTAGGGAGTTGTTTCTCAATGAAGGATCTGGGAGATGCAGCTTATATTCTTGGAATTAAAATCTATAGAGATAGATCCCGCAGGTTGATTGGTCTGAGCCAAAGTGCGTACATTGACAAGGTCCTAATGAGATTTAGGATGGAGGACTCCAAGAAGGGGTTCATACCTATGTCACATGGTTTGGTATTGAGTAAGACTCAATGCCCGAGTTCCCCTGAGGAACGGGAAGTAATGAGGCGAGTACCTTATGCTTCGGCAATAGGCTCGATCATGTACGCCATGCTATGTACTAGGCCTGATGTCTCTTGTGCATTGAGTATGACAAGTAGATATCAAGCCAACCCTGGTGAGGCACATTGGACAGCGGTGAAGAACATTCTCAAGTATCTTCGGAGGACTAAGGAGATGTTCTTAGTATATGGTGGGGAAGAGGAGCTGAGGGTAACTGGTTACTCCGATGCCAGCTTCCAAACCGACAGGGATGACTGCCGATCTCAATCGGGGTTTGTGTTCCTACTAAACGGTGGTGCTATCTCCTGGAGGAGCTCCAAACAAGACACGGTGGCTGATTCCACGACCGAGTCTGAGTATATTGCAGCAAGTGAAGCTGCAAAGGAGGCTGTATGGATGAGGAAGTTCATCCTTGATCTGGGAGTGGTTCCTAGCATTTCTGACCCTGTTGAGGTTTTCTGTGACAACGAGGGTGCAGTTGCATTGGCAAAGGAACCGAGATCTCACCGACGCACGAGACATATTCCGCGGAAATATCATTTTATCCGGGATGTGGTCGAAAATGGAGATATTGTCATCAGCAAAGTACACACGGATAGCAACGTGGCGGATCCGTTTACTAAACCATTATCGCAAGCAAAACACGATGCTCACACGCGTGCTATTGGTATTAGATTTGCTAGCGATTTGGTTTGAGTTTGTATCTTGTATTATTTGGTTATTGTATTTGATGTATTTACCTTCTTGGGAACATTAAGCAGTATTGTATTTATTGTACTTATCGATTATTAAATGGAGATTTGATAATGCGCAAGTTGCGGGTATTACTTTAAATCTTTACTGTGTTCCAACTTTGCATGTTTTACTCTTCCCTGAATGTTTAACATTCTAAACGTCCACAGTCGGTCATTCTTCATGGGAAGGAAGTCTGAACAAAGACTGAGGGAAGTGATTGGTCATGTGTCCAATGGTGATTGGGACACTGGGACGCAATACTTCGCCTGTACTTGAAAAGGGTTTCAAGTGACTGGATGACCCACACCTGACTCCACTTTGTGGTACTAGTCATGAGTGGATCAGGATGATAATATCATTTCATCCTTAGACTGGAGATGCATGTGTCTGCATCACTTTGGTTTGCTTTGTTCTAATTGTTTTCAAATGCAGTCCGTAACTGGCTGTTATAAAGGGAACAGTTGGGCAGAGTATGATCATTGTGGTGGGCAGTGTAGTCAAAAAGGATTTGTTCCTCTGTTTAGAGAGATATCCCTGGGCCCCTCGATGATTAGTTGCTGACACCAAAATGCATGGTCGTGCTCGAGTATGCAATGATTTGGGTAATCGATTGCATCTTGTTTATTTTGGTCACCACTAATCTTGATCGAGAAACATAATCGTGAAGGACCGAGAATGACTTAGTACCATGTTTCACCTTCACAAGGATATCGTGAACAAAGGGATGATTGATCACTTATCAATAGGACCATTTCACCTGAGTTGCAGTTTGGTTTCGTGCTGAAGACAAACTCATACTGACTTGGGGGCAGAGATGTCTTACTAGAGGCCGCTCTCTGTCTGCGATGCATTGAGTACGGTGAATCATGTGCAAGTGGGAGTTTGTTGGAGAATGCCCACTGCTTCACGTACGTCAATTGATTGCTACCGATGACGTATGGGCCTATCGGGTCACACACCGGGGGCTGACCTTGACAACTACCTAAAAGATGAGGGTGAGAAAGGTTAAATAAGAATAGTTGGTTTCCAGGAGGGGTTAGCGACGCTAACCCTAATGTCGCTAACTTAGCCGCGTTAGCGGCGCTATCTTTGGGCGGCTAGCGGCGCTAACGTTGGGCGGTTAGCGGCGCTAACCCCGCCTGACAGAAACAACTTTAACTTTTCCACCTCTTCTCTCCACCAATGCATGCTATCCCTCATCATTACCTCTGGGCCGACTAAGGGAGATCAGGGGACGACTTCAGGTCTTTATAAGCATGCATTTCTCTCCTTTCTCTACTCTTGGCCATATTACATTACTTAAAGACTTAGAACTTTGTGGTGGTTGCTAAGTTCAAACAAGAGAGAAAAGTGAGAGAGTTTCCTGGGGAGTTTTGGTGGTTGTTCCAGAAGCATTATCTCGTGAGGAGTAGCTTCAAGGAGTGCTAGTACACTTGGGTTGCCTAGTGTCTCGGTGTGGACTTCGATTTGGAAAGGAGAGTTCGACAAAGGAGGCTAAAACCGAAGCTACATTTTCACTCAACCACCAGAGACATCCGGGGTATATCTTCTCTTCTTTTTCCCCTTCTGTTGCTTAATCATGTTGTAGAGTTTGGTACACTAATGGGGTTCACCATTTGGTTACTTTTGTGCTTTATATTTCGATTTTGTTATTGCATGCTTCCGTTGCGCGTGACCTTGAACCCCAACACTATTGTCATCGCCGCCGCATTGCGCGAGTGCAATGCTAGTTCTTATAAAAAAAACGCACAGTTAAACGCTTGTACTTATTGTACATTCATAGTCCTATCAATTAAACGTACAACCGTTGCTTAAGTTTTTTATTAGTAAGGAGACTGGATCGAGACACCTGAAGTGTTGGAGAATAACACGAAATCGATCGATCATATGCATGGACCACGTACTGGATATATATTGTTGCTCATAACATGGGGTGAACAAACTATCCGGCTATCATTATGTTTCTCGACCCCACGAGACAATATAATATATTATTACTTGAATCAAGAGAAACGAAACGTAACACATGAGTTCATCGATAACTTATTTTAGCAAGATAATCGCAAATAAACAAATCTAAACGAACCTCTAAAGCTTTCTAATGGAGGCAAATTGCATTTTAATATTCATAATTATAATTATTATTATTTTATTGGATTAATAAATTAACCAAGGTTATAAACAACGTACGTACGAGATGTGTGTATTCTTCAATTAATGCTTCCTGCTGAAGTGAAACGTACTACAGATCGCATTAATTTGCTTCACTAGGTGACCAACCATGCAGCCTTCAATCATATTTTCTCATCTGGGAAATTATGTGGGGCCATGACAATTATAATAATAGATGAAACTTTCAAGTTGTTTAATCAGTTGTAGTAGAATTTTATCAAAAATTAATCGTCTAATTGTCTACAAGGTAAAATATCGGCTTTCTATTGAGGAGATTCGGGTTCTAGTCCCATGATGGTTTCAATTAATGATAAACGCGTATGATAAGACCGAGTAAATGTTTAACCATCGTATTCGAAAAACTCTTTTAATCAATGTTTGCCTACATGAACAACACCTTACGCATGATCTATATATGATTTATTTTCACAATTTTTAACTTACTAAATATATATAATATTGATTAACCCATTTGTTCAAATATTGTGACTAAATAAGGCCACAAGGGGTACTTATATAAAAAAATAATCACTTTTTTCTTAAGATTATTATATATTTTTTTTATTTTTTTGAAAAGCTTCTTAAGATTATTAATTATATGTTCTAGGTAATATAGTATTTTCTCATTCAGTTTCTAATTTTACTATTTTAAGTAACTATAAACTTATTATATGCAAGTATGTAATTGAGCATATCAGATGTGAAATTCACACTTTGTCAAAATCGAAAAAGTTGGTAGCTTAAAGCTAGAGATCGAGAGGATTGTACTATGTTTCGAAAAATAGATTTTTATTTCTTAAATCAAGATTTCCAAAGCTTATAAATTTTTATGAATGAATGTTATAATAAATAAAGTAAAATTTTTAAGTAAAATCATTAATTGCTTCGTAGAATTATTAACTCATTAAGTAACAGAGAATTTGTATGTTTTTTTCCTTATCTATTTTACATTTTGCCATAAAAGTAAAAAGGAAAAAAAGGAGATGTGTGTCAACATGCAAAAGGGAATGTCATGCACCACAAACAATCCCTTGATGTGCATTTATGGCTTCATTATTCTTGAGGTGTTTTGCCTATTTAAACCCCAAATAATCAATCCCATTTTTCTTAAAAACATATATACCACCAACTTATAAACATGAGCGAGTTCAGTTTAAAAAACTTCACAGTTCTTCTAATTGCAGCCCTTGTATGGTTTTCAAGTACTGAAGTTTGCAATGCTAGAAAGGGAAAATCTTGGAGGCATGATAATGGAGGTCTCTTTGGTTCTATGTACAAAAAGAATGGCAAGCATCATGGAGGAGGTCAACAAGAAGTCAAAGGTTCGATATTTAACGTGCGGGACTATGGAGCTAAAGGGGATGGTAAATCCGATGATACAAAGGTGAGCTATATATATATTCATATTCCAAAAAAATAAAAAATAAAAATCCAAATTAAAATTTGATAAAAACTAAATACTTTTGGAAAATAACCAAGGTTGTTGTTGTATGACCAATGTTATATATACACACAGGCCTTTCAAGCTGCTTGGGCAAATGCTTGTAAAGCCGGGGCATCAACCGTAGTCGTGCCATTGGGTTACAAGTTTCTCGTGGGACCTATTTCATTCTCTGGTTCGAACTGTTACAAAAATCTTATTTTTCAGGTATATTTATATTTCTCTTGTCCTCATTGTTTCGTTATTGGTTAAGCTCTAATCTTTATTACTTAAGTTTAAACAATTAAGGATTAGGTAGTAGAATTTGTATTAATTAAGAAATAACTGGTATAAATTTGTTATAAGAACAAATAGGAATTGAAAAGTTGACAGATAAAAACTTGATGTTTAAACTCGACAACCAATATCGAACAATCAGATCGAGAAAATAAGATTACCGGTTTTTGCTACAAACTTATATCTATAACATAATAATTCATAACTAGTTATAACTTATACCCATGCATGATTAGTTCTTATCTAGAATATGAATCTTTTGCAGATTGAGGGTACAATTCTAGCTCCAACAACATCCAAAGCATGGGGTTCAAGTATCGACCAATGGCTTGAATTTGAAAATCTTGTTGGATTCTTGATCAAGGGAAAAGGCACCCTTGATGGAAGAGGTTCGGTTTGGTGGACAGACTCGATAGATGATTCAATTGACAACGAAGAACTAGCTTCTTTAGACAATATAACAATGTCAAAAGAAGTACGATCAGTAATTTTCACTCTCTTGATTTTACTACATATAGAGAATTTCACGGTGACACGATGAGTAGATCAAATAGGTTGGGATGTTAATTAGGTACCAAGTAAAAACGGCCAGTCTGGTCCAGTTCGGTTCACTCAACAATTTTTTTGTCTATAATCTGAAAACAATTATGAATAAGTCGTATATTAGTTTAAATAACGGGAATAATATGATTTGACTTGTTCTACATAAAATGTAATCTAAATTAACATATAGTATATGTGTCAAAATTGGCACTGTATATAATTAGTTTTCTCCTCATTGGCAGGTAAGCAGCTCAATGTATGGACAAAAGTCGAACACCAGGCCAGCAGTAAGGATCAAGTGAAGTTTGAAGTGTATATATTAATCATGGATGAAATGTAATGCGACTCATACTTTTTTTCATACAGGCAGTGAGGTTTTTTGCAGGTTCTGATGTGACAATCACGGGCATAACAATTCAAAACAGTCCTCAATTCCACCTAACATTTGAAAATTGTACCAGAGTTTTAGTACACGATATCAGCATCTCATCTCCCGGTGACAGTCCTAATACAGACGGGATTCACTTAAGCAACACCACAAACGTGTTAATTCATCACACAAACATTTCTTGTGGTAATAACATAGTCTCTATTTCTAAGTTTCAACAATCAATAGTCAACAAGTGAACTATTAATAATACTTTGATTTCTTTAAGAAGCAAATTAAGCCACTGGTTCTGAGTATTCATGTGATGTGCAGGGGATGATTGTATATCTATACAAACAGGATGCAAGAATGTGCTTATACACGATGTTAATTGCGGACCAGGGCATGGAATAAGCATTGGAAGCTTAGGGATAGATGGCACAACAGCTTCTGTCACTAACGTCACTGTTAGAAATAGCAAAATCCATGACACAATGACTGGTGTTAGGATCAAAACATGGCAGGTATAAATATTAACTACACATTTTTTCCAAGTCTTGAAATCATATTAATCAATATACAATTATGAAGTAATCCAAATCTTGCATGTTAACTTTTCAAAAATTTGATTAATAATGTTTGTTGTACAGGGAGCTACTGGGTTGGTACAAGGAGTGTTATTCTCAAACATTCAAGTTCATGAAGTTGAAATCCCAATCATGATTGATCAGTACTATTGTGATCATCATAGCACCTGCAAAAACCATACATCTGCAGTTAGTATAGCAAATATCGCGTATAGAAATATTCATGGAACTTATACAGTACAGCCTGTGAACTTGTCATGTAGTGATAGCAAGCCTTGTACAAACTTACAATTATCTGATATCGAGCTCAAACCAAAGCCAAAAGGTCATCAGATGTCTAAACCATTCTGTTGGCAAGCTTTTGGAAAGTTACGCGCTCCCATTAGCCCGAAAATTAATTGTTTACATGAAGGTCATCAGTAAAACATGCAAGACCTTAAATATGCTACATGTGCAACATAGCCTACATATAATTTAGTAATTTACTTGCAAGGTCGTTGTGATTGCTAACTCTTTTCAAGTATTGTAAAAGCTAGATTGGCGGTGAAAACAACTGATTGTTTTAAGGGATTCATGGCTCTTATTATGTCAATATGTAAACATTGTATCATAGTATTCGTATTATTGTAAGGAAATAAGGTTGCATTGTTTCATTATTCATAATAACACAAGGGATGTTATCTAAAAACGTTAACTACTTAAAAGAATAAACGAATCTTATATTTTAGCTATTTGGTTATCAAAATATATATAATGTGTGCTAAAAACGTGCAAACTAATCTTTTAGAAAAAAAACCTCAAACACATATTAATTCTACTCTTATAATTAAAGATCTGTCTACCACAAGACTAAAACTTACAATCATGGTTAACACTTTGTCAATACACTTTATAAATATTAATTCTATTATGTTAATTACGATGTACTTTAAAATCATCGAATTGATATTTGAGTGTTTTTTTTTCTCCGGCATAAATTTTATAGTTTACGTCTATATCTAGTTTTTCTTAAAATTAGTCCGGTTTTTCTTTTGTGTATAGTAATTTTGGAGAAGTCTAGGTTTCTCTAAGCATTTGCCAAAAAAAAAAAGGAAAAGATAAAAATGTTTATCCCTGTTACGTGTTTACCTTTAAAAACTACAATAACAATACACAATCTCATTGTAGTGGGATATGAGAGAGGTAAAATGCAGACAATCATACTTTTACCCATAAGTAGAGAGATTGCTTCTTAAATAAACCTCCAGCAATGGAAGCAGAAAACATAGAAAAATTATAATAATAAAGATCATATACATAGATAAATAAATAAATAAACAAATATAATAATAAAAAAGAATAAAATAAAACTAATTAAAACTAAGAGTACCAATTAAAATATGAGAAAGTAAACTGGAGAACAATAAAATAAAAGATAAAAGAAGAATGTAGTAGTATAACAAATTTAATCAAGATATCAATCAAATTCAAATTTAATATAACATAAGGTAATCGGTAAAAAAACTATTTAAATAAAGTTAAACACATGAAACTCATTATACAATTGATTTAGATTCTCACAAGAAAATTCAAAAATTTACCAACTTATATATAAAACAAACTACGTAATTCTACATTTATATAGTATCATAAACACTACCTTATATTTTATTAATTAACGTAAAAATATTTGAGTTTCTAAATGTAAAATAAATACAATAATATTTGTAGTTTTAGATATGATACTTTCTACTTTTTATTTGTTATTTAAACTTCAAAGACAATAAATAAAAGTGCCGTTAAAGAGCAATCGTTTTATTTGAAGACATGTTTTTATTCATGCATAATTGTATTTCGCATATATGGTATGATAAGTAAGTGGGAATTAAAATTACATATCTTTAATGATGATAGTAACTCGACTTTAAAGAAAATGAACGTTGTTTACAAGAAAGTTTGACAAAATATTTGATTTCTAGCGTATTATACGTACTATTTTATTAAAATTTATTTGTCATTTGGTAGTGAATATTTTTTATAACCCGTATAATACAGGACAATTTAACTAGTAATAATAAGAAATACAAGTAACTTTTATAGGCGATTTATAGGCGAAAGAAGTCCAAATTGAGAGGTTAAAAAATTGGTAAAATTAGATATGATAATTTACGTGTTTTATGTAGAAAATTGAGAGGTTAAATTTATGATATTAATTTTTACAAAGAGATTGGAAAGATTGATAAAAAAACTGGAGTTAATTACATATCTCTGAACTATATCACTTATTTCACCTACAGTCCTTAAACTACGTTTATTACACTTGGAATCCTTGAACTAACCATTTTGTAACACTAGTAGTCTCTGATACAGATAAAATTACTAAAATGCCCTTACTTTTTTATTTAAAAAGACCATTATACCCTTATTTTATTTTTATTTTATTTTTCCTAATTTAAATAATTAAAAATATTATTAATCCCATTTTTATATCCTATTATTATTACAACTCCCCACTGCCCCTTCTCATTTTCTTAGATTGGAAGAACCACGGCCTCCATCACCGGTTATCTCGCCACCCACCACCTCGCCGGTAACCCCTTCTCATTTCCTCAGCCTACCGCCGCCACGGCGACACCCAACAGGCCTTTTTCTCTCTTCCATGCTTCTCTCTCGTTGTTCCACCCAACCACTGCCATCCGTCGCATCCCCTTCGCTGGTGAACAGCATCGCCGCCACCACCACCGCAAAGTACAAACAACAGACCACCATATTCTTCGCCTTGTAGTTGGTTGATGCCCTCGATAACTCGATTGATCATCAGCCGATTGACTCTACCCCTCAATTACTCGAATCGATGCCCAGCCGGTTGAAGCCCTCCATAACTCGATTGATTGTAAGTCTCTCTCAACTATACAGCCGACTGTATGATTTATTAATTCTTAATAGGCTATCTAGGGCTTAGTGCACACTGATTTTGATATTAGCAAACAAAAATAAGAAAGGGAAATCCCCCCAATTAGCTATCAATGTGACAATGTTTGATTTTGATAAGTTAGTATACATACGATTCTGATTTAGGGTTACAAAGTGTTTATCTTCATCTTATGTTTTAGGGTTACTAGATCCTTGAAACATACTTACGATAATTTTTGATTTAGCCATTTAGGGTTAGTTCATTGATATGTTATTTTTGAAGTTTAAAGATTTCATACCTAGTTATATGTTTCATATATAAAATTGTTAATTTTAAATTTCTGTATATTTGGGAATGAAGGCATGCTATAAGTTTCTGTCATTAGTAGGGCAAAGTGACCTGTGAATCCTTTTGCCCCCCATGACCCAAATCCTGGATTCGTCATCCGTCACTGTCATTCGTTCGCAGATGTGGTATGGAAAAAACATTTTGTAGCTTTCAAATAAGTTTTCTAAACAGTTGAAATTCTGAAAAAACCTTAAGTTGAAAAGAGATTTGAGTTTTCTAGTTTTTAGTTTTTGGGTAAGGTGATATTTTGATTTTTGAATAATAATAGAAAATTTCTACTATCAGTTTTTAAGAAAAACTAGTCTACTGAAAATTTAGTTTTATTAAACATATTGATTTATAAATAGATAACAACCATATTTTCTTTCATTTTTAAAATTTCTTAATTTTTTAATAAAGAACTGGTAAAGTTTTTTATGAAGATTGAAATTCTTTCTAATTACTGTAAAATATTAAGAACGGTGTATTCGTAATCATATCCTCCAAAGATTATAGGGCTCAAATTTTGATATAAGACAAAACCGACTCTTATATTTAATTCAAAGCGTAGTCTTCTTCCTCAATGAACCTAGTAGAAGCATTAGTCTTCTTCTCCCAGTCGAACTTATTAACAGGCCCTCGTCAGTGTCTTATTATAGCCTATTGGAACTTAAGATTGGTTAGTGCGAGACTGAGTGAAGGATAGTGCAGGACGACAAATCAAATGGATAATAGCACCTGATTGGACCCAACACTGTCGCCACCGTAGAACCGGCCACTGCCACCAGGCACACCTCTGCTTCCCTTTGTTAAAACTTAATTTGATTAAAATGATTGAAAGTACGTGATTGTTATTTCTTATAAGGGCATTTTATGTATTTTAGGGTGATGGGGATTGGTTGAAATTATAGTTGGATGAAATCTGGGTGAAATTAGGGCATATTATAAATCTTAGATTGGCATATTAACCTGAATAATGTTTGATGTTACTTATTAGTTCTATATATTTGCTACTAATTAGGCCTCCTGATCCAATTTTCTAGATCTGTCACTCCAATCAAAGGCATGAACTTTATTGTAGTTTGCATTGAGTCAAGAAAACATTCGCGTATTTATCAAGTGGCAAAACCCTAATTGTGTTATGTTGATATCCCTTTGATTTGATGAACCCTTTGAAAAAAGCAATGACCGGGAACGAGTTTCGATTCTTCTTGTCTTGCGACATCAACCTTCCAGTTACCTTCAGAATCGAAAAGTTAGAAGGGCATTTACCGTCAACTAAACCCTCCAATCCAGGTAAATTTATTTGCAACCAGTATTTTTAATTTGAATTTTGGACGTTTTTAAAATATATGTATTGAAACTCTATTTCAATATGTGATACCTGTTAGGGTTCAATGTCTATTCTTGAATAACCAGTAATTTATGGCGGACATTATAGTTTCAAGTATACGATAGGTAGAATCCATATGATACGTATGAATATTTAGTTTGATTGTATCATCATGATCATTCATCCTGTAACAATCTATGCTGTGGTACTACACTAGTTATACTGCTTGAAATTCTAGTGCTTGATGACTAAATGTTGGTGGTTTAGTGCTATAGTGATTGTGTCATATTCTGATGTCTACACTCCTAAACTTAGAAATGAGGTGATATCATTATCAAGATCATGCTTAATTTTATTACTACCCAGGCTTGGGGGATTAATTCTAGTATTTCTATAACCAACTTGATGGTCTTCATCTTGAGTACCAAACTCTACCCCATGCATCCTCCAAGAAAGCATTCTTATTTCAGATTTTTGACATATCTTGCTTGAATACGCAGCTGATATAGGTAGTGGTGTGGAGGAAAGAAAACCAGAGCTTTATGTTGAGTGTGCATTGTACATTGATGGTGCTCCATTTGGGCTTCCCATGAGAACAAGGTTTATTATTCATCTTAATTGTTTTTTTTCCAGAACTTTTGTTAATTAATAATGGAAGTGTGTTCAGGCTAGAATCTTCTGGTCCACCCTTTTGCTGGGGTGAACTCATTACATTGAGTACCAAATATCGAGACCTGACTGCCAACTCTCAACTTGCAGTAACAGTAAGTTTTTTATTTCACTTTCTTTTTGTATTTTGATACGAATCAAATTGATATATTGATAAATCGAAATGAATACAATAGCCGGCGTGCTTTCGAGAGGCACCCTCTCCTTAACCTACTTTCAAGAGGTAGGAGCTCTCCTAAACCCTAATTCTAATATTAATTTCTCTACACCTATAAATGACCCTAGTTTCTCCTATAAATAATCTATCAATAGGGTAGACAAAATAACCAAATACCGATGTGGGACATGATCATATCATTACTCCCCCCCTAAAACACACCTTGTCCTTAAGGTGTGGCTTTATAAACTTGCCTACAATTATTCCTGGATCCCAAATGTAGTGATCTTTGTCTTGTAGCCCATTCTGAGATGTGTCTTCTAGCCTATACAAAGTTCTTCGTAGTTGTACAGCTAGGTCTTCCCACCATGCATCATGTCCCTCAAAAAAGGGCATCTGTAGCTTTCGTAACATAGGCAACGAGGACATGTTGATTTTGTTAATCGGAAGAAGGAATGCTTGCATAACCAACTGTAATCTTGACGACGGAAACTGGTCTCGGGAAGCCCCATTGTTAGACCCCAAAATTGCTGGAGGATGCGAAATAGGTAAGGGTTGATTGGGTTTGAATGTTGGCGACAGCGGAAGTGAGGGAAGGACAGAGGATTGTGGCGGTTGTATGGGAGGAATGATGGTTGCAGGCAGTTCTAGTGGCGGGTTTACCGGTGGTTGAGAGGGAAGGTTGATGGGGGATGATGGTTTAGGGTTTGGCTGGGCTGTCAGCGGTGGCTGGAAAGGAGGTTGGTAAGGAGGCAACGGCTGTGAGAGGGGATAACTGAATAGTGGCGGCGGTTGGGTGGTGTGGCTGGGAAGCGGCGGCTCAAAGGCTTGCGCCGGCTGCCATAGCCGTTTTGTCTCCTTTATGGCCCTCATCAGCTCTTCATGTTGTCTTGCACTTTGAGCCCTGAATTCTTCGATCTTTCGTTCCAATCTTTCATCGGGTGAACAATACCCCGATGAACAGTACGTGTACAGTAACGGATGAACAGTACCTCGGGATGAACAGTGTCGCTGGATGAAGTGATGAACAGTGTCGCCGGATGAATAGTATTTGATGCGAGTGGCTCTGATACCAATTTGATACGAATCAAATTGATATATTGATAAATCGAAATGAATACATTAGTCGGCGTGCTTTCGAGAGGCACCCGTCTCTCCTTAACCTACTTTCAAGAGGTAGGAGCTCTCTTAAACCCTAATTCTAATATTAATTTCTCCACACCTATAAATGACCCTAGTTTCTCCTATAAATAATCTATCAATAGGGTAGACAAAATAACCAAATACCGATGTGGGACATGATCATATCATATTTCTATCAAACCAAGATGGCAAGATTGTTTTGAATCATCCCAATTCCATTTATTGTAGGTTTGGGATGTTTCATGTGGGAAGAATGAGGGTTTGATTGGAGGTGCTACTATTCATCTCTTCAATGTGAAAAAACAACTCAAAACAGGGAAGCACAAACTTAGGCTTTGGCAAGGCAAGGAGGCAGATGGATCGATTCACTCTACTACACCTGGAAAGGTTTTGTGATTCTCACTATCATCTTCAAGCACATGGTGTTTCTAAATTTACACTGTATTTATTACGTGTTATATATGTGTGTAGGTTCCTAAAGAGGAACGTGGGGAGTTGGAGCGTTTAGAGAAGCTTGTGAATAAGTATGAGAGAGGGCAGATTCAACGAGTTGATTGGTTGGACCGCCTTGCTTTTAAAGCAATGGACAAAATTAAGGATCTTGAAAGCAGTAAAAACGGAAGTTCTCATTTGTACGTGCTTGTTGATTTCTGCAGTTTTGAACATCGAGTTGTTCTGCAGGTGCATATTTATCAATTATCCAATCCTAAGACTTTTGTTTTTCTTCCTGGATTATGCCATGCTCAAGTTCATTTATGTGCTGTAAAGTTAATATTGTAGTATGTTTTCCATTAAAGAGACCCATGTGTAATCTCTTGAATGGGAAGCTTATTATGTTGTTGGCTGTGATTTTTGTGTTTTGACATGTTAGGAATCTGGTCCAAATTTATTGATACCGACGTCTATAACTTCAACCAATGAACTGGTTACTGTGTGGGACCCAGAAGTTGGGAAAATCAACCCATCTGAGCACAAGCAGTTGAAGCTTGCAAGGAGTTTGAATCGTGGCATCATTGATAGGGATCTTAAGCCCAGCTCTACCGAAAGAAAGTAAGTTCTGCTCAAAATTTGATCATCCAGCTTTCTATATGCATGCGTAGATCGCTACCTCTATCCACCATCTTGTATCACTGGTTGGAATCTTATTGGTCCCACTCATTTGAGTTAGTTTTCTGTCCAATGATTACGGCGACAAGCGTAAAATGTGAAGATTCAGGTAAAACTGTAATCATAATACAAAATTTTCATTTGACGTCAGCAGAGGTAGTTCATGAGACTGCAAAACTACTTCAATAGTCTACCGGGTATTGATCCTGGGCTCACAAAATTTACTTGTATCTTCCATTAATCTTTAGCCAGTCCCAAAGAACATGTTCTCACACTAGTATAAACTATTTTAATGGTATGTGAGTTTCCTCTTTTTGGCTTTGAGTGTAAAAAGAACAGATATTCTACTTTTCCCTGATCTTACCGACTGTATTATATCTAATATTGAGTTCAGCTAATTCCATGTTTCATTTTTATAGAATATTTCTTTACCAAGTGCTACTTTAGAAATAAGGTTATCCTTGTATGCTTATTAGGTCAATACAAAGGATACTTAAGTACCCACCAACAAGAACTTTGAGTGGAGATGAGAGACAGTTACTGTGGAAATTCCGCTTCTCGTTAATGTCGGAGAAAAGGGCTCTAACAAAGTTTCTGCGCTGTGTTGAGTGGAGTGATGTTCAGGTATACCAGTATACCCCTCTCCCCTTCTCTTTCTTTTTTGTGCATTGCTGAACACCTGAAAGTTAAGTACTATAAGCAACATACTACATAGTTTATTCATGAATTTTTCTGCTTTTCAGGAAGCAAAGCAGGCAATTGAACTGATGGGTAGATGGGAAATGATTGATGTATGTGATGCATTAGAGCTTTTGTCTCCTGTTTTTGAGAGTGAAGAGGTATATGTTGAATATGTGAATGGAAAATTTACATCATGACATGTTGATATGAATCTATATTATATAAGTAAGAACCTCATTGACCAAAACTTTTAAAGAGATCTGTGGCACTCATTTACTTAGCTAAGCTTCACAATGATGAGAAGAATTTTTTATTTGAAAAGTTAATTTGTAGCATAGTAGTTCATTTTATTTAAATACCACAACAGGGTGTGAATATTGCTTAAAAATTTGAAGAAGAAAAATTCCTGTTGATATGGGGCGAAACTAGAATACAAACCATTTGATATGGTGCAAAACTGAAGTTCAAAGGCTTCTCTTTCAGTTAATCAGTCACTGATTACAATCTTCTCTTCATTGATTTTCTCTCTTGCTTTCTCCCATTTGGTTTTCCTCTTTATAAACAAACACGAGGGTGAACTCTTAAGAACACCAATTTCTGCACAAAATATTCGTTTTCTTTCCTGAAGTGATAGGGATGAAAGGATACATATAGTTTTCAAGATCTCTATGAATTACAATATAAGGGCCTCGTTCTGTAATAATGAAGGCCAATATTTACCAGTTTTTTAGCTTATTTAGCCAAATTATAGCACGTGTTATATTATGAATGATTCTGCTTTGTTAAAGTTTAAGGTGTGACCTATCAACAGGTTCGTGCACATGCTGTCCGTGTTCTTGAAAGAGCTGATGATGAAGAGCTCCAGTGTTATTTACTTCAGCTGGTTCAAGCCCTTCGGTTTGAGCGTTCAGATAAATCTCGTCTTTCACAATTTCTTGTGCAGCGTTGTATGCCTTCTGTAACATCTACACGAAAGAGTCTTTTAGAGTTCAACTTCCTATTTCTTTCTAAAATCCGACATTCTTTTTTAATTTTGCAGCATTGTCCAACATTGAGTTTGCTAGCTTCCTTAGGTGGTATGTTGCAGTTGAACTGCATGATCCAGCATATGCAAAACGTTTTTATTCTACGTACGAGATGCTGGAAGAAAATATGATAAAGGTACGGCTATGTTTGGTTACTACTGTAGGTCAACCTGTAATATGCGACTTAACTTTGGGTTACAAAAGATGTCCTAGAATGCCTTTTGGATTCAGCAGTTTGTTCCCTACACTTTCTACAACTGCCATGTGCAAAATTTAAGTCATCAGTTATCACAACATTATTGATAGGTTATTACCTAAATAGATGCTTAACTTCAGTTCAGTATCTTTTCCTAGTAACCCTCTTCTTTTTGCTCAGAAAAAAAGAACCCTTAGACTTTCAGAAACATTTATACCCCTGTGGACTTTACAAAAAAGGCAGCTTGACTTCCGCTTCTTCTGTGACGGGACTCTTCAATATTTGTACGTGCTATCAAGGTGGAGCCGTTGAAAATTTGAAGCTTTGAGGGTTTATAATGGTGCAAACAATGTTGACTTTCTTTTTTGGGGTAACTTTTGGTTACCTACTATCAAGGTGGATGATTACCTTAAAGTGAAAATTTGAATTTGAGGGTTTATATTGTTGCAAACAAAGTGGATATATATTCAAGAATTATGATAAAACCCCTCAAAAGTTCAAAAATTCTAAAAAAGGTCATGTTTATTATTATTATTTTTTGACAGGGTAAGGTTGGAGATTATCTTAAACTGACATTTTGAAACTTTGAGAGTTCATAATGGTGCAAACAAAGTTGGCTACCTCAAATGGGAATTGGACCAACATCGGTTATCTTTTTGTGCAAATAACCATTAATACTTTTGTTCTCACAGTTGGGTATCGGGGCGTGTGATGGTGGAGATGGCTTTAAGTTATGGCAGAGTCTAGTTCGCCAAACAGAACTAACAGCTCAATTGTGTTCTATAATGAGAGATGTTAGAAATGTAAGAGGAGGAACACAGAAGAAGATTGAAAAACTTCGACAGCTGCTTTCTGGCCTTCTTAGTGAACTTACATACTTTGAGGAGGTAATATGTGTCATTCATATGATTAATCTTGAGAGTATATCTCATGATATGCTTACAAACATCTTAATCGGTGACATTTTTTAGCCTATACGATCACCATTGGCACCAACTGTCCTTATCACCGGGATAATTCCATCAGATTCGTCAATATTCAAAAGTGCATTACATCCTTTGCGCCTTGCGTTTAGAACATCCAATGGTGGATGTCTTAAGATCATCTTCAAGAAAGGGGATGATCTTCGACAAGATCAGTTGGTATGGGATTTGATCTTCTCCATATCTTTTCTTTTTTCTTTTTCTAGGGTTGAATAGATGTTGATTTAGTTTGTTTTCTCTGTGTAGGTGGTTCAGATGGTATCACTCATGGATCGTTTGCTTAAGTTGGAAAATCTCGATCTACATTTAACACCATACAGTGTATTAGCAACTGGACATGACGAGGGCATGATGGAATTCATACCTTCCAAATCTCTAGCTCAGGTGCTTATATTGACAATTGTTCTTCATGTAATTGTATCATCAATTGACAGTATCGGTTTTTCTCTTTCAAGACTTTGTTCATATGCCTTGTTTTGGTATAATTCAAAAATATATAAAAAAATAAAATTTGTGGGCAGATTCTGTCAGAGCACCGAAGCATTACAAGCTACTTGCAGAAATTTCATTCAGATGAGGAGGGGCCATTTGGGATAACAGCCACTTGTCTTGAAACATTTATCAAAAGTTGTGCAGGCTACTCAGTGATCACATACATACTCGGTATTGGAGACAGGTGACTCTTTCTGCTAAACTAGGTCATGCTTTGAGTTATTTGTACTCCTTAAAGGTGGCAAGTTGTGACGGGTTGGGTAACGCCTCGAAGTGGTTCAGTATGGGTCGGAAGATGTTGGGTTGACCTGTAAACACTTTTTTACGTATACTGTTTTGGAGTTTTTTTGTAAATAATTAATGCTTCAGTTTTACAAAACAATGTGAATACAATGCTGATCTAAATCTTTGAATAGAATATTTTAGGAAGTTTTATGGACTGAACATTGAATTTGGACTACTTTCAACCTGTGCGTATTATAAGTAGAGGACTAAATGGGTCAAAAATGCCACCTCTACTGCTTCTTTTGGATTCAGAGGCTGTTGCATGTTCTTGTCTGAATATATATTCTTTGTGTTTTTGTTGTTCTGTCATTATACACCCGCTAGATTCTGGGTTTAATATCAATTCGTTTACATTACATATTTATTTTAGTTTATTTGCAAGTTGCTAATGAATTATTAGATGCCGTGCGTGCATATTTGGGAAAGGGGAATGGATTGTTATATAGCGCTAAAGTAATCTATAGAGGGTATCATTGTTACTTTAAAAGGAAATTGCATGTACCTAAAACTCAATACTTCAGTCCATTTTGCAACTTTTAGAGTTTTAGAGTCCATACTTTGATACCTTTGCTACATCAGCTGTTCGAACCCTAAAATGTTTGATTTTGGCGGCTTGAGTTAGGATTCAAGGCTTCTCAGTAGTATTTTTGTTTGAACACAAGGATTACTTGCTATACTATTATTTTCATTAAGAGAATTTCAATTGCAGGCACCTGGACAATCTTCTACTTAGGGATGATGGACGCCTTTTTCATGTTGATTTTGGTTTTATTTTGGGTCGTGATCCAAAGCCCTTCCCTCCACCTATGAAGCTTTGCAAAGAAATGGTGGAGGCTATGGGTGGAGCAGAAAGGTATACCACTTGTATCAATTTTTCTCTGTTCTTTTTTTTTTCCTGCTGACAAACTGCAATATAATGCAATGTGCTATTCACTCTTTACCAAGATACACAACATGCTTTTTTTTTCTAACAATTGAATACAAACATAGCTACACTTTCTTTTTTCTTTTTAAAATAAAATGCTAGTCATTTTCTCTACAGATTAACATGTCATACATACCATATTACATATGAATGCTTTGTTGCATTTTTTTTCCACTGCAAGATGTGTTGACTTGCTTTTTCCCCCCTCCTGCAGCCAATATTATACAAGGTTTAAATCTTATTGTTGTGAGGCATATAACATCCTTCGCAAATCAAGTAACTTAATATTGAACCTATTTCATCTGATGGCTGGGTCCAACATTCCTGATATCGCTTCTGATCCTGAAAAAGGCATTTTAAAGGTGCGTTAAAGTATCTCCCATCTATTGGATTTGGATATTATTATATTGTAAACAGGACCACAATCACACGGGAATTACTATAACATGATATTTGTTGCTTCTTGTAGCTTCAAGAGAAATTCCGGCTAGATTTGGATGATGAAGAATGTATACATTTCTTCCAGGATCTTATCAATGAGAGTGTTAGTGCTTTGTTCCCACAAATGGTGGAGACCATTCACCGTTGGGCACAATACTGGAGATGATCATTGATTATTTATCTGTTTCGGGGATTCATCGATATACAGGTTTGATTTTTTAAAAATATGTCTATACAAGGTTGTGGGTTCAAGCCGCAAGATAGAGAGTGACTATTTACCTTTAAAATGAATAAAATCAATATATTAAACTCCCTTTTTCTTCAGGTTTCACAGGGCTTCTGGAGAAGGAGATATGTATAGAGTTGTAAATAATAATCATAATTACATGTAATTGGTTTAGTTAGTTTGTAAATTTGGAATTTGTTGATGGTTAGATTGTAAAGAACTGGGCTGATAAATTCTATGGGGATTGTGCTAATATATTGGCATCTTTTATTTTAAGTTGTAGCTTGGCTTCTTCGGAATCTGCTAAAGCGGAAAATCCGTTTATAATTAAATTCAATTTGTAGTAAACAAGTTTGTAAACTGAAAGGTAGCTGAGGTTTATGAAAACGTTAAGAGCTGTTAATATCTCAATTTTACCAACAATGATAGTAAACAAATTTATCTTAATTATAAAATTTTAACTCACAAAGTTTTATGATTTAATCTCAATTTAAGCTATAATTTTATAAAATGTAAAAAAGAATTAGTTGTTGCTAAATAAAGAACATTCGAAAATACGAGTTAAAATTTAAACTTTTTGGATATATTTTATAAATAAAGAATTAGTTATAATATGACATGTTCAATTGTTTGAGTCATCGAATTGGGCTTAATTTTTGTAATCTGGAGGAGGAAAGTCTTGAGCATTGTTCGCTCAATTATCGTAGGGTGTCGTGTTTTGAGTGAAGTCATTTGATTTGAGGAAAGTCTTGGATTTGATAACCAATTTGATTGGGAGATGATTTGTACATAACAAGATTTCGTTATATATAAAAAACTTTATATGTTTTAGACATAACTATTTCTATATATGTGGATTAGAAAAATATAACACAAGTTTGTAAGGGTAAAAATGTCATAATTTTTATGAATGGCCAGTTTTTATTGTATGCAAATCATCTCTCATTTTGATTAGAGTTCAAGAAAAAAATTAAGTTTAACTTTCAATGAAGATATGTGATATCCTTCTTCTTACTTATCCTCCTACTTACATATTTATAAAAATGGATAAAAACAAGGGCAAGCAAATAGGCAATAGCACAAGAACGTGAGTCAAAGTCGATGAATGCTAATAGTTAACAAAAGTTTGTGAAATGTTTGACCAGGCAAATACGATGAAAGAGGAAAAAATTGCGACTATGTAGTAGAATTGAAAATTTAAATGAGTTTTAGAAAAAAAGAATCTCAATTATCCACAAGCCAAGAGAGTAAACAACTACTCGATGTTTTTCGATTGTTTTGATGTGGTTGGTAAAATCAACTATTAAGTCGACGCAAAAATCCGTTTTATACATAAGATCGATAAAAAACTTGTTGTAATATTTTTATGTTTTAATTTTTTCTATTCTAGCCTGATTAGTAGTTGTACTTTTAAAATTAATCTTGTAGTTGTAGTTTAATTTTTATTTAGGGGTTGTACTTTTTATTAATTAATTAATTAAGTATTTTAATTTAATTATTTGTATATATTTCCAATTTGAATTTTTTAAAAAGATTAGTAAAGTTATAGGATAGAAAAGTATCAATGAGATATAAAGTTAAAAGGCATAGATTGAGAATAGCTTTGGGGTATTTGAAAGAATGGTAAGTAATTCTACCGGATGAGCAAAATAATTGTATGGACTGGACTGGATCGGAACTGAACTGAAATCGAAACATGACTAGACTGAAATTACACATAAGCAGGACTAACAAGTAAAAAACACAATCTCGCATCTTTTGCTTTTCCGTAAAGTAATACCCGGTCATGGAGAACCTTTTTTTTCTCCACCACGTCGACGGTAACAACCCTGCATTCACGTTGTTAGCGTGTCCAAGCTCTAAAAAGTTTTCATCCTCTCCATATTTCATAAGCCATTTGTACAAAACATTAATGTTTTTTTTTCAAGTTTTTTCACACAATTCAGTGTCATTGATGCACAATTGGGTTTCCTCTTCCATGGAAGATACTCAAGTTAGTATGTGATCTTCATATTCACTCGTCTATTTCAATGTTTTATTGAAAGATAAATAAATATGTTGATATTGTTTATTCTTTACAAGTAGAAAATAACGTTTTGATGCTAGTGATAGATTCATTGTTTTGCCGCTCACATATGCTAATTTTTGTGACTATATACAAGTAGAAAATATTCTAACTATCATCATAAGTTAATCAAACTTGGTTAATATTTTTGATATGTAATATATAACATGCAACCTTAGGAAGAAAAATATGTTAATAGAGGTTTCATATATATCGGTTACAGATTTTGAAACTGAAGAATCGGAACCGGAACCGGAACCGGAACCAGTTGCACCTAAACGGGACGGTTATTGGTTTTAGACTTTGGTCATTTTCAGATTTGGTCCGGTTCGGTCCGGATTTGAAACTGAGGTCATCCCTACCACCTTCATTGTCTATAAGAAAGTTTTATGTGATGAATATAAATGTTTGTGATGTTAAAACGATGGTAATAGCCACAAATCCAGTTATACACTTTAAATTTCCTTATTTAGTCAAAACTTGTATCAAATTTTCATTCTTAATTTATATTTTAAATAAATATTTTACACTTCAAATTATATAAATATATACATAATACAGGGAAATTTTTTGTCATTTTGTGAATCAAAAAATTTGTATTTTTGTAAATCAAAAATTTTGTCTTTTTTGAAGATATTATTATTATTAGATAATTAGAATATTATTATTATTACTACCTATTATTATTATTATTATTATTATTATTATTACTTTTATTATTATTATTATTATTACTACTACTATTATTATTATTACTACTGCATATTATTATTATTATTAATAACAATTATTACTTTTATTATTGTTATTTTTTATTATTTTTATTATTATTATATTTATTATTATTAAATAAACATATATTTTATACTTCATCTAATTTTTGTTTTTTGGTGCTAGAAAAAATTATATATTTCACTCAGAAAGAAAGAGGTTGTACGTCACAAATGTCGTTTTTTCTATAATGATATAATTACATCCTAGCTTAATGATCAAACTATAATACGATATATACCTATATAAAATCCATCACAAAAAATAAGTTTAATGGTTAATAAAAAAATTAAACTTTAATGCTTAAACAATTCGAATAAAGGTAATGTTTATTATAAGAAGTTTAAAAGTTTAATTGAAATAAGGTTTTAACTATTTTAACCTTAATCAAAACTCTTTAATAATAATAATAATAATACTAGATTTTATACTTATTAATCTCCGATGCGAAGCGCTAGTAAGCTACCACTAGTTCAGTTATATTTTCATCCTATATATATATATATATATATATATATATATATATATATATATATATAGAGAGAGAGAGAGAGAGAGAGAGAGAGAGAGAGAGAGAGAAAAGTTCATGCGAGAACCGTTGTTAGTGCGAGAACCGCGATAACCAATCTAAGTCGTCCAATTCCCCCTCCTTCAATGTCATTGCCCACCCATGAATTCCTCACATACACCCTACCACACTCTATCCCTCCACGCTCTCCATCCATGATACTTTCCATATCCAAGGAACTGCTGAGATTGGTTCTCGCACTAACAACGGTTCTCGCATGAAATCTCACACAGTCACACACACACACACACACACACACACACACACACATATATATATATATATATATATATATATATATATATATATATATATATATAATAGTAGTAAAATAATTAAAAATAATTTTTTTTTAAAGTTTAAGATGATTACTTAACCTTCAATAAAAAATTGCGAGATATTAATTGTAATAAAATAAAAGTTTAATGTATTAATTAACAAAATATAGTTTATTACATACAATATAAAATAAAAATACTTCATTACATTTAAATACACTCAATATTACCAAACTACCAAAGACACAAAGAGCACCAAATTTAATCTAATGTTCTCATTTATAAAATATGTTTTAGAAAAGAAAAATGGTAATTAATGGTAATCAGCAATATGCGGGGGGTTATTTAACCTCATATTCATTATCGGTTTTCTCGCCTCTTTATTTTACATACTTCATTTCTCTCTCTTCTCTCTCCATCTCTGCTCTCTTCGAATCGATCGATTTGATCCCTCTCCAACAAGCTTTCCTCAGGTAAATCCAGATCCAGATCTTTGTTTCTCTCTTTCTGTTTACAGATCTCAACATTTGTAAGTTAGGTTCAGATTTGCTACTCCTTTGTATCAGATCGTCGCTTTAGTGCTAATTGCGTGGAGATTGTATGTATTTCTGTGTTTCTTATGCGATTAAAATTATTGTGGATGGTTTGCTGGTCTTCATTTGGAGTAATATTTATATTACTTTTAACTGATTTTATAGTCGAATCGGTGATTTGGTTGATTCATTCAAGATTTTGTTCTCCGATCTGGATATGTTCAAATGTTAAAATTTCAATAGATCTGAGTTATGGATGCATCGCGTCGTAGATTCCGCTTCTGATTTGATTGTTTGTTTGTGGAAGGTTGATCTGGCCATATTTGTAAATCAATAATTTTTTATTTTGATTTGGAAGGAAATTGGTGATTTTTTGTTTGTAGTTTAGGTATCTTGATAGCGAACCTTCTTTTGTTTAGGTCATGACATTACTTTACAGATGTGATAATTGATCCATTTAATGTGACCCCTTCTCAATGTTTAAGTTCTTATATTCTGCTATTTTTCTTACTCAAGGCCTCTCGTTACAACCTACCTTTCTAATTGATTTGATAAGAAATGCATCTGTCTAGAACATCATGCATTTTATGTGCTGCATGATCCATTTTCTTCGAATTTTTTTACTATACGTGAGATTTCTGTGTGTCTGAGATTTGATTCCATTGTGCTGCAAAGATCAAAATTTGAATCTAGAATATTATCAGCTAATGTTTATTGGCTTTCTTGCAGATTTTATTATGTTATATTTTCATGTTAGCGTTAAATATTGTATAGCCGTTGAGATTTTATTTTATGACCTTTTTATTTACAAAATCAGTTTTTGAAGATGTGATCTAGATCTTGTTTCATCTTTGGTGTTGGTTTCTTCTGTTAGCAATGAAGTCCTTAGATTTACACTCGAATTGAAGTCTTCACACACTGTAACACACTTAACACTTTTCTGTTGCATTTAAAGATTGTTTTTCTGACAACTCCACGAATTTCTGAGTGTTCGTTTGATATGGATTGGTTTGAGATAATTTTAACTATGAAATATGTCTATGTCAGATGTGATATGTTAAATTACATTCTGGAAATATCTACGGTCCAAATGTTAGTTGTAATACTTTGATCTAGATCTTAGAGCTTTGACCGAGGTTTGTTCTTTATAGGGATCCTCAGTAGCCAGAGGATGGGGTTAACTTTCACCAAACTCTTCAGCCGGCTCTTTGCCAAGAAAGAGATGCGTATTTTGATGGTGGGTCTCGATGCGGCTGGTAAGACAACCATATTGTACAAGCTCAAGCTCGGTGAGATTGTGACCACGATCCCTACCATAGGTAATTATTTCTGAAACAGTCTCATTTTGTTTCATTGGCATACACATACCTCTATGTAGTCATTGGAGATCTGTCTGCATGTAGCATTAACGTTATGATGTATGTCTGCAGAATTGTTATTTTAGATACAAATGCTGAATGCATGTCGACTCATTTACTAGATATGTTATCACACATGTGCATAATCAGTATTTCAACAGCTGAATCTGTTTTCCTTTTGTAGGTTTTAATGTGGAGACAGTTGAGTACAAAAACATAAGCTTCACAGTGTGGGATGTTGGGGGTCAGGACAAGGTATAAATGTTACATAGTTATTACTGTTAAATTTATATTGTTGCATACCTCCCTCTCTTATTAATATATGGTGTTCTAAGTAAAACAGTCATATGTTTCTAAATGAATGTTATAACATTTCTTGTATCCATTACTGCTGTTCATATGCTTACATTTATGTGTTTTACTTGTAGATTCGTCCACTATGGAGGCACTATTTTCAGAACACACAGGGTCTTATCTTTGTGGTTGATAGCAATGACAGGGACAGAGTTGTTGAGGCAAGAGATGAATTGCACAGGATGTTGAATGAGGTAAGTTTGCATTCTTGTAATTACTGTTCTTGCCTTCCATTAAAGACATATGTGAGCTAAAAACCATGAGTTTATTATCTTTATAATTTATGCAAGGGAAGAAATTTACCTGCTTGTCGTTTATTTACCCCTTGAGCATGTTTGTGATGACTCTTCTTCCCATGTTGCATTTATTTTGTATGAAACGTAGTGGGAATAACAAGAACAACATGACCGTTTTCTGGTTTTTGCTCTTTCCAAATCAAACTACTTTTTCGAATTCAATTGTATTTTGTTATGTTGTTGACCTTCTCTATAAACGGTTTTCTAACATTGTCACAAGGTTGTTTTCTAGTCAAATTTGCAGTTTAAAAATCAGTTCATCCCAACAGTTCATCTTACAATTATTTTTTGTCCCAAACAAAGTTCTTTTTCATAATTTGTTGTTTAGATAAGTTAGATGTTCTCATGTTCCTAAATTTTTCTTTGTTTGTTAAAAGATTGCATACCATTTTGTGGCTTTAGTCAGTAATATGAAGAACTCTGCAAAAGATTGGCAAAACTACTTTTATACTTTTGAAGTGGGCTTTTTTGGGGGATAATAGGAGGAGTAGGCATGCCAATGGTTGGATCAGATTGGATGAACCTAATTATCTGTGCTGTTCAAGAAATAATATAATGGATCATGATTTGACCCATTGGGAATGGATCATGGTATGATTGATATCAATTGATATGATTGATGATCCAACTAAACAGAATATATATTTTTTTTGTTCTCACAAGTTGAGTTGATAAATTGACAATTTACTTTTTCTGGTAATATTGGTTTCTAAAGTGAATTTGAGCCACGTGGTGTTGATTAATGCAATTGATTCCCCTGCTTAAATTATCTCTTGACTTGGGCCACTTGGCAGTCTGAGGAAAGACAATGATTTAGACTTTAGAGCCAATCAAACATTTTGTTATTGCTATGATAACTGCATGAGTTTATTTTTTTCGCTACCTTTAAGATTGATTTTCCCAGAATTACTAGAATGCTGAATTCACTTGCCTGTACTAGGATGAGTTGAGAGATGCAGTTCTCCTTGTGTTTGCTAACAAACAAGATCTCCCCAATGCAATGAACGCTGCTGAGATCACTGATAAGCTCGGTCTCCACTCTCTTCGACAACGACACTGGTAATAAATATTAAGAGTTTTGTTTGATCCCATAATACCATTATATCTCTGCCCTATCTAAAAATAAATGAATTGAGCTTTCTTATCATCACTATTTTAGTTCAGTTTCCAACTTTAAGTAAATTCTTGGAAAATGAATTTACTTGCGATATGAACACACCAAACCTTTTCCACAGGTACATCCAGAGCACTTGTGCAACCTCTGGAGAGGGACTTTATGAGGGATTGGATTGGCTTTCCAACAACATAGCAAACAAGGTACCTACTTTTGTGTAATAAGACTTTCTATTACCCCTAACGTCTTACAATTGCAGTATACTAATTATTTATTTAGCCCATTGTACCTTATGCTAGGAGTATGGGTATTGGGCAATCTGTATTTCAATTGTGATATATAAAAACATAATTAAATCATGTTATTCATGTGAAACTGTAAATTATAACGGTAAATGTTAGTTTTCTTTTCGTATTGAGCACATGATGCGGGTTAGTTTTAATCAGACTGTTTGGCCAACCCGCAGCATGTCCATTTTCCCCACTTTTACTTTTCCTAAACTTCTAACGATCATGGAAATGTTAGTTTCGTTTTCAATTATTGGGGCAGTACGTCTGTTTATTCTATATGTGATATTTGTTACATTTTTTGACAGGCGTGAGGTAACGGTAGGGTGGATGATTGGCAGTTTGTGGTGGTACTGGTTTTGGAGTTTTAAAAAAAGGTGTTTTGGTATTTTGATATAGAAGAAGTGATGGACTTGTCTAATTGAAATACAGTCAGTGTCTGTTTGTTTGGATTGGATTGCAAGTATGTTTTAGGTGGTGTTTATTATTATTCTTTTTTCTTTTAATCTGAAGTTGTAAGAGGTTATGTTAGGAGTTGAGTACCTTTGTAGTTTGTTGGTATGCTATCATATATTCATATCCATCTTCTTTTGTATACCATTTATATTTGGTAAAACATTCTATCCTTAATTCAACTACTATTTAAGAAATGCTTCTGGAATTACACTTTAGGCTGCTAATAACATCTCTACTCAAGTTAACAAATCACAGTTTCCAACATCAATTGAAATTGCTTGTGTTGAAAACTTTCTTGACCCGACAGCACACTATGATTTGAACATCGACATTAACCTACTGAAGTTTATACAGACCAACAACATATTTCCTAGAAGCTAGTTTCATCGAGAACAAACAAAACCATATGATGACGAGGATTGATTACGACAAATCGTGTGTTCAAGGGACCTTGACGTCGGCACTCTTTCAAGTTTCACCTGATCGACGTATTTTTTACCATGAAAAAAGAGGCAAAACAGGGCGTAAGAAAATGTAGACCGAAGCTACAAAAAACCACTTACATTGATTGGATGTGTTTGGTAATAGAACATGCGACACATTAATGTCATGGAAAAAGTTCATGTGAGAACCATTCTTAGTGCGAGAACCAATCTGAGCCGTCTAATTTTTCCTTTTTCAATGGCATTGCCCACCTATGAATTCCTCACATGCACCCTGCCACATACTATCCCTCCACGCTCTCCATCTGTTTAACTTCCCATATACAAGGAACGGTTGAGATTGGTTCTCGCACTAACAACGGTTGCCGCATGAACCCTCCCCTTAATGTCATTATGTCATGCATATCATACTATACTAAACACTAATATAATATACACTCTAATACGCTGGTTGAGGCTAAAAAAACTTAAAAGTGCTTTCCGAAAATTCTAAAATAGGTCGGTAGTCTCTTTGTAGAAATATATATGTAATGAGAACTTGAAGGGATGTGAAGAGCACAAACCTCCTTGGTAGCAACTGTATCACGAATGAAGTGAATATCTGTCTCAATATATATGGTTTGTGTATGTCGTACCACTAACCACACATATATATTGTCTCAATAAACAATGGTGCCTTTGGTGAGCGGTAAATGAGTTTGTGTAGAAGATTATGAATTCAACACTCTGAGGTCTTCGGGGTGTTTGTTTTAGCTTATTTATATAAGTTATTTTTTTCTTACTTATTTTTTGACTTTTGAGCTTATTATGAGTTACAAGAAGAAAATACGCCGGACTCGTGAAAAATAAACCGGAAAATACAAGCTTATGAAAAAAAAAACCCTTTGATAAGCAAAAACAAACATCCCTTGACAACTCCTCCATATTCCTCTCCAGAATTAGAGCGAGAGATTGTAATCTGACGCTTAGAGAACGGTGAAATCAAAATATCACAGAAGAAAATAAACTATCTAGAAGTAGAAAGTTTGGTGCTAGGACACTCCCCTAGTCGACATTAGAGTAAACGATAAGCATAAATATGGATGATGAGTATAGTTGAACACCATATTGAAGAGTTCCTCGAACAAAATGTAAAACTAGTTTTTAAGTAATGATAAATAGGGTTCACATGGATAGTGCAAAAAGAGACATATATGTTGAATGTTGAAACATCGATCCGCCGGGTCGGTTTAGATGGTTGTGTCGGGCCGTTCTCCATCTTCCCGAGCTTGGATCGCATGCTGCAAACATCAAGAAATCCGTTAGAAGGTGACCCGAGGCCGGAGCCCCGGGATCAACCCTCCGACGATCAAGTCAGTTTATGTATGTATGTATGAGATATATGTATGGAGATAAAGAGAAGAGAAGAAGGGATGAAGATCCCTGGAGAAAGTGATAAGTATAGGGAGAGAGAGAGAGTTGAGAGTGAATTATCCTCTCACCAGAACATGTGAGAGGTGGGTATTTGTAGAGTCTCCAAAGGAGGTCTTTGCCCAATGGTCCTTGTCCAGTGGTTAGTCCAGCCAGCTGTTCTGGCAGGGCTGACTATCTTTATCCAATGGTCTGGCTGCTTTGGCCTCTAGCAGCTCTGGCATATAATTAAATGCCCATGTACCTTTTGTCGGGTAGTATAATACATCTTCTGGAACCTTGCACTTTGTGTAGCTTCGGATACTTCTTTCTCCAGTCCGGACCAACCTCCGGATCGGTTGGTCAGGTACATATGTCATCAAGTCCCCCAGTCTAGTATGATGTAGTTTCTGATACATCGTGCTAGACTCAAAATCTTCATGCAACCTGTTGTTACTTTCATATATTGTTTATGTTTTTGCATATTTCATTTTTCAATAATGCGCCATGTGTCGGACTAGTAACTAAGCTTTGTATTTATCAGATGCCGCTACGGGTCTTACTCCACAAGTACTTGAATATGCGTCCGATCACTATACGTCTTCAAGTCCCCCAGTCTAGTATGATGTGGTTTTAGTCACATTATGCTAGACTCATATTCTTCATGCTACCTGTTCTGCATATTATGCGCTTTTCATGTTACCTGTTCTTCATGTTACCTGTTTAATAAGATATGCAACGGATCCAATGGTCCGGCATAGTTTGAGCTTCGGATCCAGTGGTCCTAGGCTTTTCATAAACATGTGCCGATCCAATGGTCGGACCTTGCTTTAGAAGGATTCCTTATTAGGTTTCGTTCCGCAAGGCTGCTCAACATGTACCGGTCCAGTGGCCGGTCTTTGTATTCATCGGATGCCGTTAGGGGTCTTACTCCACAAGGATTTTTAATATGTACCGATCCAGTGGTCGGACTTTGTATTCATCGGATGCCGTTAGGGGTCTTACTCCACAAGGATTTTTAACATGCGCCGATCCAGTGGTCGGACCTTGCTTAAGAAAGATTCCTTATTAGGTTTCGTTCCGCAAGGCTGTTCAACATGTTGTGAACTTGCTAGGTTCGTTAATCGGCTGTCTCTCGGACAAGCCGATGGTTCAAGCTTCTTTTGGCCAGTTCTTTTTGAGCGCGAGCTCTCCAAAAACATAGCCGAAGCTTGATCTTGCGGGTGTGAAAGGAAGTTTTATGGTGTCATGCACACATACGCATTTTCTAACGCGTATCACCCGACTTATGTACGAAGTCGCGATCCTTCGATTTTCTTCTACTTGCCGTAAGACATAGTAGGAATAGTGTACGAAGTTTGTGGTCTTCGATTTCCTTCTACTTGGTCCTTCTGGGCCAAGTTGGTCACGAGGTAGCAAAGCTCGATTTTGTTTACTTATAGTGTACAAGCCAATAGAGCTCGTTTATGAGATCCACAAATTTGACATAATTTGTCAAAGTGTACTTCCATTCACTTACAATATCGCATGATATTTAACCAACAACTGTTAAGTTGTTGAGTTTTAAATGATCACAAGAGGATTGAGTTTTCCGGTCTGGTAGTCACGTCACTGTGATCTACCCTTTTGCCTTAGACAAAATTATATTTGTTGTTGTTTCAAAAGGTGTTGCAGCAGCTACTTGCCTCTTTAGAGGTAGTACTTCTTCAGGTTCATGGTGTTCCACGATCCGTTCAGGTGAGTATGTTTATCAAACCGCTAAATATGTTATGCTGTGTATCCTGCAACAAATTGTTCATGTGTGCATCTTCCTGAGAGTAGACATAAAAATGAGTTTCTTTTGCATTTGTTAGATACGACATATAGGATATAATATATTGTTTCTCATACACGACGTAATAACTTTTTATTTCATCTTTTCAAAACATATAGATACAATACCATCATAGTCCCTCAGTTCAATAGTGTTAATTCAGTAGCACTATTGAACTCGAAAGATATAAAAAATGCATGGGTCTCGTCCCTTTTGTGAGCTTCAGAATCATTAGAGGTTTAAAATCATTTTTTTTTAGGAAGGGTCCTCAAATATTTTCTAAATCTAAGGCAATTGATTGAAGAGAGGGACCATGGACGGAGGACGAAGGAACCTTAGGACCGCCGGTCCTAAAGAGCTGAAGGTGGAGGTAACTCTGGGCAAAAGCGACGAAGGACAAGGGACGGAGGACGAAGGAGCTTTAGGTCCAGAGCGACGAGAGGAGCGGATGCTATAGCAGACGAAGATGAGACTATACAGTATGTACTTAGTTACCAATGAAAAGATCAAGATTTATATAAGGTCAGGTGAGGACAAGAGCATTATGTCCAGGTTCGTGCATAATAATACGTATTTATACTTTATTCTCATCTCTAGTTGATGTATTAGTTTACATGTTTAATCTAATGTGCGAGGAGCATATGTATCATTATCGTCCTCAAATCATCCTGGAAATAGCTTATAGAAGCTTCCTCATTTACGTCTACATTTCCCCTTTTACCAGAACTCTTAGAGAACTTCCTTTCGATGGTTCTATCCCTTATGCTGGTCTGGATTTGTGGTTGCAACTATGAATGAGTCTCATTTATAAAGTAATTTCTACTATTAGTAAACATATCACGTGAGTCTAGCACGATGAATGAGTTTCAAACATGTTCACAGTAACGATGAGGATGAATGGTTTTATCCCTTATATGGTTCTAGATTCCTTTTGTGATGAACATGAACATTCTTTTATAAATAAGTTTTTTCATGGGAGAAATCTTGATATTAAAACAAACATCATGTATATTGAGTAACAAGATCATGCATTCATATCATAAACAAGGTTCTACAGGTATTAAACATGTCATGGATAAGGTTGTGCAAGTATTAAGCATGTTGTGGACGAGGTTCTGTAGTCACTACACATGTCATACAAAGTAGTGCAAGTATTAAGCATGTCATGAACAAGGTTATGCACAAGTCATATAGTAAATATGTATGATACTTAGCAATGATACGGCCGAATGATATTTGCGATCGACCTTTGCCGATGGTCGGTTTGGAACTTCGGATCAGAAAGTTAGCTTCGGAGTTATATCGGACGTAGGTCCGGATTGGTTCTAACCTTGCAACTAGAGAATGGTCATTGCATGCGAATTGAACAAGAAGCTTGATCTGGGGTACTTTAGGATCTGAAAGTTGTTCTATCGTAATGACGAAGTCCATCCAAGGACTACTGAAGGTTGGAGGTACCTTCGGATCTGAATACGAGCTTTGCAGCAATATGTCGCTAATCTCTATCAATGCTTAGCTTGAAGCTCTGGGACAAGCATGAGCTTCATAACAAAGGCATAACCTTTGGAACCGGAGGATGTCCTTCGGAGCAGGGATATGGCCTACGGAGCCGGAGCATGACCTTTGGAGCAGGGACATGGCTTGCGGAGCCGGAGCACGAGCTTTGGAGCAGTTTACATTTGTGTCAAACAAGGGCTGCTGAATGATTACTTAAGGTAGTGATCAGGAGGAACTTCGGACCCGGTTGCGTTTTCTCTATGCCGGAGGCGTGTTCATGTGACTAAAGTGTGATGACAAATCGATTATATGATTAAAAATATGAGTCCGGGTTATTGCATGATCGAGGTTTCTCTTGGTTCAGAAATTATAAATTATTGAATTATTATGGTTAACTCTAAATATGAGTGAGATCCTGTAGTACTACTACGTAGAAAGTTTTTGAACTATTATGATTAAAAATATCGCTCATGACTATTAAGTGAGTGTTCTAGTTATAAATAAGTATCTGAGGTTACTATCATTAATAGTTGGTGTATAAGCTAGACAAGCACGAAGGCCAAAAAGTTAAGGACAAAGGTCTCAGGTTGAAATATTTAATGAACTTTAGAAGTCAGAAATGAGGTTCGGCTGAAAAAGCTTTACAATAGTATCACCTCTGGTCCGGATTGGACCTCTCATCCGGACTTTACATGTTATTTAGATTATACCTCAGGCTCAGATTGGACATCTGCTTCAAACGTAAGGTGCAGACGAAAAATGTCCATTAACAAGAATGGTTTGGTCTGGTATATAAGCATGAAAGGTGGGGATAGAATGTAAGTAGTTTGGTCGCTTTATCCCTTATGTAGGTCTATAAATAGAAAAAATAAGGATAGACAAGTTTCATTTGTAAAATTTTCATTACGAAACAAGACCATGTAGGTTTGATACTATGATAGATTTGATGCATATCTTATACTACTTATTTAATAAAACCCATGTAAGTGCAAGCATTTAGGAGTTGTATATTATTAGATTTACTATGACTTTAACGTATTCATTATTATCGTTAATAATCTGTCGACCACTTCTAAGAGTATATAATGGTCAAGACATTATAGCCATTACTCGTTTAAAATAAGTGGACATAATTATAGTTAATAATAACTATATATGTGAACTAATTAACCATACTTACCTTTTTATTGTATTAAAACTCATGGCAATATTTATTATAAAGAAGGACGTGAAACCCTTAGGCATCATAGCTACCTAAAACTAGGATAGAGTTTTTAACTTACACATGATGCAAACTCTTAAGTTGGTCTAGAATAATTAAAAAAAAAATATAATCTTGTGGCTAGTATGGAAGAGTGAAAACATGGGGAGCTTTATTTAAGTTTATTTTTATAATATAGTGACTAGTTGGTGCGCACCCTAGGATTAAAAAATAGACCAATATGATGAATATAAGCCTCCAAAAATTTTAAGCTATCTGAACGTGTATATATATATTGTGTATTTACTTTCAATAAAAAGTAAACTAAGTTGGTTCAAAGTCAACTAGTTAGAAAAGAGAATACACCCTTTCCTTTTGCAACTGCAACAGGTCTACTTTTTTAGTAGGTTTACTTTGTTAGTACTAAATAGGCTGAAAACTGAAAATATAGGTTAAAAGCTGAATATATATAGGGCAGTGAGAAGTTTACTCTCCTGGTCAAGTCATAGGTGGCTTTTATTTTATTTTATTTTATTTTATTACTAAAGGACAACAAATCCAAGTGGTGATGGTGATAAGAGATAAGTCCTCTCATTACTTTTCATTTCTTTACTACTTTCTTTGAGGAAAAGATCCTCATTCAAGCCTTTCATTACATTGTCGGAGCAATAAAGTAGTCAGCCGGCGACGGGAAACTTAAGCCGACAACGTGTATGGTGGTTGACGGTACTTTCCGTTGGAGAGGAAGTGCAGGCTGGGTCTCGCCATCAAACACACATGCCGACTCTCTTCCCGTTTCACCTTGGTCGAGTAATGCATTGAACAGATGAGTCTACGGCGGCGACGTGAATATGGACAGTCAGGAAGAGAGACAGGAAAGGGAGCAAGCAAACAAGTGAGATCTATTCTTCTGATTTATACCAAACATCCATCGGAGAGGACTAGATAAATCATATATCTTCTTCTCATATTATGTAGGGTTTTCTTACAGCCCCCTTTCTATACCTCACAGCAAAGTTTTGAGGTGATAATCATGTCATTACACATGTGTCTAGCCAAAGTTTTATGTGTATATTTTTATTTAACGAATATGTATATACGTACGGTGCATTTCACATTTTCACTTTCTTCTTTCTTCTTTCTTTTTAGTTTTTCTTACATTCATTGATGGAAAACAGGTAATGCATACAAAATTAGAATCACATTTTAACTGTTTACGAGAAATCTAGGAAAGATGAAACCTGGTGATGAATGCCAGATTCTTGGTTTTATGAACCGCGTAAGAACACGAACACACGAGGTCTCGCCCTATTTTGTGTCGGTCCCACGGATGGCGCCAAATGTTGAAACATCGATCCGCCGGGTCGGTTTAGATGGTTGTGTCAGGCCGTTCTCCATCTTCCCGAGCTTGGATCGCATGCTGCAAACATCAAGAAATCCGTTAGAAGGTGACCCGAGGCCGGAGCCCCGGGATCAACCCTCCGACGATCAAGTCAGTTTATGTATGTATGTATGAGATATATGTATGGAGATAAAGAGAAGAGAAGAAGGGATGAAGATCCCTGGAGAAAGTGATAAGTATAGGGAGAGAGAGAGAGTTGAGAGTGAATTATCCTCTCACCAGAACATGTGAGAGGTGGGTATTTGTAGAGTCTCCAAAGGAGGTCTTTGCCCAATGGTCCTTGTCCAGTGGTTAGTCCAGCCAGCTGTTCTGGCAGGGCTGACTATCTTTATCCAATGGTCTGGCTGCTTTGGCCTCTGGCAGCTCTGGCATATAATTAAATGCCCATGTACCTTTTGTAGGGTAGTATAATACATCTTCTGGAACCTTGCACTTTGTGTAGCTTCGGATACTTCTTTCTCCAGTCCGGACCAACCTCCGGATCGGTTGGTCAGGTACATATGTCATCATTGAACAACATAAGCAAGAGATGATAAGATGTTGTAGAGCCCCATCTGACTGTGTCTTACAATTCAGCAAAAGAGCCCGCTTGAGGATAGGGGATGGAAGCACATTGTTGTTGGGAAAGAAGCAGTCCGTGTTTTGTTTGTTTAGCTACGATACCCAATATATAATGGAGAGAGAGCCCAAGTCTGTCATATGGAACTTGATGCTAAGAGAATAAATTGTACTTTTGAAGTAAATATGCATAAGATGTTGGAAGTATAATATCATAAAATACAAAATTAAATTGGCAGCCCAGGTGCCACGGTGAATGATGAATAAACAAGACTTACTTTGCACAACTATGAGTAATTTCAAATAAATGTCTGTGGGTGTGTAGACGTTTCTAATAAACTTGTTTGTTTTTATTTTTTAAAAATACCTATGCGCCTGCAGCCAAATTCTAAAAAGCTTATTTTGTTCCACAGACATAAGACTTTATTTTTGCTTATTTTGAGAAGCTAAAAACTATATTTTTTTTTTTCACAAACCTTCTACCTTCTATCACATCTTATCCTGAAGATATAAAATAAGACATAAGACATGTATATCTTCGAAAACAAACAACACATAAAATTAATATGTGATGCGTATGCGGAAAGTCGTGCATGTGTGACGTGACACTTGTTTAAACTCATAAGAGGATGTCTCGACTAAACATACAAATTTGGAGTTGTTTATCAACAAAATACGATGGCTGATCGATGCAGTGATGCATATAAATGAATTGTCATTTAATATTTAACTTTAAAATTGAGTTGCTTAATTAATGAAGCATTGACAAGAGAAGGCTAGACTTGGTCCTTTCGTTTGAGGATCTTACTATTTGCTACTAAGCAATACCTATCAAGAGAGGCATCAGAATGTAATTTGTATTTAAATAACCACATGGAGCATATGATATTCACCCACGTGGGTGCCACAACAATTACAAGGAACCATTTTTTGACAAGATCATTGGGGTTTCAATCATTGTCTTAATGCCAATCAGGATCATTAAGAGCCTCAACATGAAAATTTGAGTTGTGAACACTGCAAGTGACATGAAAGATTTAGTTTTTAATGGGTATGTGAATTCCATGTTTACATTGAGTACTGATGATATATGTACCTGACCAACCGATCCGGAGGTTGGTCCGGACTGGAGAAAGAAGTATCCGAAGCTACACAAAGTGCAAGGTTCCAGAAGATGTATTATACTACCCGACAAAAGGTACATGGCATTTAATTATATGCCAGAGCTGCTAGAGGCCAAAGCAGCCAGACCATTGGATAAAGATAGTCAGCCCTGCCAGAACAGCTGGCTGGACTAACCACTGGACAAGGACCATTGGGCAAAGACCTCCTTTGGAGACTCTACAAATACCCATCTCTCACATGTTCTGGTGAGAGGATAATTCACTCTCAACTCTCTCTCTCTATACTTATCACTTTCTCCAGGGATCTTCATCCCTTCTTCTCTTCTCTTTCTCTGCATACATATATCTCATACATACATATACTGACTTGATCGTCGGAGGGTTGATCCCGGGGCTCTGGCCTCGGGTCACCTTCTAACGAGTTTACTTGATGTTTGCAGCATGTGATCCAAGCTCGGGAAGATGGAGAGCGACCCGACACAACCATCTAAACCAACCCGGCGGATCGATGTTTCAACATTTGGCGCCATCCGTGGGACACCAACAATAAGCTAACGTGTCTCATGAACTACTCTGTTTCTAACCATATCTACAGCTAAGTAACTAACATTCTAAACCATACTATTATGATATGATCCGAACGTTTTTACTTTTCATGTACATACATTATGTGCCATACGAACGACAACCTATTTATGAATAGGTATTCTACTATCTGCTCTTGTTATAAATATGAATGATATACCCATAACTGTATTTCTTACTTTTAGTTCGGTAAAAAACAGAAAAAAGAAGACGAATCTGGTATATTTAAAAAATGAAATAAAGATGAAGCACCAAGGAAAGTACTTAATGAATGTACAAGTATACCATGAGTAGAAGCATAATGTACAAGTAATAGAGCATACATTTTGTTCTTGTTAAGACGAATACAAGCATGGTGTCCACCATCTTCTTTAGCTTCTGAATCTCAATCTAGGCTTCAAAACCCCAAAAATCTCGCTGTAAATGCCTGTAAGCTTCTAGATCTTCTTCTTTAGCTTCGGAAAATCGAGCGTCTGAAGCCTCTTCAACTCAGAAGCGAAGTTCAGGTAGTCGAAGTATTTTTCTTAACGATTTTAGATCTCAAAAGCGTAGAACGTGAATATTACATGTGGTCCGGAGCAACAGTGCGACGTCTTCCGATTCTAAGGTTGAAACCGGAGGAGTAAAGCTATTTTCTTATCTAGATAATAAATAAATAAGTAAAAATGCTTCCTAATCCGAGCTAGCCACGTACAAGTAAATCTCATAAGATTTGTTGTTTCCCTTTGCTTGTATAAGTGGCCTGTAAAACTTTTGCGCTGGCAAGACCTTTTAACTTTAACAATAAAAAAAAAATTGCAATGTCAATTACTTTATTTACCTTTTGACTTTAAAGGTACATTTTTTTGTCATTTTGACTGTAAAAGCTAATATGTAATCTGTAGGGGTAGACTTACCTTTTAATTAAAAAAAATTATTGAGTCAAGGTGTTGAGCCAAGAGAACCTTGGATAGAGGGACAAAAAGATTTTTCCCCTTTTCCCTATAAATCCTATACAGATTGACAGACCCCTTTTTTGTACTATTGTCTACTTTTTAGACTCTATAGATATATAGCCTAACCTAGCAAGAAAAGTAATAGTTATTTTGTAAAGATATATAACCTAAATAGTGTACTGATACACCTAAATCTTGCCACGTAAATTTCTTGCTCACTTGATTTGTTTTTATTTTTAATTTAAGCACTTATTAGATATAATAAATATCTTTGACCCTTGGATTTATTTACTACAAAAGTGGTGGAGTGGGTTGCCCACGTGATAATGTGTAAGAGTATATACTCTTCTACTTTACTAAATAGAGTAATTCAACCTTATTTATCACATTTCTTTCTAGAGTTACTTAAATCCGATTAAATAAGAGTTGTTTAATCCGAAGAATAAAACAAGCGTATAACTTCCTTTATACTTTATATATTATTATATATTTCTTCTTCGCTTTAGCATATTTATCACTAACAAAGTTATGGTTCTATACACTTTAGATATTAAGAGAACCAATATCAAGTGATATATATATATATATATATATATATATATTTCTTCATTCGGTCTATGACCTCCGTCCCTAACACTTTGACCTTCGTGCTTGTCTAGCCTATACACCAACTATTAATGATAGTCATCTTACGTACTTATTTACAACTAAGGAACTCGCTTAAATTCCGAAACAAAAGAAAGATCGATCCATAGAGTATTGGTTTTACACTAATCCTCACTTGTATTTTTAATCATATAATCGATTTTTCATCACACTTTAGTCACATGAACACGCCTCCGGCATAGAGAAAACGCAACCGGGTCCGAAGTTCCTCCTGATCACTACCTTAAGTAGTCATTCAGCAGCCCTCGTTTGACACAAATGTAAACTGCTCCAAAGCTCGTGCTCCGGCTCCGGAAGCCATGTCCCTGCTCCAAAGGTCATGCTCCGGCTCCGTAGGCCATATCCCTGCTCCGAAGGACATCCTCCGGTTCCAAAGGTTATGCCTTTGTTATGAAGCTCATGCTTGTCCCAGAGCTTCAAGCTAAGCATTGATAGAGATTAGCGACATATTGCTGCAAAGCTCGTATTCAGATCCGAAGGTACCTCCAACCTTCAGTAGTCCTTGGATGGACTTCGTCATTACGATAGAACAACTTTCAGATCCTAAAGTACCCCAGATCAAGCTTCTTGTTCAATTCGCATGCAATGACCATTCTCTAGTTGCAAGGTTAGAACCAATCCGGACCTACGTCCGATATAACTCCGAAGCTAACTTTCTGATCCGAAGTTCCAAACCGACCATCGGCAAAGGTCGATCGCAAATATCATTCGGCCGTATCATTGCTAAGTATCATACATATTTACTATATGACTTGTGCATAACCTTGTTCATGACATGCTTAATACTTGCACTACTTTGTATGACATGTGTAGTGACTACAGAACCTCGTCCACAACATGCTTAATACTTGCACAACCTTATCCATGACATGTTTAATACCTGCAGAACCTTGTTTATGATATGAATGCATGATCTTGTTACTCAATATACATGATGTTTGTTTTAATATCAAGATTTCTCCCATGAAAATTTATAAATGAATGTTCATCTTCATCACAAAACAAATCCAGACCAACATGAGGGATAGAACCATCGAAAGGAAGTTCTTTAAGAGTTCTGGTAAAAGGGGAAATATAGACGTAAATGAGGAAGCTTCTATAAGCTATTCCCAGGATGATTCGAGGACGATAACGATACATATGCTCCTCACACATTAGATTAAACATGTAAACTAATACATCAACTAGAGATGAGAATAAAGTATAAATACTTATTACTATGCACAAACCTGGACATAATGCTCTTATCCTCACCTGTCCTTATATAAATCTTGATCTTTTCATTGGTAACTAAGTACATACTGTATAGTCTCATCTTTGTCTGCTACAGCTTCTGCTCCTCTCGTCGCTTTGGACCTAAAGCTCATTCGTCCTCCGTCCCTTGTCCGCCGCTTTTGCCCAGAATTACCTCGATCTTCGGCTCTTCAGGACCGCTGATCCTAAGGTTCCTTCGTCCTCCGTCCATTGTCCTTTGTTTCTACTTCTGTATTCTTCCAGCTCTGCTTACACACTTACATAAAATGAAAAAGGAAACAAGATGATTCATTCTTAAAAAGACCCAAACACACAGGAGATTCCATGCCTTTAATTTCCAGATCTGGAGGATAAGAATTAATGCTATTTCGATAAAGATTTTTCCTTTTCCAACCTTCTTTCCAACTAATACCTCCTAACTTTTTGCCTAATCCTAGTTCATGCATATACACCATAAGAGAATGTAAAGGAGCAAAACTTGTTATTAACATAAGAAGGTATAATAACAAATGATAAATTAGTTGACGCCTTGAAAAAAACAAATAGATCGGACCTCACTATTCCTCCTCATCCGAAGAACTCGACCTAGTAAAGAATAACATAGCTTTTAGCTTTGTGATTTGAATCAATACCTCAAATTATTCAACGATGCTACTACTTCATAAACTTCCCTCTCTTCAATCAATTGCCTTAGATTTAGAAAATATTTGAGGACCCTTCCTAAAAAAAATGATTTTAAACCTCTGATGATTCTGAAGCTCACAAAAGGGACGAGACCCATGCATTTTTTATATCTTTCTAGTTCAATAGTGCTACTGAATTAACACTATTGAACTGAGGGACTATGATGGTATTGTATCTATATGTTTTGAAAAGATGAAATAAAAAGTTATTACGTCGTGTATGAGAAACAATATATTATATCCTATATGTCGTATCTAACAAATGCAAAAGAAACTCATTTTTATGTCTACTCTCAGGAAGATGCACACATGAACAATTTGTTGCAGGATACACAGCATAACATATTTAGCGGTTTGATAAACAGACTCACCTGAACGGATCGTGGAACACCATGAACCTGAAGAAGTACTACCTCTAAAGAGGCAAGTAGCTGCTGCAACACCTTTTGAAACAACAACAAATAAAATTTTGTCTAAGGCAAAAGGGTAGATCACAGTGACGTGACTACCGGACCGGAAAACTCAATCCTCTTGTGATCATTTAAAACTCAACGGATTAACAACTGTTGTTTAAATATCATGCGATATTGTAAGTGAATGGAAGTACACTTTGGCAAATTATGTCAAATTTGTGGATCTCATAAACGAGCTATATTGGCTTGTACACTATAAGTAAACAAAATCGAGCTTTGCTACCTCGTGACCTACTTGGCCCAGAAGGACCAAGTAGAAGGAAATCGAAGACCACAAACTTCGTACACTATTCCTACTATGTCTTACGGCAAGTAGAAGAAAATCGAAGGATCGCGACTTCGTACATAAGTCGGGTGATACGTGTTAGAAAACGCGTATGTGTGCATGACACAATAAAACTTCCTTTCACACCCGCAAGATCAAGCTTCGGCTATGTTTTTGGAGAGCTCACACTCAAAAAGAACTAGCCAAAGAAGCTTGAACCATCGGCACGTCGAGAGACGGTCGATTATTGAATCTAGCAAATTCAAAACATGTTGAACAGCCTTGAGGAACGAAACCTAATAAGGAATCTTTCTTAAGCAAGGTCCGACCACTAGATCGGCGCATGTTAAAAATCCTTGTGGAGTAAGACCCCTAACGGCATCCGATGAATACAGTCCGACCACTGGATCGGTACATATTAAAAATCCTTGTGGAGTAAGACCTCTAACGGCATCCGATAAACGCAAGGTCCGGCCACTGGACCGGTACATGTTGAACAGCCTTGTGGAACGAAACCTAATAAGGAATCCTTCTAAAGCAAGATCTGACCACTGGATCGGCGCATGTTTATAAAAAGCCTAGGACCACTGGATCCGAAGCTCAAACTATGCCGGACCATTGGATCCGTTGCATATCTTATTAAATAGGTAACATGAAGAATAGGTAATATGAAGAGCACGTAACATGAAGAACCTGAAACATGAAGAGCACATAATATGCAGAACAGGTAGCATGAGGAATATGAGTCTAGCATAATGTGACTAAAACCACATCATACTAGACTGGAGGACTTGAAGACGTATAATGATCGGGCGCATATTCAAGTACTTGTGGAGTAAGACCCGTAGCGGCATCTGATAAATACAAAGCTCAGCTACTTAGTCCGACACATGGCGCATTATTGAAAAATGAAATATTCAAAAACATAAACAATATATGTAAGTAACAACAGGTTGCATGAAGATTTTGAGTCTAGCACGATGTAGCAAAAGCTACATCATACTAGACTGGGGGACTTGATGATATATGTACCTGACCAACCGATCCGGAGGTTGGTCCGGACTGGAGAAAGAAGTATCCGAAGCTACACAAAGTGCAAGGTTCCAGAAGATGTATTATACTACCCGACAAAAGGTACATGGCATTTAATTATATGCCAGAGCTGCTAGAGGCCAAAGCAGCCAGACCATTGGATAAAGATAGTCAGCCCTGCCAGAACAGCTGGCTGGACTAACCACTGGACAAGGACCATTGGGCAAAGACCTCCTTTGGAGACTCTACAAATACCCATCTCTCACATGTTCTGGTGAGAGGATAATTCACTCTCAACTCTCTCTCTCTATACTTATCACTTTCTCCAGGGATCTTCATCCCTTCTTCTCTTCTCTTTCTCTGCATACATATATCTCATACATACATATACTGACTTGATCGTCGGAGGGTTGATCCCGGGGCTCTGGCCTCGGGTCACCTTCTAACGAGTTTACTTGATGTTTGCAGCATGTGATCCAAGCTCGGGAAGATGGAGAGCGACCCGACACAACCATCTAAACCAACCCGGCGGATCGATGTTTCAACAAGTACTAACAATAGGGTGAGTTAGTGGTGGGTTCGTTTGAGGATCTTAGGAAATAGGAATGGTGGTAAACTGGTGATTATAAGGGGTTGTTTGGTTCACATATTATTGTGTATGGTTGTATAACCAGAATTCTTGACACCACCACTTATCATCGCCGTCAACACCACACTAACACCACCACCATCACCACCAACACTAGTGCCACCACCACCACCTGAACACCACGACACCACGCTAACACCACCATCACCATCCTACTAAAGACGAACGGGAAGACGGAAGCCACTAATCGGAGATGGGAAGAATCTTAACATTAGATCGATCAAATTGTAAACCAAAGATAGCTATACCGAATGATTTATGGAACCCAGGTTTTTTTCGAAAATTTCAAGAATCTTAACATTAGATCGATCAAATTGCTTTGATCATATGATCATTTTAACCGGTTTTGGTTAAAAGTACGTTGATCCTAAAATATAGTCATTGTTATACTTTGAATTTTGTATAGCGTATATACTAAACCTAAAATATAGAAGACAATGATTATAGTTAAAGCAAAATGTCATTCTAGAGACTTTATGCGAACTTTGCCATTGATTATTCAAGACTTATTAGCGACACATAATTTGAGCATCAATTTTCAAGAGTTAATCATGATGCCACTTGGTGGATACGGAAATTCAGCAATGCTTTATGGATATATTGGCCGTAGTTTTATTAGCATCCATACAAAATACGGGTACATCATTTTTTAAGCCAATTTTTTTTTTGTTTAAAAAACACATTTCTTGTCATGTTTATATGCATAGCTGGAACCTTTATCTTTATAGAAAAACTCAAAATAAAAAACGAGTTAGAGTAGCTTTTTGAAGCTTTTTAATTTAAAAATTACATAGGTATCCTTGCTAAATTGTATTTATGTCATTTTACAATTTTCCGCATTAGTTATTGGCTACACCATGTAAAATATTCCAGTTTCTAACTCGAGCTTATAGTTATTCACTTTCAACTTCAGCTACCAACTTTAGTAACTATCTATTTCTATCAAGCACACACTACATATAAGCTTTTTCAAAATGATACTTTCAAAATTTTGAAACAATAATTAAGGATTTAACCATAACTTGCAAACTAAGTGTAAAAAAATTATTTTTCTCTATAATCGTTTGTTGTTAGAAACTATAAAGTGCAAAGTCGTTTTTAGAGTTTTAGAAATATGATTTATTGATGTTAACAGTTTAAGTTTAAGTATTTGATAAGAGTGAATCATCTATGCTATTAAAAGGGTATTATTATACTAAGAGAGTTACAATCACAGATCACTTTTATGTCATTTAAGTATTTAGTGATTTATGTAAAAAATGCCAGAGCCAATGTCTTGGGTATTAACAAAGAAAAAAAAGAGAAGATTTTGAAGTACAAGTCTACAAAAAATTTATCACTCTAATTAAGATCGATTGCACATTAATAGTACTATAGTGATGAGAAAATATTACGAGTTAGTATGAAAGTGTTGTTAAATTATTGATAAACATGTGATTACACAGGTGACCAAATTAATTGATATTAAAAAATAAACCTGAGAATAAATCCTAATAATAAAACTTTAAATTACAGAGAGGCTAATTAAAAAATAAACCAGAGAATTAATTGATATTTAAATTACAGAGAGGCTAAAATAAACCTGAGAATAAATCCTACAAATATATATGCCCATTTTCTGTTAGTTTATACTTTGTACAACTGTACAAGTGATCCAGACAAATTAAAACTGAATCAAATTTATTTTTTAACTGTCATAAACAATTTAATTTATTCGATGGCGGGTGTTTGGTTTAGGTTTTACAACATTTGTAAATCTAGCCGTTCAAAAAGCTTATTTTCGAGTTTTTTTACAAGTTTATTACGAGTTAAGATAAGAAAATGAGGTTTAGAAAATAAGCTCATAAAAAATAAGCTCAACTTATAAGCATATAACGAGCTAAAATAAACAACTTTTATAATCGAGATTTCAGTATTGAGACATGAGCATAAAAGCCTCATTCTAGTTGCAGTCAGGACCCAAATTGAAAAATAACAAGAGTGTCCATAAGTCAAGTGAAACTCCTAGCTAGCTATGATATGCACAACTTTCTTCTACGGGAGTTGATTCTTCCACTTATAAATTTGATACATCAACTACAGGTACAACACCTTTGAAGCAATGTTACAAGTTAGTAAAGCATGAGTTTGTAGTGGATGAATCAACTTTATAAGTGAAAATATCATCTCCCTTCTTCTACATATATTCTTGTATAGAAGGTGAGACTTTTTGCTATCATAACAACAATTTTCAGATAGATCAACGGAGAGGATTATGGATTAACAGTTTTTTCTATCAGATCGATTTGAACAACCATAATTCAGATTGCATATATATGTGACCGATAAATTGATGCAACATCGGCGGTGACATAAAATATAGACATTATATGTGTTTATTAGGAGTTGTAGAATGCATAAATTCCATATTAAGAGAAACATAATTTATAGTTCAATTTACATCATATATGACGTACACCATCCGAATTGTGATAAGATGCCAATTGATAAAAGACAATATTCCAACCCCAATATTGTGAAAAATGAACAAAACAAAACCAAATAAACTTCTTTTTGTCATTAATTTATTAATATTCGAATATTTAACGTTTTTTTCAACAAAAGTATTCTTACTTACTTCGTCTCTACCTCCATAATTCAAGGGTATATCTTTACGAATCTTCACTTCAAACGACAAAATCCGGCAACACCTAAAACAACATGCAATACCAAACGTATTGGTGAATTCGATCATATATACCAACACAAGACGGAGCTTCAGAAATTGTCTAGCATCACCATAAACAAGTCTTCTATAATAAATATTTCTTTTACAAAACTAAGAGGGTAATTTAAAAAGTAATGCTTAAACTAAGAATTTTACATATGATCTTTGGGAAAAAAAATTTAAAATTTCAGTAACATCACCTGACTTTTTGGGTAATAGGGTAGCTTCACCCTTGTTACCGGGCTATCTTTAGAATCAAATTCACAATATATATATACACACACAACCTTTGTATATAACAAATGATCTAAAATTACATAATAAAAATATTTCTTGTACGAAAAATAGTTTTTGTACGAAAAACAATTATTGTTAAATTTTTTTCCTTTGCGAGTTTTAGATAGGTTAACCGGATTTGCCTGTCCATGTTGGTTATTATTAGTTTAGCGGGTTAGATGTTAGTGTTTAAATTTTGATGTTTGAATTGCTGTATTAACTAGCATCTAGCTAGTTTTTTAAATTATATCTATAAAATACATTGCCTAAAAAAACATAAATTAATAGAAAGAAAAACATGGCTACAATATTCTAGCATAATGTTGAATGTCCATCAAGAAATAAAAATTGCGTTGTCAAAAGAAAAGTCCACATCAGAATTTAGATGGCACCGGAAATTTAATTTTGACCCTTTCGGGGTCCAACAATCTTTGAAATATATGCTCATGTTGTATCAAAAATTCTATATTGACAACTCCTTTAATTATATATCAACCCTACAATTAAAATAATATATGGTTCAAATGTGATTTCATATACATCAATATAAGTCGAGCGACTTTTAAAAAACAGTCTCTTATACATTCGTTTAGGTAAGATTGTATAATTTTGTTGTATTATTATATGTGATATATTATTTTGCTTTAGCTTCGCATAGATATATCCTAAATTCCTTTCTAATTTATTAAATATAAAAAAAATAAATTGCACATATTTAATGTTTTAGTATATATGCTAAACAGAAAAGTTAGAATTGTATTAGAGGTCCAAACGAATGTGTTTTGGGAATATATAGAAACTAGATATTTTAGCCCATGTTTTGCAATGAGTTTTAAGAATATATATTTAAAAACGTGTTTTTTATATAGGTAAACTAATAAAATAAAGAAATCTAATAATTCATGATTATTATCCTATATTAATTTAGTTTATAAGAAAATAAATTAAGACATATGTAATGTAGTTGTTTGTGTAATCATATAAACTGTTGTCATTTGATTTTATATATACAACTACATGATTCTATATTAAAAAAATAATTTAAAAAAAATCACAATATAAAGACGTTCTAATTTTATCCTTTTCAATTTTTATAAATCCATCTATATTAAAAATCATTGATTTAAAATTTACAATATAGATTTTTTTAATATAATTATATGGTATTCTAATGACCATGACTTCCGGGTCGGGTTTATAGTACCCGTTTCCCCATTTATATTATTTATTTATTGCTAAGAAAAAGGTTTGGACACGTTGTCGTCACCATTGTTTGATTTATTTCCTTATTATAAGCTTTCTTTAATATTTAAGCCAAGACACATAAAATTCAATGAAATATACAACTTTCTACACCTAATACAAATTAATTTGTCAAAATCAATAATGTTAAATATCTCACCAAAATTTGGTCTAATCAACTAATTTAGATGCGTGGGTGGCTTTGAGTTTGATTGAATTTGGTCCTTCTAGTTGTTGGTACATTTATAAGTATGTTTAAAAATTTTATTTAAAGAGAAAGTTGGTTGGATTTGAGTTTGATCAAACATGGGTTAAACACAAGACAAATAATTATCTTGCTTATTAAATGGTGATATTTGGAATTCATTGATTTATATCTTTTTTTTTATTTCAACATTTATCTTGATTTAGTAACTAAGATGATACTAGAAAATTTTAATAGGAGCCTAAAAGTATATATACTCTCTCTATACATAACATGATAACAACTTCTTATAGTAGAATTCTCTGAACTTTCTATTTCATCGTGTTTCAAGTCGACTCGTTATGAGAAGAAAGTTCCAACCGCAATATTTAATAATTCTTTGTCAATGTGGTTTGTTGGTGTAGTGGTTTGTGGTCAATTCGAGGTTTGTGTAGTGGTTTGATGGTGAAGAGGTTTTGGTTGTTTAGAGGTTGTCGTCAGTTTCAAGAGGTCGAGGTTCGAGTTCAAGGGGTATAGGTTCAGGTTTGTGCGGGGTTCAACTTCAAGGGGTTGGGCTGTTGCAGACTATTTTTTGACTGTTTTGTGGTCGTCTCCGGTTTATTTGAGGTTAGTTCGCGTTACGGTTGTTTCGAGGTTTCCAGTCGCTAATCAAGGTATGTTTGACGGAATCTGTTCGAGGTATTTTTTGTGGTTCATGGTTCAAGTGTGGTTTGGTGGTCGTGGTTCGTGGTTCGAGTGTAGTTCTATGGTGCTTGGTTCGTGTGGTTCAAGTATGCGGATGGTTCAAGTGTGGTTCAGTGGTCATGGTTTGTGTGGTTCATGGTTCAAGTGTGGTTAATATGGTTCAGTGGTCATGGTTTGTGTTTCATTCGAGGCTCTTGGCTCGAATGTGGTTTGGTGGTTGTGTCTAATTAGTTCAAGATTCTAACACCTTAATGTAGTTTGTGTATTGTGTTCTCCTTAGTTTGCTTTCTACAACTTGTAGAAATTTGATTCTTTGTGTAATGTTTGAAGGTTTACTAATAAAACTGTTTTCATATATGCTTTTTAAAAAAAATTTGTTTCCATATATATATATATATATATTTTAAAGTTCATACAAGAACCGATGTTAGCGCGAGAACCAACTAAGCCGTCCAATTCTCCCTCCTTCAAAGTCATTGCCCACCCATGAATTCCTCACATGCACCCGCCACGCTCTATCCCTCCACGCTCTCCATCCATTATATTTCCCATATCCAAGGAACGACTAAGATTGATTTTCGCGGTTCTCGCACTAACAACGGTTCTCGCATGAATATATATATATATATATATATGGTTCAAACGAGAACCGTTTTTCATACGAGAACTGCGAGAACCAATCTTAGCTCATTGATTAATATTAATCAATGACTATGATTTTTGGCGGCTCATCAATGCTTCATTAATGACCAATTAATGACGTATTAATGAGAGTTGTTTCGGGAAAATCAAACCTTATAAATTAATGACGGCTCACCTGGACGCAATTCACGGTTGAGTAAATATATAAATTACCAACATATCTCTATTAATGAATTATTAATGGCGTTAAAATTAGTTCTTGAACTTCACGTACGAAAATAGTCTCATTTGAACTTCTCTCTCTTTATATATATATATAGAAGAGGGTTCAAACGAGAACTGTTTTTCGTACGAGAACTGTGAGAACCAATCTCAGCTGTTCCTTGATATGGGAAGTTCATGGAAGGAGAGCGTGGAGGGGATCAAGTGTGGTAGGGTGCATGTGAGAAATTCATGGGTAGACAATGACATTAAAGGAAGGGAAATTGGACAGCTCAGATTGGTTCTCGCAGTTCTCGTACGAAAAACAGTTCTCGTTTGAACTTTTGCATATATATATATATATATATATATATATATATACACAAAAGTTCATGCGAGAACCCGTTGTTAGCGCGAGAACCGCGAGAACCAATCCGAGCCGTTCAATTCCCCCTACTTTAATGTCATTGTCCACCCATGAATTCCTCACATGCACCCTGCCACACACTATCCATCCACGCTCTATATCCATGAAACTTCCCATATCCAAGGAACGACTGAGATTGGTTCTCGCGGTTCTCGCACTAACAACGGTTCTCGAATGAACCCTCCCCTATATATATATATATATATATATATATATATATATATATATATATATATATATATATATATATATATATATATATATAGGAGGGTTCATGCGAGAACCGCGAGAACCAATCTCAGCCGTTCCTTGGATATGGGAAGTATCATGGATGGAGAGCGTGGAGGGATAGGGTGTGGCAGGGTGCATGTGAGGAATTCATGGATGGGCAATGACATTGAAGGAGGGGGAATTGGACGGCTTAGATTGGTTCTCGCGGTTCTCGCGCTAACAACGGTTCTCGCATAAACTTTTGTCTATATATATATATATATATATAGGGTAGGGATCTAGTAAAAAGAAAGTTATGGTACAAAATGTAAGGAGAGATCTCAACCATAGGATTTAGTATAAAGTCAAAAAAAAAAAGTCAATACAAAAAATTTAAATTTGGAATTAAAATAACTGGAGAAGGTTAAAAGGGTAAAATCAACAAAAAAGAAGAACAGGGTAGACACGATTTAGAAACCGCCGGCTACTTTCGACCTTCTCCTCCGATCGTCCATCCAGTGCATCCATCCCCGCCGGCGTGCATCCAATGGACGCCTCATCATCACCGGCGTGCATCCAACCTCTCCCCTGACGTGCATCCACCTATGACAGTGGAGATCGACTCTGGCGTGTATCCATCGCCGACGTGCATTGATATATGCGTTTTTATACATGTTTTATATACTCAAACGCCCCCATTCTTAACCCATTTCCATGGTAATATGTCCATTTAATGCTCTAATATGATAAAAGTTCACCATACAGGTCTAAAAGAGCTTTACATAAGAAACATGGACAAATCCCGAGATTATCAAGCAAAAAGCGAAGTTTTGCTAAAAACAGGTCCTTACGGCCGCAAGGAATCTCTTGCGACCGCAAGGGACGCCGCCCACCAAAAATCGGCTAACTGTTTTGTCAGAACAAGTTGCGAGGAATCTTGCCAGCTAGCATTTTACGCGCTGCGGAAACCGATCATTACGCGGCGCGGAAATCTCATTTTTCGCCTATAAATAGCAGGCCAAGTCTCTCACTTCGATAGAATATATCAGAGGGTGCCTTCGGGCTTTCCTCGGTGTTTTCTCACCCAGAGATGTCCAGATGGGGCTCTGCGAGACTCCTAGGCTCTGCCGAAGCTTCTCCAAGCTTGGCTGGTTTTCCCCAGCCTTGGCTCCGGATCTCTCCCCCTCCAAACACTCTCCTAAACCTCTAAACACTTCATACACCATTCCATGGTGATACCTAAGGAGGAGAGCTTGGTAGGAGCTTGGAACAACACTTGGAAGCTTCAAAGTACATATAATCTTGGGGTTACTTGGTATAATCATTTTATCTTTTGTTCTTAATTATGTATCATATATTCCAGATGTTGTTGTACTTGATGAAGTTTAACTTATTTCACTTAGGCCAAGATGATTCTTGGCCAAGTTATGGCAATATAATCTTTTCTTGATTAATTAATATAAAAAGTATGTTTTGACCATTGATATAAATGTGTTTAATCATGTTCTTATGTTAAATATGTTCATGTTCATGTTTTGGTAATCTTTTATGTGAAAACATAAAGGTTACATTCCATGCATATTCAAAGATGATGGTTTAATCTCAAGATCTTGTGTAGTTATCACTAGAAATGGTGTAACAAGCAAGGTTGTCATCAGAAAAGCATTTTTGGGATTTGTCTTTGATTATTTCCAGGTCATAACAAGTTGGTCATATTCATCATATTATGGTTTTACACATGCTTAACATCTTAACGAAAGTTCCAAGTATTTAAGTATATTATTTGATCATAACAACTACAAAAGAATAAATAGGATTGAAAAGGTGTTCTTGAGCATGTTAAGGTTGAAATTAACTCCTAATGTCATTAAGAATCAGAGATCTACGATTCTATGTGCATGCTTACGTGTTCATGCTTTACATGTGTTAAGTACTAGAAATAGTACTTAACACGATGATATCTGAAGGAAATAACGTAAGGCTCGATATTAAATCCAATGCACGTGGTTTGAGTCTTGTTGGGTTCATAACATCATAGTGTTCATTTACTATCTACTTATGACCTTGGATGAAAGTCCAGGTTATACGTGCTTGATCCTTGGTGCATAAATGATTTCTGCTGGAAATAGGGTTCATGCGACCGCAAGGGTAAAGCCATGCGATCGCATGTACCCTTGCGACCACATGTCACTGACATGCGGCCGTATGCACCTTTATTCAATTTCAGTTTGTTGTTTCTCATATTTAAATAATTCTTAAATCACTTTAACACATTTCCTATGTTTTGAAGGCTATGAGACATATCATTTGACCGAGAGTGTATGACTCGTAGCTGGATTTAAACATGGTTAAGTGGATATGTGATTGTCTTATGGTTCTATGTTTACATTCTATACTTGATTGTAAATCTGAGTCTTGATAACTCGAGTGATGATTTACATGATAATATGACTTGTGAGTATTAGAGAGAACAGCATGCTCTGTGCCTAAATTATATCTATGTCAAGTCTTCATTGTTATATTTATTGCTGTGACTGGTTCGGATGAATCAGAAGCCCAAGTGAATATTTACCCGGTTTTAATCCGTTCTATCCCTGTAATATATTTATCTTTATGTATTTTAGTTTCTTTGTCTTTTCCGTCTCTCCAAAGTGTTTTGCTGATCAAACAACGATGATGGTAGAATATTGGTAGTTTTTGTCCCAGTGGAACGATACTCGGTCTTACTCTATCTATACTACTACTGACCAGGTCATACTTGCCTGAGTCGTGTGTAGTACTTATTTCGTAATTCCGTTTTATAAATTTAAAACACCAGTGTGAAAGCTTTTAATCATCTTAAAAATACCCGTACGTGGGCTGCACACCATGCATCATCCTTACAGTCCTTCTCCGCCGACGTGCATCCATCGCCGACGTGCATCAGATGTGTCGATGTCACAGAGGCGGTATTGGTCGTTAACGTCACAGAGGCGAAGATTGGCGTCGCTTGCGAAGGAGGGCTGCGCAGGAAAAAAAACGGAGGAAAACCCTCCTAGGGTTTATGCAGATCGGCGCTCGTGAATGGTAGAGAGAAAGGTGGAGACAGAGGCGGAGTCGAAGCATCGCACGGGAAGCTGTCACATGGAAGAAGCGGTGGTACACAACGGAGGTGAGGGTCGATAGAGGGCGGCGTATATGGTGGTGGCGGCGTATTCTTTTCCAGATAACATGAGAGAGAGAGAGAGAGAGAAACGTGGAGTGGGCATCTGCACAAATATAGGGTTTGATAAACATTTACAATTTTACCCTTTTAACTATAAGTACACGTGTCACTTTCTCCTTTCTCCTTACATTTAGTACCTTAACGTTTTTTTTACTTGAACTCAATTATATATATATATATATATATATATATATATATATATATATATATAGGAAAAAGTTCATGCGAGAACCATTCTTAGTGCGAGAACCGCGAGAACCAATCTGAGCCGTCCAATTCCCCCACTTTCAATGTCATTGCCCACCCATGAATTCCTCACATGCACCCTGCTACACCCTATCCCTCCACGCTCACCATCCATGAAACTTCCCATATCCAAGGAACGGCCGAGATTGGTTCTCGCGGTTCTCGCACTAACAACGGTTCTCGCATGAACCCTCCCCTATATATATATATATATATATATATATATATATATATATATATATATAAGGTTAGTAAAGTAAAAGAACTAAATTCCTCAAATTGTCATAAAATAGGGGGTGACTTTAGATGCTAAGAAATAGAAAAGCGGTATTAATGAGAAAACTCAAATATTATGGCCGAGTCTATCATGCATGTTCTTTCCATTAGCCAGCATTTCCCACCAAGAACAAAGAGTCTGTGTGCCCCCCCAATGCCATTCTCTTTTTTTCTTCTTTCTTTTTACACTGTGTCCTGTATATTCCATTCAAGTTTGTACATCTGTAACCGGGCATCAAGATCGACCTTCGCTCTTTTAACTTCGTTGACATAAATACCCCCTCGATTTATATATAGAGTTTTTAGATCGTCCTTTTAGAAAAACAAGTTTTAAACTTGATCTCTATTATTCAGCCTTGACTCAATAAAATATAACGTGTGGGCAAAACGTGTTACAAACCAAGTTTCATATTAACTTGAAGCTTGTTTGAACACCAGCTTCAACCCATAATATCACAAAATTAACTTTGATTAAACTTGCCACTTGCGAACCCATATTTTCACTTCGAGAATCGCTGTTAGCGCGAGAATCGTGAGAACCAATCTGAGCCGTTCAATTCCCCCTACTTCTATGTTATTGCCCACTCATGAATTCCTCACATGCACCCTGCTGCCACACTCTATCCCTCCACGCTCTCCATTTATGATCTTCCCATTTTCAAGGAACGGCTGAGATTGGTTCTCGCGCTAACAGCGGTTCTCGCATGAACCCTCCTGTCTCTCTCTCTCTCTCTCTCTCTCTCTCTCTATATATATATATATATATATATATATATATATAGGGAGGGGATATGGTAAAAAGAGTCTTAAACTACAAAAGGTAAGGAGAAATCTCAGCCATTCATTTTCCAATAACCGCTCCTATAAAAATGGTTTTTTTCTTTTAATTTTAATTATAAAAAAATACATTAAAGGGTATAATAGTTTTTTAATTCGTTACCATCTCCTGGAAACACGTAATCATCCATCAAAAGCCAAAAAATAACATATTTAAAATTAAAAATCTTACTGTCAACAGATCAAAGAGATTTGATGCAGAATAAAAAAAATAATAACTGATGAACATGGATGATAAACCAGTCTTGAATAAAAGATCATCAAATACAAAATTTGATGTACGATAAACAAAAACACATACTGATGGACAGATTCGATGAATCAGTCTCGATGATCAACAAAAATGAAATATGATGCACAAATCAGATTTGAAACATATCAACTTAACCAGTTGTAAATCTTGATGAATCAAGAATTTGATGAATAATATTCATAAAAATATGATGCACAATACAACTAAATTTGATTTCAGAATGGAAGATGAACAAATTACAGCAAACCCTAACAATATTCATACTTTGTTTGAATCTGATGCACAGCTTGGCGGCAGTTTGATTCGGAAGCACGGCGGCGATGGCGGATCCATGACTGCGACGCTAAAAAATTAGGGTTTTCGAGGTGGCGGCGGGATTCATCACAGCAAACCCTAAAAATTTAGGGCTTTCGAGGTGGAGGATGCACACAGTCGGCGGGAACAATGGGATCTGAGTCGCACAGAACCAGTTGATGGTGCAGCGGCGGTGGTGGCAGAGGAAGATGCATCAACAGCGGCGTGGTGCAAATATCGTGGTTGTAGTGTATCGATGTTGCATTTACGACGGCTACTTCCAGATTTACGGGGACCAACTGTATGACAAGTATTTACGGCAGCGTCAGTGGTGGCAGAGTATGTTCCCGTTGCCGGCGATGATCGATTAGGGTTTCTTGATAGAAGGGGGCGCACAGGGCGGCGAATATGTTAGGGTTTTAGTGGGAAGGTGGCGATTACGTTAGGGTTGTAGCGACGCAGGGTCAGGGAGCGGTGGCCGGAGAATGTTGCGGCAGAGAGGGCAGCGAGTGGCGGAGACTGGAGAGGGCAGGGGAGCGGTGATACTGATTACGTCTGGGTCGTGTATGATATTAGGGTTTGGGAGGGATTGTGGAGTGGAGAAATAGTAGGGGCAAGAATTAGGGGAGGAGAGAGAAGAAAAATACAAGATACCTGTTTTACCCTTTTTTACCTTTTTAACCAGAATGACACATGTCATCACCAGGTTTCTCCTTACTCTTTTTACCATAAAACTCTTTTTATTTGATCCTGATTCTATATATATATATAGACAAAAGTTCATGCGAGAACCGTTGTTAGCGCGAGAACCGCGAGAACCAATCTAAGTCGTCCAATCCCCCCTCATTCAATGTCATTGCCCACCCATGAATTCCTCACATGCACCCTGCCACACCCTATCCCTTCACGCTCTCCATCCATGATACTTCCTATATCCAAGGAACTGCCGAGATTGGTTCTCGCGGTTCTCGCATGAACCCTCCCCTATATATATATATATAGGGGAAGGTTCATGCAAGAACCGTTGTTAGTGCGAGAACCGCGAGAACCAATCTTAGCCATTCCTTGGATATGGGAAGTATCATGGATGGAGAGCGTGGAGGGATAGGGTGTGGCAGGGTGCATGTGAGGAATTCATGGGTGAGCAATGACATTGAAGGAGGGGGAATTGAACGGCTTAGATTGGTTCTCGCGGTTCTCGCGCTAACAACGGTTCTCGCATGAACTTTTGTCTATATATATATATATATATATATATATATATATATATATATATATATATATATATATATATATATATATATATATATATATATATATATATATATATATATATATATATATATATATATATATATATATGAAAAAGTTTATGCGAGAACCGTTGTTAGTGCGAGAATCGCGAGAACAAATTTGAGCCGTCCAATTCCCCGTCCTTCAATGTCATTGCCTACCCATAAATTCCTCACATGCACCCTGCCACACTTTATCCCTCCACGCTCACCATCCATGAAACTTCCCATATCCATGGAATGGTTGAGATTGGTTCTCACGGTTCTTGCACTAACAACGGTTCTCGCACGAACCTTCCTCTCTCTCGGGGAGGGTTCATGCGAGAACCGTTGTTAGTGCGAGAACCGAGAGAACCAATCTCAGCCGTTCCTTGGATATGAGAAGTTAAACCGATGGAGAGCGTGGAGGGATAGAGTGTGGCATGGTGCATGTGAGGAATTCATGGATGGGCAATGACATTGAAGGAGGGGGAATTAGACGGCTCAGATTGGTTCTCGCGGTTCTCGCACTAAGAATGGTTCTCGCATGAACTTTTTCCTATATATATATAAAAGAAACGTATATATAAATCACATATACATCAATACATTTGTGTGTGTGCGTGTGTATAAATTGTTACTTGAATCATTAATATATGTGTGTGTGAGATAGAACAAGACAAACCCAAGTTAGGTTCATACTCATAAATTAGTCATAAGCCAAACTCGAGGGTTACACATAAATTAAGCTTGAAATGAGTATAGCTTAAGCCGGAGCTTCTATGACTCAAATTAGTAGGGCTCAACTCATGCACACTGCTTCACACCCTTAGCAAAAATAGAAGCTATAGATCTAGAAATACTTTACCCAAACCAACCCATATGACACCTCAGCTGCCACATAATTTTTCTTCCTAACCCAAACTCAACTCAAAACACTAGTAGCACACAACCTTCACCCACATTATTTTCTTTCTCCTTACTCACAAAACAAACCAAAACAAAAAATAAAAAATTTAAAAAAATACAAAAGCTAACACATCTCTCCCACCCGTTCGGTTTGGTGAACCCAAATGGGTTGGAACCCGAATGAACCCAAAGCACAAGTATGAGTGTTCTCCCCAACCCAAACCCCCTCCCGAATATCATATGCATGACCTTACAAGCTTTACCTTTAACCTCAACAGTTGCCTTACTTTTAACCTCAATAGTTGCTTTACTATATGAAATGGTTGCTTTATGAACATCCACACATTCTTGAAAGAGTTCCTTCATAAAATCATTACATTATGTAAATACATACATACGAGCAACAAACAATTTTCTTACACTTTTTTGTGTAGTTAGTAATAAACAGTATAAAATGTAAGTCCAAACCAACAATTTATAATAAGATTATTCATGGTGTAAAAAGTTTTTACACCATGAAGAGTGTATATCTACTTTGAGAAATATATCTACTTTGAGCAAATATCGAGATGCACATTGAACACCATGAAGAGTGCTTAAATGCTATAGATATATGCACTAATTAGCTCCTCACATTATTCACCTTAACTGAGTGCCATGTGCAACATAGACATTTAAAACCATCTTCAAGAATGTATTCACAAATGATTCTTTTGAATAAAGGACAACTCTTAATGTTCGACATGTGTTCTACACAATCTAGAATGACCTCTATATATGCATAACTTGTTTGTCTTAGTTGAAAGTTAGTCTAACATTGTTAATATATCCAAAACAATACAATGGTCATCTAATGTCACAACCCTCTCATAAAAGTACACACTTGGTGTCCCTAACTACAAGGACATATACATAAGTGACAAGTCACACATATTTGCCCTGCACACTAGGATACACAAGTTTACATGTTGCATCAATTTTATGGTTGTTCCTTGTTTATGATTTTGACACACTTTGATAGTCACACATAGGGTTGTAAACGAACAGAACGTTCATGAACCGTTCGTGAAATTGTTCGGCGGGAAGTTCGTTTATGTTCGTTTGTTTAATAAACGAACAAACATGAACAATATTTTACGTTCGTTTAATTAAACGAACGAACACGAATAGATCTCTCGTTCGTTCATTTATGTTCGTGAACGTTCGGTTATCCGTTCGTTTATGTTCGTTTATATTTTATATAAGTATATACATTTATATTATATGTATGTGTTTAAATATAGTGTTTATTTGTGTTTAATAATATTGGATTTGTATTTTATTGTGTGTTCATCCGTTTACGTTTGTTTATCACTTTAATGAACGAATACAAATGTACATGAACTAACAAATCCTTTAACAATCGGACACACATGCTCGTTCGTTTATCGTTCGTGTTCGTTTATTTGTTCGGCTAAAGTTAAACGAACGAACATGAACACAGATTTCCGTTCGTTTATCCGTTCGTGTTCGTTTATTTGTTCGGCTAAAGTTAAACGAACGAACACGAACAAGCCCCGTTCGTGTTCGTTCGGTTCGTTTACAAGCCTAGTCACACATTTTCACAATTTCACATAGACTACATCCTAACAGATACTATATTCTTAAACAATGTTATTGTAGTATGATCAAATTTCAAGTGTTGATAAAGCCAGACAAAATAATATTATGTAACTTTAGTTAAAAACTGATCCCCAAATTACGATTGAAAAGAGAGAGAGAGAGAAAAAAAAAGTAGATTTGAGTGAATCTCCAAAAATATGATTTTAATTTTAATAAAATTAAAAAATGTATTAAAAAAAAGAATGGAAGGGCATTTAAGCTAATTCACGGAGAGAAAGATCTGATGAATCGAGGAGTAGGGGGCGTGATTCCAGAAATTTGCTGGGTCGCGTGTTTCCTGGGCCCCACACTCTACGTATTTCCCCGCCTTTACTTTCTTATTTTATGTCCCTCTGTCAGAATGAAAAAAAGAACATTAATTAGAAATAAAAATAAAAGCGTTATAAAAGAAGAAGAAAGAAGGCGCATTTTAATATTTATGTCTCAACGTCCATCCATCCATCCAATATCCACCCCTCCGTTTGCGTAACCACCACCACCGCACCGATCAATTATCCCTCTCTCTCTCTCTCTCTCTCTCTCTCTGCAACCACTCACTTTACTCATCATCTTCAGGTACATCCTCTTTTTTTCATAGATTTATGTGATCGGATTAGGTTTTTAATTGAAGTGATTTGAGTAACGATTTGTCGACGGATTGTTTTTGGTTTTGTGAATTTGCAGGATCCAATTTATCTCTTCGTTGCATTTCTTCATTTCGTTGGATTAATTTGTTGTTTTTTCTGTCCGGAAACTTCGATCATGATTTTTCTTTTCGTAGCGTGAGTTTTGTGTTATTAAGATTTGTTTTGTAGCGATAATGAGTCAAATTTCTTGTAGTTTGCTTGTTGGTGATAATTTTTAACTTTATGGAAGTGCTTAGGCTTGGATTTATTAGTGATGGTTGAGGACTTGACTGATAGGATTTTTGGGGTCATATTTGGGTTTGTTTAAGACGGTGTAGCTCATAGTTATTCAATTAAAGCAGTAGCATGCGGATCATCAATCCGGCTTATATTCAAGGATGCGTGCCTGGCACTTTTTAGTTGTAGACTTGGGTATCTATACGTTAATTGATGTTGAATATTGGTTGATATAAAACATGCTGTTGATGCTTCTTGGTGCCCTCTTCCTCTAGGTGGTCGATGATGCATTTTAACACAGTAAACATGAATTCGGGGTGTGGTTATTCATTGCTTGTTAGTCCTGTGGCAATGCAGTGCTGTACATCATAAGATTTTCGACATCTGAATATTCTTTAAAAGCTACATTGTATCTTACCAAATTTAAATATGAGTTAATGCTCACCCAAAATTGTGAAATTTCGTCTGATTTGGTGTAAATTGATTTCATCGTCTTTGTTCCACTGGTTGAATAACAACTTTGTTTTTTCTTTCCCTTCTGTATACATTTTGTCTTTGGATCTTTATGGTAACTATACACAATGAAATAAAACATTATGTCTGAATTGATAACTTGCATTATTGTTCCTATTCTTGGTTTGGCATCCTTTTAATTCTATTGTCATATTATACTAGCTTGTTTGGAAGCATATTCTCTGAAGTATTGTTGGAATCTTTTGTTGCTAGGTGCATAATTTTTTGAATGGTGTAAAGGCATTCCTTTTGGCATTGGAAACTTTTGTCATTGGCAACTTGTCGATTTCAAAATCTAATTCTTTTTGCCATTATTCTTTTGTAGGTGGATTGTGTTTGTATAAATCATCTGTAGAAGATGCTGGGAGGAAGTAACAACAATTCTCTAGTCCCTGTCTATGTTGATGAGAACCTTCTTCAATATCCTTCAAATGCATCAAACCAGTTGCAGCTATTTGGAAATGGTTAGTTTCTATCATTCTATGACAAAGTTTCGAGTTTCTTACATATGCTCATATTCTCCTTGCATCATCACTAAGATCTATTTATTTTTGTGCGAATTTTCTATTTTCTCTTTAATATTTACTTCTTGCCACTACGTTTTCTGAGATGCTGTGTTATATGTATTGGTAATGTTAGTCGATCAATTTGCATTTTGTTATGCTGGGTTACTGGTTAAGAATTCCATCTTATTGATATATTAAATATGTATATGCCTTCATAGCATAAAGAGTTTAATATTCTTATAAATTTTATAATCACTATAATACTTTGTTATAGTTAAAAGTAGTAAGAATGAACGCAGACTTCCATTTGTACTTGTGTTGATATAGGTCTAGAAGCGACAATTATTATATCAATGTCTAGATGGATTTTGTGTGCTTTTATCTAGTTGGTCTCTCACAAGTATTAGGCACAGCTCATCTGCATCCATCTTCATTTTAACTTAATACATCAATATAGTATATCAAGTTTGAACTTCTTGGTTATAAGATTCAAGCTGATTTAGAATATAAAATATTGTTTAGGACTTCTAGGTATTTTCATGTTCTGTACATTTATATCATTATAAGGAAATTAGCACTAGCTCCAGATTATCACCGAAATCCATGTGGAGCAGAAAATGACGTCTATAACTGGCTACAACATTTACCACGAACATCACAGGATATCCAAGTTTTCTCTTTAATAGTTTAATGGCAGCTAAGACAACTTATTCATATATTTTAGCTTCACTCTGCAGAGTGATTCTTGTTTGATCAATTTATATGTTTTAGCGGAGTCTCACCATAGCTTCTCAACTCTCAAGTTATAATGGTCTATGTTTTCCTCCCATGGTTTTTGCTTTTAGGAAGCTGCGCGTCGAGTCTCTTTTTAGTCAATTAATAAATCTCTCTACTATTTCAACACAAAAATTATGTTATTTATTTCCTTTTATACTGTTAGAGTGTTAGTACACCCGATCTCTTACCATATCGCTCCCTTTTTTGCTACAGTACCAGCAGCATGTAATGCTGGTCCAGTAAATTTTTGTTCGAGAGAGCATAATAGTCCTGCCTTCCACCCCAACAAACGTCCCAGGGAAGTTGAGGCTAATTATATGCAGAAGAAGCTTCAGATTTCACTGAATCACAACTTTTATCATGATGATTCTGATCGCCCTTCAAGCATCCCAAACCAAAATCATGTATCAACTGGTTTAAAATTATCATATGATGACGAGGAACGCAACTCCTCCATCACCTCAGCAAGTGCAAGTATGACATTAGCACCATCAATTATGTCTTCTTTTGGTGATACCATTACAACTGAACTTGATAGACACAAAGAAGATCTTGAAAAATACATTATGATTCAGGTACTATTTGATATTTACCCTCCAAATGAAAAAGGCCATTGGCTTTACTCTTTATTAGATTTCAGTGAAATAAATGACAGGCTCAGTTATTAGGTTACCATTTATAGTGCATATTGCTAGATACATAGAATATTTGGGATGTCCTAAAAGGACAATTGCTTACTCATGTAGTTGTATACGGACTTATGATAATAATCTTTGCATTCTTTTCAAATCTTACCAACAAATTAACAATATCCGATTAGTTGGGTTGGGCTTATAATAAGACCAACAAACAATTATGAAGAGGTAAAACCATTAGAACTTTGTAAAATGAAAACAATTATATCCTACTATCCTCTAGAGCTAATTCCTGCGATATTTGGATAAGGAAAATTGCAAATAAAGATAACAAAGTTTTGTCTATTGTCTAATTTAGGGTAACACACTTTCATAAATCTTAAATTTAAAGTAACCTACTTTCACTGCTAGTCTGACCCAGTTACCTTTTAAAAATGATGACTCGGAGACTTGTCGATAACTTTGATCATATTGAGTTTTTTTTCCTGGTAATTAATCTAAAATCGGTTAACTTGCAAGATTACCCTGAATAAAGAAAGTTTGTCATCTCAGATAGAAATCAGACCAAGCCTTTTTATGCAATTTGGCCTGTCTAGGGTATTTAAGATAATTTCGATCCTTGAAATCTCTATTGGTCTATGTGTTTTTGCAATATAGAATGGTTAATTAACGACGTCTGCTGTTATATCTAACAGGAAGATAATATGTTAAAAGGCATGAGGGACATAAGGCAGAGACACGTGACTTCTTTCCTTGCTGCAATTGAGAAAGGGGTAGAGAATAAACTACGTGAAAAAGAAGTCGAAATAGAAACCATAAACCGTAAAAACAAGGAACTTATGGATAGAATAAAACAAGTAGCAAATGAAGCCCAAAACTGGCAGTACAGAGCGAAGTACAATGAGTCAATGGTCAACATACTCAAAACAAATCTGCAGCAGGCACTGACTCGCGGAAACGACAACCAATTCAAAGAAGGATTTGGAGACACGGATGTTGAAGTTTCATCTAGTGATCCTAAAGATTACCTTGGATTAGCCAATAGCAGTGTCGGGAAGTCTACTTGTAAAGTGTGCAGAGCAAAAGAGGTGTCGGTTTTGGTAATGCCTTGTAGACACCTGAGTTTGTGTAAAGATTGTGATAGTTTCACGACCATGTGTCCAGTTTGCCAGATGGTTAAAACAGTTAGTGTGGAAGTGTACCTGTCGTGAAAAATCAACCACAACAAGTTATATAACTTATATGAAATGAAGAAATCACCCATACTTTTTTGTTACATTGATATGGAGTGTTTGCGTGCACTGTTTGCTTAATGGTTCACTTCTTGAAGTGAAGTTCGAGGACATGTGCGAAAGGCTTTTCATTTGGGTTCATTTTGTCTATAATTGGACACTAACACTTTATCTTATGTTTTGACAGGTATCGGAAGTAGTCTCTCTACTTGCTGGTAGTGTATAACTGTCTATATCTTACCAATCTTATACCCTGTTTTTGCGGGATTAAGTTTTATTAGTGGTTGGCAGGTATTTTTTTTGAAATTTTTGTTTAGTACAATCAGGCTCAACTAGTTAGGACTAAGGATGCTATACGAGTGTAGTATGTACCACTGGGTAATTCGGGAGTTAATCGGAGAATGAGGTTTATGGAAGTGTCTGGGTTTGTGACTTTAATAATCAAAATCAGTAATCAGTTGTAACGTGCTATAGAATAATAGTGCTTATATTTTATTATGTTCCTTCATACCGCAATCATTAGATAATCAGTTTTTTGAGTGGTTAGTAGATAAGATAAATTGATTTTAAAGGGTAAAATGTCAATTAGCGGATATTAGTTTGAAAAGAATCTCAAAAGTAGATTTTTAAAACTACATTTTGTAACACATTTAAAATCACAAGCTTAGACGCTTTAAACTAGGGATGGCAAGCAAAAACCCCGTATCCAATGGGGAACTCGATCTCTGACTGACCTTGATTTTACCGGGGAATCCTCGAGTTGACTAGGGATGTGGACGTGGATTACCCGAACTTAGAAACAGGGATGAGGCGGGATGGGAATACCCCTTAGTTCCCCAAACTTGTACCTGACAAACACACACACACAGACAGAGAGTAGGCTATTTATAGGCAAGTGAGAGAAATTATTGAAACTGTCAGGTGATCGGACAGACCACGGTTGACCGTGCCTTGTGATCGTGGGTCCACCTCACATGTTTTATGATAGTTTTTAAATATTACCGTTGGTAATTGTCATATATGTTTAAACTGCTAGAATTAATTACAACACCCAATAACATAATATTTTCTTGTGTACTTTTTGTCCTTTGTGTGTGAGAGAATTTAATCATAAATTTAATATTATTCAAAAGAACTCTTGAAGGGCCAATAGAGTGTGAACCTCACAAGGTGGTTGTACTTGGTATCACCTCCTACCAAGCATTCCTATATAAATGAATTCATAGATATCTTCTCTCACATTTTATAAAAGTTTTAATAAACTTTGTACATTTTTATAAATATTTTCCTTTTTATAAAATTGCCAACTGAAAAATAATTCGTTCTCGTACATGGCGATATATTTTATAAAATTGTATCATCAAAACATTTAACTAAATGTTTATTCCTTGATTGCACTAACATGATCGTTTAGAGTGATGAGCTTATATCAAATAAAACTAAGTGTTGAAAGATGTACTTAATTGATGACTTGAGATGTTCAGCTGATAGTCTTGGTCACTTAGCCGATAGATGAATTCATTAGCTGATAGACAAACTTGTATTAGCTGATGGTCTTCTATACTTGTCTTTTCCTTAGCAAATCTAAGAAGTAGGCTCCAGCTAATACTCATTAGTTAGCAAGTCTTTGGCTAATACTTTATACTTAGCAAATTACAAGTCAAAATCTTAACAACACATGTTTTGTTATCATCAAATCTTATGTATTTCAATAGATGGATTTGATTATTGGCTTGAAATGGTTATCTCCCCAACAGTTTCCCCCTATTTGATGATGCAAAACTTTTTCTATCAAAATCAATTTGACTTCGAATTTTCTAGAAAAGATAAAACTCATAAGTTCAGTTTGGAGCTCATCTTTCTGTTTTTTGTTGCTCTTTTATTTTAAATCTTATTCCGTTTTCAGTTTTTTTTCTAGTGTTCCCGTCGTTCTGTTTTTGTGAATCTTTTTCTTTGTTGTACCATTTTGTTTTATTTCTGATGGTATCTTTATATCCTTTTTCTGTTTTTAGGATTTTTTTTGAATTTTCTATTTTTACACTAAGTTAGCTATTTACTAAGAATTATATATTATATATACATGCAATTGTCAAGCATTCCATGATCAAAGTATCAAATTATATTACAAATAAAAACTAAGAATGTGCAAGGAGTTTTTACACAAGAAAGGGATCACTAAAACTATATACAAAGTATTATATATATTTCTATCTAAGGATCAGTCTTTTCTTCAGTCTTCCCATCATTTTTCAGTTCTTCAGTCTGATATATAGTTTTTTATAAAATGAAACATGGTTTAAAAGAAATAAAAATAAATACCTTACTATATTCTGGTAAATGGTGAAGACTACGGTCAGAAGGGTGTCAAGTCTTGACACATAACAAGTCATAATTACCCTCCATCACACCAATATTGAGGTGTAGGCAACTATCATTTGAAGCACACATATTTATAATATCATTTAAAGCACACAAATTTAAAATGTTAGCGCATTGACGTCATTACCAGAAGAAACTGACTTTGTGGGTAAAGTTGTTGATTTATAGAAGAAGTTTAATTGAAAGTTTGATTTTTAAGATGGTCGCTAGCTATAACGAGGAAAAAATGTGAACAATGAGGGTCAATGAACATATGAATTTTGAAAGTTACTTTGTTATTTCAAAAGCTTTTCTTCTTTTTCGTCTCTCTTCTCTTTAACGATTGCACTAATACAAAACTTATTTTATCACAAATTAAATATATATACATACATAGGTTGAACAAAATAGACCCTTAAAATTTAAAAAAATTGACGTAAACAACCGTCCTGCTTAGCTGTACCCAGAGCTGGCCCTGAGCAACGTCCCCACGGCTAAAGTCGTCTCTGAATGTAATAATAATGTAAAGTAAAGTTTAACACATTAATTAATAAATTAAATAATTAATTGTCCGGAAATAAACATTATTTAGTCGTGCTTAATTATACCCTTTGACTGACTTGATTTCTAAATCAACGTGATCCCAGATGCCAGATCGATCGATATATAATATAGATGTGAGCACGTATGTCGTATAAACTGAACCACGTTGCCAACTTATAAAATTGTGGTTTAGATTGGATGCTTTTGGTGGACGACTGACTGACTGACTGAGTTTTCAATTCCACGCACATATTTTTGGTGAACGGTGGAAACTTAATTAACACATGCCATATAGTCATCTTAGGTACATACATATATAGCCAATGATTAAAATTTTGACATGCATGTGATCCAGGAATTCAATTAATTAAATATGGATTTTTCTTATCTCCAGGGAGATGATGTGAATCTCTAATTTGGATTCCTTCTGCCTTTTGCTCCCTTCGATCATTTGGATACCATATCTCCAAGATAACACGTACGCTAGCTACCTACTAATTAATTTCATTCATTATACGTACGTACCTTTCCCCATTTATATATTTATATACATAGACAGAGAGTGTGTGTGTGTGCGTGCGTGTGTGTGAGAAAAGAAAAGAGTATCTATTTTCTTGCTTCTTCTTCAGTCGATCGAACTCAACTCTCGCACGCCATTCCTTTTATTTATTTTTAATTAACTAACCAGAAAAAGAAAATACTTACTAGCTTGTTTCGATCGTTGTCTTTGTTCTTTCAATCGCTAGCTAGCTTGGTCAGGCCATTTGTCTTGAATTATAAGAACAAATCAAGATCCATGAAGCATTATAAGTCTCTTATAAGTTGCCAGCCATCATTACCATGTTTTCATTGCCACCCCACTACTTATATTAGACTGGTATACATATATACTATATATATACATACATACATACTCTCTCTCTCATTCTCTCTCTCATTTCAATTTGTATATATATATATATCATATATGTGTGTGTGTGTGTGTGTGTAGGTTCAACATCTTATAGAGAGGTGCCTGTTGCTGAAAATGGAGCGAGATGAATGCATTAAGGCCCTTGCCAAACATGCCTGTGTTCACCCCCTCGTCACACTAACAGGTTAATACATTAATTTCTTTTCTTTCCGCTAGCTACCTACATACATATCTCTCTCTCTCACACACACACACATTGTCTTGGTCGATTATATATTCATGCGATCATGGATCACTTAATTAGACGTACGTACTTGATTAAATGATCTAGAGTCATACCAATTTACTTTTGCCCGTGTACGTCAAATTTCTGTCCTGATTGGTACGTACGTTGTTGTAGAAGTCCAACAACTAAATTTAATGCTTACATAATATATAAAGAACCTCTAGTAATGACTCGTGACATATTGTTTGTAAGCAAAAATGGAAATTTAAAAAAAAAAATCACGCTTCCAGCAACAAAACCCAGCGACCCCCAACATTTTTTAAAAATAAAACCCCACTTACTTTAAATGATCATAAATCGTTTGTTTTTAAGAATTTTAATAAAAAGAATTATATCATTAGATTCAATTTTTCGTCCTCTTTCAAACAAGACCGGACTTGATATATTTCTGAAACTTTTTTTTTAAATGCAAATTTTGCATCTTGAGCTGTGTTCATTTAAATGCAAAATGCAAAAAATCATTAAAATGCGAAATATCATCATGCAGGTTATCCATATGCTTCCAAAATGCAAAATTATGAAATGCAAAATTACACATTCAACCCAAAATGCAAAAACCGTACAGAAACACTACATGCTGCCAAAATGCAAATAAAATTTTCGTATTAAAAAAATTTAGAAAAATATAGGAAGAATGATTTTGTTTGAAAGAGGATTAAAAAACTAAAAGATTGGTATAATTTTTTTGTTTAAATTCACAAAACTTAAAAAGTTACGACAATTCAAAAGTTATGACAAAACTTAAAAAGTTATGACAATCCATGTTTGTCATTTTCTTCCTAAATTAATACATAATAATTACAGTTTTACCATCGTTCAATCTCATCCATTGATTTTGATGATTCAATGGTCCAGATTAGTTCTTTAGGTTCTTTGTTTAAGATGATGTTCTTTGTTGATCCATTATATATATATATATATATATATATAGGAAAAAGTTCATGCGAGAAACCATTCTTAGTGCGAGAACCAATCTGAGCCGTCCAATTCCCCCTCCTTCAATGTCATTGCGCACCCATAAATTCCTCACATACACTCTGCCACACTCTATCTCTCCACACTCTCCATCCATGAAACTTCCCATATCCAAGGAACGGACGAAATTGGTTATCGCGGTTCTCGCACTAACAACGGTTCTCGAATGAACCCTCCCGTATATATATATATATATATATATATATATATATTCAAAAATCAAAGATATATTATTAAGAAATGTCTTAAAGATTGATCATTCTTTACGAAACCTATAATCTAAAATGTAAAGACAAAAATAACATAAAATAAGTTATATAATATTCCTCCAATTTATCATCTTAGGGGTTGTTTGATAAAATAAAAAGATTTAGCACTGAATGGTTCAATAATCTGAATAATTAAAATACTCTGAATAATTGTGGTTCTGAATAAAAAAATGTTTGATAACACTTATGAATGCTTAAACTGAATAAAATGAAATTACTATAATAACCTTCTCCATAATTAATAATAATTCATTGGGGCATTTAAACAAATACTGGGAGTGCATTATAAATTTTCACATAAACTTCATATTAACCAAAAAACTATCATCGATATTCTAAAAAGTAAAAACAGAAGGTATAATGAATAATGGATAAATAAATTAGAAATGGAATTTCATTGTTTCTGTTCAGAAGTTCTTTCACCAGCACAAAATGTTTCTATCCATAAGTTCTTTGTGTTCTTCGATGGAAACAAGAAAAAGGAAAAGTATTAGGTTAAGCTTTAGACGTTTAATTTCTTTTCCTATGTGATTTTTCTTGTTCGATGCTCTTCGTCCTCCATCCATCTGTACACAGCAGCTTTGCTCAATCGATCTTCCCTACGATTCATACTCAATAGACTATCTAAACTGTTTGCCTTCAATATCTTCTTCCCCAGCCCTTAATTACACGTTGATGAAATTCGAGAGGGAAGAAAGTAAAGAAGAGTGTGGGGACTTTAAATCTCAATCTACTTCTTGAACTCTCTTTTACCTCGTTGCATTATCTTAAATTCAGTTTTCCTTCAGGATTGTGAAATCGAATGAACGAAGAAAACAAAGGATAGGAGTGTAAATTGTGTATCCCATCTCAAGCAGAATCGGTCAGCACAGGTTTGCTCCTTCAGAGCCTTCTTTTTTTGTAAACAAACACTCTGAATCAGTCAGCAAGCCCAATAAGTGCTGAACTAAACCATTAAGAGTTAAACAAACAGCACCTTAATCCCACTTCCACCACTACTCCGCAAAAGACGAGACATTAATATAGCTGAACTTGATCTCAGCTCCTTTTTAACTAACTCAAAAATTCTAGAAAAACCTATTGCTAACTACTCAAGCCTTGCATTTCCTAAGAAACCTTCTTATAAATGGGAATTAAGAATCTTTCCTGGTCATTACTTAATTGTTTGGCTAATCATTAATTTAGTCTTTCTTTTATGCCCAATTTGATAAATTTGAAAATGTTCGGCTCATTTAGAGAAACAATTAATGATAATGATTCAATGACATTTTATATATATAGTTTGGAGGGGACTACAAAAAGAAAACACAGAATTCTTTCAAGCATATTCATATGCAGCTTCTCCAAGACCTTTAATCAGTAAGCTGTTCCTCTTCCTAATTATGTTTCAGCTTTATGCATGCTAGCTTCTTCTTTTACATTTATTGCAATTTTCATCCTTCTTACTCACATGATTTTTAGTTTTAAAAATAGCAGACTATAATTATAATATGTTAAAAAATATGCATGTTATTAATTATTTTCAAAAATCAAAATCACATATTTTCTATTTTTATTCAATTTCCAACTCTTAGGGTTATTCTTTTACTTTCAATTTGATTTAAAGGTTTTGGTGCTCATTTTTAAAATTTATGTTATTTTGTAGGATTTCATACAAGGCAAAGATTTGGGAGAAGGTGGCGATATTAAGGACTTTAAATGAATTGAAGTAATTACAGATATAATATATATTCTATCTAGAAAATAATATATTTATAGTGGAGGGCTAATGCAAAAAGTGTTTTATTGTGAAAAAGGCGAAAACCGAGAAGCAATCTCAGACATTGATTTGTTTTTGATCTTATGTTTCACATTAATCATAATTATTATTTTTATTTAATTTAAAAGGTTAAATTAGTAAACAAATTTGTTACTCTCTCCCCTAATTAGTTTTTTCTCCAGATTTATGAAATTTACTTTTCCTTTATTAGTAATACGGTGTTAACATTAAACCACTACTAGAAAATTGTTTATTTCTGAACATTTTTTTCTGACGACACAAAACCGTCACTAATTTCTGACTAGTTTACTACACTATTCCGACAGAAATAACATAAAACCCACAATGCCACTAGCGACATTTTACTGTCTCTTTTGCAACCATTTTTCGACAAAACTAGAACTGTTAGAAAATCGCAGCTATTTCACGACAATCTTCCAACGAAATATCGACCAAAAAATTAAAAGTAATTATTTAAGATTTTTGTCGGAAAATTGTCGAAATTTCGGACGATATAGCTACATTTTGCACAGAAAAACTTAAAAAGGCAATCAAATAAATTTAATACTTAATATTTATGATTTACTAAGATTTTTGTTAGAAAGTCGTCGGAATTTTTGACGATTTAACAACGGTTTAGTAAAATTAATACACTAAAACAATTAAATAAATTTAATACCTGGAAAATTATTATTTATTATCATTTTCGTTAAAGAGTTGTAAGAATTTTCAACGATATAGTTACGGTTTGTATAAAACAATTTCAAAAAAAAAATTAAACAATACTTCATATTTAATAATTTATTACATTTTTTCGGAAAAGCATCATAATGTTTGATGATATAGCGATAGCTTATATAATATAAATTTAAAGAAAATTAAGAAATTTAATTATTTCTGTTTGATAATTATATTACAAAAATCGTTGAAAAATCGTTGTAATTTCCGATGACGTAGTTACGATTTTGTATAATAATCTAAGGAAACAATTGAATTAATTAATTCTTTAATTTTATTATTTATATCACTTTTAGTCGGAAAATCTTCTGAACTTTTAACAATATAGCGACGAATTTTTAATTTAATACGTTACGAAATATTCGGAATTTCTGACGATATACAAATGGTCGGTAAAAATAATTTATAAAAAATTAAATAAAACTAATAATTGATATTTTATACTTGATTATAATTTTCGTCGGAAAATCGTTGGAATTTCGGAGGATGATTGCTCTATCCTTTAACTGCCATTTTGTTTCAAAGACAGTTCTTTCTAATAGTTTTCGTTAAGCATTACCGTTAAGTCTTGTGGATATGAGGGTATTTAGGTCTTTTATTTTAATTTTTAATTGAATTCAAATATTCCAGTCTTTTTAAAAAGATTTCAAAAAATCAAAAATTATGTATATTATTTAAACAATTTAGAAAAAAATTAAATAAATCTAATACTTGATATTTTATAATTGGTTTAGTTCATAAAAGTGTATCCAACTATACACCTTTTGCTATTGTATGTACTGGACCTTTAAACTTACCATTTGATGTATCCAAGTTTCAAAAACTTACCATTTTATACATCTAACCTGTTATAGCAAGTAACAAGCTGACATGGCATGGGTTTCAATGACTTGGCTGGTGACTTGGACTTTTCATTATTTAAAATAGATACAGAATAAAATTCTTAGGAACATTTTGGCATGGGTTCGCCTGATTGCCTCGATCTCTTCATCTTCAATAATAATAATATTGATTATCTCAAGAATATATTCCCAAATCAAATAAAGATGGCATCGATCTAAGTTCTTCATCTTCAAATGAATCAGTTCGGTTTCTTCATCATGCATATTCTGGTCGATCTGTTCACTTCATCTTCATGATGTTTCTTGTTAGGGTTCATCGATCTGGGTTCTTCATCTACATCGAGGATGGATATCAAAACGCCGCCAAAACCGTCAACCTTCAGATCTGTCATCATCGCGATTTGATGGCTTCATTTGAGATTTGAGTTCTTCATAGACGAATTCTTCAAGATTTCTTCATCGATCTATCGACCTTTAGATCTATCGACCTCCAGATCTATCGACCTTCAGATGTGTTCATCGATCTGAGTTCTTCATAGATGATTTCTTCAAGATTTGCAATTTGACGACTTCATCTGAGATCTGTACATCGATCTAACGACCTTCAGACGGCTTCAACTAGTAAGTTTCGATGTGAGTTCTTCATAGACAATTTCTTCAGGTTTGTTCATCTGTTCTAGAGATGAAGATGAAGAAATTGATGATTCATGAGAAGATTGAAGTGCATGTTTGATCTAATGCTCAAATTGGAGCGTTTTGATGACAAAATCACCATAAAAGCTTTGATTGGGAGATGAGTTGGAGCTTGACATATTTTGAATTGTGAATTCAAGAAAGTTATAATCTTTGGATGTGTTTAAATCGAAATTCAAGAGTACATTTACAAATTCAATTTCTAAATGTTAGAACACATATATCTTAAAGTTACTTCTAAATGTTCACAACTTACACATCACATAAGGTATGTACACAACATAGTATCATCCATGATCACATATTCATACACATAATACCAAGTAGTGCACTGACGACAATTGACAGTTTAAGTCACAGTTGACTATCCAAGCCGTACCAAGAATTTCACTTGTCTAATCGTGCCCGAGTTGTGTTTTCAACATAACATAAGAGAACCCTTCACTTCACATATAAATACGCTAGTTTCACTTTCAAATTACACAACATGCACATTTCACAATAATATAAGGAGTGAGTTAGGCAACTCACCTGATCGCAACACTACAACAATAACAATAAATTAATTATGTATCCAAGAGACTCGTGTCTATCAAAAATCACCTACAGTTAAGATTCTAATAAAATTAGTTATCACATAGGGTCAAATCCCCTGAGAGTAAAAGTTAACTAAAAAATATTTATGTTAATTAAAACCAAAAAATGAGAATTATAGTTAACTTCAAGAACATAGAAAATTTAAAAGGAAAAAAGTAGAGACATATCTTGGTTATAATAAATGTATTCAAATATATAAAATTTTCGAAAAGCGAAAAACAAAAATAAATGAAATAAAAATATGAGGAAAAAAAATTATGTAGTGCAATAAGCCAAAGTAGAACTTAGGTTAATACCCTCATAATAAAAGTGATGAGCCAATTGGGGTAATCGCTATTGTTTTAGTGGTTTTTAAGAATGGCAAATATAAATATATAATAATAAATTATTATAAATCTGTTTTAAAATTGTAAACCAAATATCACAAATCTTTGACGGTGGAAATCTCCACACTTCCCCCTATTCTGTGTTTCCCTCCAAACTTAGAGTTAATTTTCATTCCAAATTTTCGTTTCCCCCCACTTTTACGTTTCTCCCAATTTTGCTCCCTAAGTATTGGGCAGATTTTAAATCCCCATCAAAATCCGCAATATCTTTTTCTCCTTCTCTAAACAATTGCATCTTTCTGAAGCCCTGATTACTTTCGCTACCTTCAAGTTAACAACAAAGATTGCCGTCACCGTATAGTTAACAACAACAATTGTCATCGTCCAAAGCTACTCTAACCATCACCTGTTGCCGGTTAGTGACAGATCGAGTTGCTTTGGTTAACTATTGTTGCTGAAGTCAGGTAACGCTTGCTCCGATTTGTGTGTTCGATTGCCCCTATTGTCGCTGCCATTTGTGTTTTATTATGTTATGTTTATATAACTTGAAAGAGGGAATCATGTTCAAGGTTGCTGGAGAATTGATAAGCCAGCCACTTTGGTTCCTCAATTGTAAGTCGTGTACTTTTGTTCATCAAATTATGACAATTGATTTAAATCTAGCACATGAAGTTTTCTAGTTATTATATACGCACATTGCTCGATTAAGTGATAGATCCTCTAAATAATATATGCAAAGTGGTCTGGAAGCTATTTTCCTTTTCTTAATGATAATCACTTCTTATGATCAACACATGTTTTCTTATGAAGCACAAGGTTGTGATGGAAGAGCATGGGAAATGTTTAGGGAAGGCAATTGTTACGGGGACCGGGAGTCGGTTAATTGCAAGCCGAAACGAGTCTTGGTAAAATTAATTATGTTGTTAAATTTTTTTATCAATTAACTATATTAATGGAAATCGTGATATAAGATACATTCTTTATAGGAGTATCTCAAGCGAGAAACATGGGTCTGATCATACATCTCATATAATTGGTGATCTTCAAACTTTGGGGACGCTTATAGTGGCGAATCTAGGATAGAAAACAACGTGGTTCCCTATTAAGTTAAGCCGTTAAAAATAAAAAAAGTCAACTATATGAGTGTCTGGTCGGGTTATAAAACTAACATATACTCGATATTCGATAATTATATTATAGTTTTTACAATTGTACCTTACGAGGTCTTATGCCTTGAAATATTTGCATAATTGTTTCATTACTAATACTTTCTAAGATAACTCTTTCAATATATGACACTAAATAATCACTCAAAAACTTATCACCCATTTTGTTGCGTGTATCGGTCTTTATCAACTTCATTGCTGAAAATGCACGTTCAACACTTGATGTTGCAACGGGTAAGACCAATGCAAGTTTCATGAGAAGATACACTTTCGGAAAGATTATATGCTTCTTTACTTCAACCATTTTTTTGGCAAGATCTCCAATGCTCTTCAACTGATTAAATCGTTCATCTTCTCGCACATCCTTAATATAATTCTGAAGTTCCAATTCAAGAACTTGAAGATCATATTCTCTTGGAAACTCTTCTGGATAAAATGTAGCCATCTTCTTTAATTTATCCAAATCAAATTCTTTGAAAGATTCACTCGGGCACAAACAAGCAATACAAAGAAGTAAAGTCATGTTGAGTTCATTAAAGCGATGATTAAGCTCTTGAAGTTGCATATCAATCACAGCGTAAAATACATCTACTTGATAGTGGTGCAAGTTGTTAACCTGTAAAGAAAATGACTCTTTTATATACTCATGACAAAATAGATTAAATAATTTACCTTCGTATGAATTCAATTTACTAACCTGTGAACTTCTTCGACGACTTATTCCATTATAATATGCATCTTCCATATCCACGATTTGAGCATCGTTTTTATCACAAAACAAAGTAACATGCTCTAAAAGTGGTTCCCATCCTACATCTCTAATTTCTTGAAGCCTTTTTTTGGAGCTGCTTACTTGATTCATAGCATTTACAATATCCTGGTCTTTTCTTTGTAATACTTTATTCAAATGATCTGTGACTCCCAAGATATCAACCATCAAGTGTAAACAAAACACGAAATCAAATGATTTTAATGACTTTAAGATGCGAAGTGCTTCCGACTTACAATCACGATCATTATTATCATCACCAAGGTCTTCAAGTACCTCGCAAATTGAAGGATATATGGTCTTGATATTTAATAAAGATGCAAAATGAGAACCCCATCGAGTATCACATGGTCTTTTGATACCAACTTCTTGGTTCAAACCAGTTCCACTTTCAATGTCACCTGAAAGTGAACATATAAGAAGTTAATTAACATTAAACAACTAAATAATCGTTTATAAAATCAAACTATCAGTTTAATATAAAGCAAACCTTCTGCCAATGCTGCCACAACCCTAGTTGCTTGTTTTTTTCTTAAATTATCTCGTCGCTTGTAAGAAGACCCAATAATGTTTAAGAGTCGAGAAACCACATCAAAGAAATCATTAATCTTTGTGTGATTCTTTGCAACAAACACCAAGGCTAACTGTAACTGGTGAGCAAAACAATGAACAAAGTATGCAGATTTTGTTTCATTCATTATCAAAGTCTTCAATCCGTTGAATGCACCACTCATGTTACTCGCACCGTCATAACCTTGTCCTCTTATCCTAGTAGGACTCAGTCCCCACGTTGACAACATGTCATAAATGGTAGTCTTTAGTGACAAAGCTGAAGTGTCATTAACATTTCTAAGGCCGATAAACCTTTCTACAACTTCACCTTTTCTATTAACAAAGCGCAAAACCAATGCCATTTGTTCTTTACAAGATACATCTCGTGACTCGTCAACTAAAATTGAAAAAAAATCATTTCCAAGATCATCCATAATAACTTTTATAATTGCTTTTGAACAAGCATGCACAACATCTTTTTGTATATCACCACATTTCATTTGCGCATTCTTTGGAGCATTCTTTAACACAACACGATCTACGACATCACATCGATCGGCATACCATTGTAATAGTTCGAGAAAGTTACCTTTATTATGGGAGTCCTCCTTCTCATTATGACCACGAAATGCTAATCCTTGACGTAGTAGGAATCTAACACAATCAATTGAAGCATTTAAACGAATACGATAATCATTTTCTTGTGAAGTAGTTTGTTTCTCAAAAGCAGACGTGATGGATTGTCGTTGGTTCATCAAATTTTGACACTTTTGGACAGCAATATTGTGTGGATTTCCTGCTTTATGAAGATCCAATCCTCCTTTCCTATTCCAAGCTTTGAATCCAGATTTTACAAAATGATCCGATCCACCTTGGTTTGGTATATTGGATTTAAATAGATAACAACATAAGCAGAATGCGGCGTCCTCTTTTATACTATACTCTAACCAATATTTATTATCATTAAACCAAGATGGATTAAATCTTCGAGGCTTACCTCCGAAATCACGCTGTGGAAAAGTATGGTTTTGAGGTTGGCAAGGCCCTTTTTGTAAGTATGCTCTTCTAATTTCATCTCGTTGATTTACATGATAAAATTCCATACTTGGTCGTTCTGCCGGATCAACTGGTAGTAAATTTAAATCAACTTTCATATACTTTTGTTGCTCATTATCTTCACCCTCTTTCTCCTTTGTTGTTCTAGAATCATTTCCACATGAACTAGATTCTTCATTCTTTTTAAAAAACTTGAATAACGACATTACATCAAAAATCTAAAACAAATAACAACAATTAAATTCTTAATAAACACACATACTAGTTAAGTTATTTACATCCAAATTTAAGTGTGTGTATATATATATATATATATATATATATATATATATATATATATATATATATATATATATATATATATATTAATACTAAAAAACAAAGACCAAATATTTACACTACAAAGAGTCAATGACGTCTTATAGTTTTTCAATGGATAGCTTCAAGTTGTAATATTATATATTATTTAATTTATTAAGTGAACAGCTTTATAGGCCATAGCTTATCTAAAATATAGTTATGGTCTTATGGAGGACAGAGGGCTAGAGATAAGACACTAGTCTATGCAGTGAGCCAGTGACAACTCATAAAATCATAAAAATACAAAACCAAACTCCTTTTCATTTTCTTTTATAAACCATATTTGTTTACCACTTTACCTACAATCCCTATATACATATACAAGTTCTGTCGAGAGTTCTTATTCTTCTTCATAACTCCATTCAAACTTCTAAAAGAAAAAAAATACACAACACTACAGTCTACAGACTACATCAGTATAAAAGTTAAGAGAAAGATTTGTATGAACCTGAAGAGTGAAGAGAAGACTGCCAAATCGAAGAAAGTAGATGGGGGAGACCGGAGACGCGAGACGACGGGAGAGCTGGACTGCCCTGCCGGACTGCCGGAGACGGGAGACAGGATTTTCGAGCGGGATGATGGTCGACGGAAAGGAAAGACGATAGCCGACGGAAACGAGAAACAAATCAAACAATGGCGAGTAGGTTTTTACCCTAATTTTTTAACTATTAGTTTAAGTTTTAGACTTTTTAGTTGGATTGGGTTATTGACTTATTGGGTTTTTTTTAGTTCTCTTATTTTGCTAAGAGATAAACTTAGACTTATTGTGTTTTATATGTATTTTATTTTATCAAATACTGAAAGGTAGGTCCTTTAAATTTTTTTAGGTAGGTCATAATTTTTTTTCTATATAACTTCTAAAAAAAAATTTAAAATTAGGTAGGTCCCGGGACCTACCTACACTCAACATAGATTCGCCCCTGGACGCTTAGCGAAACAGACTAATACAAGGAGATTACTTGGAACTGGGCATTCATGAGATCCAAGTTACGCGGTGAGCCCGTGACAAGTGTTATCCTTTTAAGGTTAATCTGTATTCGTTATTTTTCTATGTAAGATTAAGGATTATTACTTACAACATGTGTATAGCTTTTGGTTAATTTGTTTCCACTACTGATATTTGTTTATAAATTATATTTGTTTAGCGTATTGAAAGATCAAACAGAAGAACAAAGCATGAGATGACGCGCTTCGAGAGAAAATATGAGTTTTGGAAACAAGATGAAGCACGTGAAGCATAGATTTGTAAACGACGAGATGACAAACGTGAAGCATAGCTTTATAAATGAGATGAAACACGTAAAACAGGGATGACAAGTTTGCTGCTTTGGAACCAACTTTTCTTTCTTGTGACAATCACCCTCTGTGTTGCATTTGAGACGAGTAGCTAGATTTTATATTTTTATTACGTATGTGTACATTACAATTGATATTCCATATATAACTTGTTGTAAGATAAATATATCGAACCACGTAGAAACGAAACACGAATAAATAACGAAAACGAGAACACCAAGATTTAATGTGGAAAAACCCTTTACGGGAAAAAACCACGGGCACAAACGATGATTTCACTATATAGGAAAAATATGAAGAGGGTTACAAGAACGTAGGTAATCAAACGTAATCTAAACCTACGTATAACAAAGAAAAGCTAACAAGCTAGAAACTTGGTTAATGGCATATGACGACGACATACAAAAGAAAATCAACTAATAAAATCTCTCTCAATGGTGTATAATTCACACACACAACTCACGGCTGATGCTCAAATATATATATATGTATGTTACGTAGACAATGATATGGATATATATCACCAAATTTGAAATTTAGGATAACTCTAGATTGGATAAATATTATCCAACCTTAAAGTTTAAATCTACGGCGCGCGCGCACACACACACACACATATATATATATATATATATATATATATATAATAAAAATTAACTCTAATATTAACTAGAGTCTTAATCTAATTCAAGGAGATAAATTCGGATCATATCCAACAATCTCTACCTTGAGACGAATTTGCACTTGTAGCTAATAAGAAAATAAATCTTCATTGAACTCCTCATAATAAAAATCATCGTGTACCAACAATATTTTGAAATCAGATTGTCATATCAACCAAGCCTGAGCAAATCTCAAACTTAGTTGCTTGAATAGCGATTAAATCATCTCCATAAAAGTTTTCTTCGAGAAAACAAGAAGCATCCAACTCGATCGAAGTTGCAATTGAATTCTTTATAACTCCACCTTTATCAGCATACTTGTAATCTTTAAGATCAAGAGTAATAAAAGAAATAATATTTCTTATTAAACATGAAACATGTCGAACATCTAACAAAGGTCGTGTAACATCATCATATATCTTGATCTGGATTGACCCAACTCCAGCAATTTTATATGGTGAATTATCTCCAATCAACATGGAGCCTTCTTTTAAAACTTCTTGTAAAATATTATTTGAATAATGAAGATAAATATAAGAGAGAGCCTTACAATCTTTTCTTTCTTTCTCCTCATCAGACAAAGCCTTAGGCATAAATAGTGCATCATAAGATCAAACTGAGTCAATATTGCCCGCATATTCACTTGACATAAAGAAAATCTTGTATCTCGGTCTAGCAGCGGAAGAACGTATTTCAAAGTATATATGTCGATATAAAACCCAATAACTTGAAAAAGGGTAACCAGAAAACAACCTGACTCTGATACCACTTGTTGTAAAATAAATATATCGAACCACGTAGAAACGAAATACGAATAAATAACGAAAACAAGAACACCAAGATTTAACATGGTAAAACCCTTTACGGGAAAAAACCACGGACACAAACGATGATTTCACTATATAGGAAAAATATGAGGAGGGTTACAAGAAATCGGGTAATCAAAACATAACCTAAACCCGCTATTAAAAAGAAAAACTACAAAACTAAAGTTGGTTAATAACCATACTTGCGTATAGGGGTGTTCAATCGGTCGGTTATCGGTTTTATGGATTTAATCGGTTCGGTTGAATTGGATTTTAGGGAAAAAATTAACCGGCCATAATCCAAACCAAAAATATTATAAACCAAACCAATCCAACCGAATAACCATTGGGTTAATTGGTTCGGGCTCCGTAAAACCAAATAAGAAATTTGCTAAAAAAAAACACATATAAGACTTACCATTAGTTACACACACTTAGCACTTAACTACAAGTTCACCAAATTCAAATAACCCATACTAATATATTAGGTACAAAATTATCAAACAATCTGTCAAAAGCATTATATCATTATTATCTTAAAAAACACAGATACTTGACTTTTGCTTACCCACAAATGCCTTTTGAGGAATGACTATCATATTTGGTAGTTCATAAAGAAACTCAAATGAAATAAATTATTTCAATGCAATTATATGATAATATATATATATATATATATATATATATATATATATATATATATATATATATATATATAAATGCAATCTCTTTATTTATTCGGGTATTCGGTCGGCCCCCAAAAGAAAAGCTTAAAGTCCAAATCCAAGCCATAATCCGATTAAATATTCGGGTGTATCCAAATAACCGATCCAAATCCAATTAAGCCATAACCAATTAATTCAAACTTATATGGATCAGATGGATTTTCGGGTGAAACCAATTAATGAACACCCCTACTTGCGTATGGATGAAAAGAAGAAAAACCAATATATTAAATTCTCTCTCTCATGGTGAATTACTCACGGCTGCCCCATATATATACACACATAAAGATATGTGTATATATCTTAAATTTGAATTTTAAATTTGGATAAGATTTTATCCCAAGCTTAAACTTAAATGTACGGCTCATAACACACACATATATATATATATATATATATATATATATATATATATATATATATATATATATATATATATATATATATATATATATATATAGGGTGAGGATCTGCTACAAAATAAATAAAGGTACAAAATGTAAGGTGAAATCTGAACCACACGATCTATTCAAAAAGTCAACCAAAAAAGTTATTATTTTAACCAAATTTTCGGAATAAAAAAAATAAAAAAGGGTAATATGGTAAACTAAAAAAACAGAGAAAAACGTGGGCAAATCTCTATTCCCGTCAGCCAACTCTCAAATGCAAATGTACAATCATTTACTGCACAATATACAACCATTTGATGCACAAAATACACTATTGATTCATATATTACATTTGATGCACAAGGTACAACCATTTGATGCACGGAATAAAAATTATACATATTTTATGGTAACCTGGTGCACAAGACAGAAAGACGGCGGCTGCGGTGATGCACCGGTGGTGGTTGTCGGCGATACACCTTGACTACTTACAAGAAAGAGAGACGAAGAGGCGGTGGTGGCGACGGGCTTAACGGAGGCGATGCACAATCGTTTTTTACCATTTAATAACCGTCGCCGATGCATATAACAGCCGTTGCAAAGGCCGCGACGGCTTCAGAGGTGGGTTTTGTTTGACGGTTGTGGTCGGCAAACTCACAGAGGCGGCGACGAGCTTCTCATGTGGCGGTGCTGGCGGCAGATGCAATCGAGAAACGGAAACCCTACCCTAGGCGGCGGGTATCGAGAAACCGAAACCCTAATCGAGACAGATGCATAGATGGTGTGGTCTGTGTGCGGTGGGTCGTAAGCACCACATTGCTGTCACCGGTTGTAACCTGTGAAGGAGGAGAAGCAGACGGCGAACGAAGAATGAGGAGGCGGATTAGGGTTTTGCTTAATTTGTGCATCTGCAGATCGGAAGAAGAAGAAGCCCTCGTGAGTCGTGACTGTCAAGGAGAGGGAGGGGGCCAGATCTGACGGTGGCACAACACATGAACGGCGAATATCGCGGGCGAAAATGAATCTGGTGTGTGCGGCCGTGGGGGAGGAAGAATTTGTCTTGCTCTCTTTCAAAAACCAAATTTAATTATCCTTAGACTTTTAGAGAAGTGGGTTGCATATACCAAGGAAGAGAGAGAGATTTTTTTAACTTCCAATATTACCCTTTAACTCTAATGGACAAGTGTCAATCCCAGGTTTCTCCCTACATTTAGTACCTTAATGTTTTTTTTACTTGAACCCAACTCTCTCTCTCTCTCTCTCTATATATATATATATATATATATATATATATATATATATATATATATATATATATATATATATATAGGGTAAGGTTAAACAAAGAACCTCCCTTAAACAAAGAACCTAAACACCTCCCTGATGATGACATGTGACACATAGTTTAGGGGCAAAAAAGTAAATTAAAAAAAATGAAAAATCGGCGCCATTCAGCCCAACAAAATTCCCCCCAACAAACTTAAAAAAAAACCTACAATTACTTTAAATGATCATAACTCGTTCGTTTTTAACAATTTTAACAAAAAAATTATACTATTAGATTCAGATTTTCGTCATCTTTCAAACAAGACCGGACTTGATATATTTCAGAAACATTTTTTTTTTTGAAATGCAAAGTTTGCATTTTGAGCTGTGTTCATTCAAACTCAAAATGCAAAATCCGTAGTTTGCATTTTGAGCTGGGTTCATTCAAGACCAAAATGCAAAATCCGTAGTTTGCATTTTGAGCTGGGTAATTCAAGCCTAAATGCAAAATCCGTAGTTTGCATTTTGAGTTGGGTAATTCAAGCCTAAATGCAAAATCTATAGTTTGCATTTTGAGCTGTGTAATCCAAAATGCAAAAAAAAAAAATCATTTTCAAATTTTTTTTAGAAAAGTATAGGAAGAGTGATCTTGTTTGAAAGAGGATTAAAAAACTAAAAGAATGGTATAATTTTTTTGATTAAATTCACAAAACTTAAAAAGTTATGGCAATTTAAAGTTTTTGAGGGGTTTTTTTTTAAAATCGTGGGTGTGGGAGAGGGATAATTACATTTTTGCCCTATTCATCCTAAATTAATATATAATAATTACAGTTTTGTCATCAATCAATCCTATCCATTGATATTGATAATCCAAAGGTCCAGATTTGTTCTTTAGGTTCTTTGTTTAACACATGGTTCTTTATTGATCCAATTTCTATATATATATATATATATAAAATAAAAAACTAACCCTAATATTAATTAGAGTCATAATTCAATACATGAAGTAAATGGGTCATGGATCAAATTCGGATCATATCCAACAAATATTTTGGTTATATGAATTATTTTTTGGATCGAATGCGTTTTTCTATTATATTATAGTTTTAGATTAGATTGTGATATAAGCGCTTTTGAAATTGTATTAAAAGTAAATAAACCATTGGTAAATTTAAATTTAAAGAGTAAAAATCACACTTTGTAGCAAAATGGTCGGTGAAAGATTGGTAAAACTAAAATTAAATAAATTATAACAATACAAAAGCATTGGTAAATCGTCGGAAATATTGCGTTAGTAAATCGTTAGTAAAATTACGTTGGTAAATAGTCGATAAAATTACGTTAGTAAATCGTCACTAATATTGTGTTTGTAAATCGTCGTATAATTGCACTGGTAATTCGTTTTTTTAAAAAGTTATAATAATAAATATGGTCTGTAATTCGTCGGGATAAATAATATAAATTTAAATTATAAAAATAGGTTTGGTTTGTATTTCGTCAGTAATTTCCGTCGCAATTGCGTCGGGCATACTATTTTCCATAATGCATAATTAATAAGTATTGTTATTTATTTTGTAAATATTCTATTAATTTAGTTTCCGACGATATAGCGACAATGGTTTCGTCAGAAGGATTTTGAAAATCGTCGCTAAAAGCTATCGGAAAAATTAGCGACGGTGTTATTTCCATCCAATTTTTTTGGTCGGAAATTCGTCGCAATCGCCCTTTAGCGAACATTTTCCGACGCTTTTTGACGTTGGTAATTAACAATTTTCTTGTAGTGAACACAACGTATGATTTACACATTTTTCGTTATGTATATTGTGTTCATTGATAACTACAACAGACGATTTACAATTTTTTTGTTATTGTATTTATTACTGCTTCTTGTTTAGTTATGCATGTTCATTGATAAATACATAGATAACAAATTATTTCTTTTACTAGTGAATGAAACAAAGATAACCATTAACTACTATAAAATTCAATATTGAACAATCCATAGAAAAAACAAAAAGTAACAATTAGCCATTATAAAATTTAATATTGAACAACCCATACAGAAACAAAAATAACCATTAACCATTATAAAATTCAATATTGAACAACCCATACAGAAACAAAAATAACCATTACCCATTATAAAATTGAATATTGAACAACACATACAAAAACAAGAATAACCATTATCAAATTCACAAGTGAATAAATCAACTGCTGGTTCACTGATAAACAAAAGATAAAAATCATAAAAAAAACAAACAAAGTCAAACCTCTATGTTGCTTGTTGAACAGACAAAACAGAATCATGATTAAAGGGGCGGCGACGAAGTGGCGCAACTATTGAAGTGGAGCAACTATTGAAGTGGCGCAACTATTGAAGGGCGGCAGCAGGATTGCTAGCGAGCGACGGAAAATAGAAGGGGCGGCAGTGTCCTTTTAGTAGATCTTCAAGCGACAAAGTCAGATACATAAGGGCAACGACCGAAGGAGCGTCAGTGTCTTTTTAGTAGATCTCCACGCTGTGACATCGGAAACAAACGGACGATGGCAAAAGATCTCTGAGCGGCGACGTCGGAAGCAGATGGGCGGCGGTAAAGAGAGATCTTTGCAGATGGTGGCGATGAGGGTTAACCATGAAACCCTAGCCGTCGGGATAAAGGGATACGTGAGGTGGTGCTCGGTGGCACCGAAATAGAAGGACGTCCCTTTCTCCGGCGACACCAATGGTGGCGTGTGGCAGTGTATATGGTAGTGTATAAGGATGGGGAGAGGGCCAACATGTAGATAGAGAGATTAGGGTTTTCGAATGAGGGCTATGAGTTGGCTAGTAGTGATGTACGTATGTACAGAGATATATGGAGACTTTTTAGGCAATTTAAATGGATAGGAGATAGATTATTTATTAGGTAAATATTATGTTAAGAAAAATGTCTATTTTACTCTTTTACTTTTATTTAATAATCCTTAAAGATATAACTTAATTACAAAAACGTCATACATAATTCTAGCTTTTGATTAAATGATCGGATGGTTGTAAATGCTTCTCGCACTTTTCGTAAATAAACTCTTTTTCGCATGAATCTCCCCCTCACTATATATATTGATTCAATATATAGACATGCAATTAATTAGCATACCTTGGGCATCTTGTGTGATTAGATAATAACCTAATTAATTACCGATTGAACCATTTAGAAAAACCCGGGTCACCTAATTGATGAGCCATGGTCGATGATGCATGGACCAATGAGTCCAAAGGGTCAACCTATTTAAGGTTTTCTGAATTCATATATGTTTGGTTGAACTCTTCTTATAAAAAGTGTTTTTATGTGTGTGTAGTAGTAATTGTTCAAATAATCACTTTATAATCATTGACTTAAAAAGTCAAAGACTATGCTTGATCATGAGGTCTATATATAAGAATATCTAAAGTATGGGGGTTCAACTAGCTAAAACCTGTGAATTTGTTGAAATTGCGAGAACCATTATAAAAGTTCTGTTGCGTTTTAATCCAGTTAATTACTTATATTAATCATATTTGTTGTTTTTATTTAATAAAAGAGGAGATGCATAATGGTTAAGCAAATGTTTATCCTTGAATATATTATTAATTGATTTGTCTGGATCTCTCACTATGTCCCTGTGTGGTTATTACGTTCACCCATGCCTGGATCTGGGTCTGGGCCATCAAGGCAACAGTCCACTAGTCCAGGACCCAATAATTTTAGGGGCCTCTATTTAAAATTTTTATTTTTTATTTTGGGGTCCTTTTTTAGATTTCTTAATAGGGCCTAAAAAATGGTTGAAACGGCCCTATGCTCATCGGTAAATAAGTTGAAGTACGTTTATATATGTGTTAACCACTGAACGCGCGGATGCATGCATAATAACTAAATATTGTATAGAACTCGGTTCTTAACACGTGTTTTTATAATTTATTAGTTAATTATATAACGAATATGTGTTTATATGGTATTGATGGACAAGTATGTTATAAATTTTGTGGAGAAAGAACAACATCACAATTTCATAATGTTTTCGATCTAAACCATATATATATATGATCACAAGTGAGATGTTAATTTGATCTCCTCTGAAGAATTAAATAAAAAAACTGATTATCACATCCTTTGTGAATCGTATAGGAGGAACACATGAGGAAATAAAAAAGGAATAATTTTATATATATATATATCCTTCTAAACTTTTATTATTACATATATATCTTTGCAAAGTTTAATATTACGTATATATCCTTCTAAAACCTCTTAAATCTTATATATCCAAAATCCTATATTATTATTTAATCTTTTAAAAAATCAATAATCCTTATCAACTAATATATTTGTTTAATCATTTACTATATTATCCTTATATGAAATCAAATTACCTTTCACCCAAAACCGTAATTTACACAAAAACCATCGATGAATATTGTGCCCTAGGTTCATACTCTTCCCAGTTCGATTCTTGCTCCTGCGATCAATTCAAGATTCAGATTCCTCCCTCCAGCAATCGAGCAATTGAAGATGCTTATCCTCCCAGCAATCGAGCGATTTAAGATGCTAATCCTCCCAACAATCGATTGCTTGAACCTGTTAATCTTCCTAAACGATCGAGTGAATACTTTACCCTAGGTTCATACTCTTCCCAATTCGATCTTGCCTCCTCCGATCGAATTAAGATTCAGATTCCTCCCTCCCGGTAATCGAGCGATTGAAGATGCTAATCCTCTCAACTATCGATTGCTTGAACCTGCTAATCCTCCCCGCAGTCAAGGGTATAATACAGCTATTACGAGTTGGTCTCTCTTTCTCTCTAAGTTTTAACGATTCCAATGGATCATCAGATTGTCCACTTCATATGGTGAATAGTGCTAATTGAATTCTTATCTATTTATTTTCAATAATCTTTTATATTTCAAACACATCATAGATTGTTGATGTAGTAAAGACAGAAACATTGGTTGTTAATCTACTCTTGAGGCAAGTCGACATTGTACTACTTTTGCAATTGTAGTTTGATATTTGGCATTTGCAGTTTGATATTTTTCATTTGCATTTTGATATTTGTTTCAATTGCTACTGTATTTTGTTTCATTTGCAGTTTGATAAGTATTTAGTTTGGTTCAATTGCTACTACATTTAGTTTAGTATTCGGAGAATAATTATTTGGTTCCTACGCAAAGTGAACAGGGCATAGTCCATGGTTTGGTAAATAGATTAAAAAAACAGGTTTACTAATGTGATTTCGGGTAATATAGTAAATGATTAAATAAATATATTAGATGATAAGGATTATTAATTTTTAAAAAGATTAAATAATAATAAAATAGGATTTTGGATATATATGAGATTTAAGAGGTTTTAAAAGGATATATACGTAATATTAAACTTTACAAGGATATATTAGTAATCATAAAAGTTTAGAACCATATATATAAAATTTTCCCAATAAAATATATATATATATATATATATATATATATATATATATATATATATATATATATATATATATATATATATCTTTGTTGTCAAATCACTTCTTGTAAACAACCCAAGAGATTGCATATGAACAAACATTTACAAAACCTCAAGAGGATCGATCTAGTTTTTGAAATTCAACCAAAAAAATAAAATCTAGAAGATTTAAAATAACGACTCATTCTTAAATTTATCATGTTTGATTCACCAAGCATGATAAGAGGAGATCTCAATCCTTCATTTAAGGGTAGTGATTCGTACACAACAGAAATTGTCCTTACATAACAATTTCTGCATTATCTATTTGTACCATATGTTGTAATATACTTGTACCTGTTGTGTATGACAGTTTTTATTGTATACGAATCACCTCCATTCATTTAACCGTCATCTTGAATGTTTGACCATTAAGGTCAAAATGGAACTTTGATTGAGCAGACAGTGTCAAATTTGAACTTTGACTTTCGCTCGGAAAAACTTTGATTTGAAAAGATCGAGGAGGCAATTACCTTCTAAGAGCACACAAATTAAACTTTTGATTTGAATGTAGAGCAACAAAAACAACAAACTGAACTTAGAAATCATTGGTGTTTGAGATTGCGATTTAAAAATAGATTATGCGTTTTTAATAATTAAAACCAGATAATCAACGATAAGAGAACATGTTATTGAATAATAGTGCTTGTATTTGATTATGCTGCTTCATACCACAATAATCAAATAATCAGTTTTTTGAGTGCTTAACAAAGTATATTAATTGATATTTAAAGTGGTAAAATCACAATTATTAAATAAATAGTTTGAAAAAGAAACTCACAAGTAGATTCTCAAACTGTGTTTTGTAGTCTCTAAAACGCATATAATTGATTTCTAAAAACACAATTCCAAACACTTTTAACTAACTTTCTGCGATCTCAAATTACAATAATCGGATAACCAATGTTTAAACGCAATCCAAACACCCTACAAGATTGGTTTTTGTTCTCGGGTTGTAGAAGAACTGAATTTTATGAAACGTGGTGTTTTGATTGTTTCAACAATGGCGGTATCATCGGAGTTCTTGACCACGGCCGAATGTCGATATTAAAATTTAATAATCAAACCAAAATTACTTACGGACATTGAAAGCTGATAATAATCATTGATTTATTACTAGTTAAAAGAAAAAACAATGTGATTTCAACCCTTTAATATCTAATTCTGAAAAGATCAATCGACACAAAACATGAGAAAAAGACAAAGGACATGAAGAGTATATCAGAGGAAACATATATATATATATATATATATATATATATATATATATATATATATATATATATATATATATATATATATATATATATATAGTGTTAGGATCAAGAGAGAACGCTCTTAAATAGAGAACAGAGAGAACACTTTTGAAACTTTGATTTCATTGATCAGATGGTTCAAAAATTGTCACAATTTATTTAGCCATTTGATTCCATTGATCATCGGATTTAAAATATGTCACGTTTTTTTGATAATATGTTCGAATATAATCCTGATGCATCGATGCATACAAAAGTGTTATTTGATGCATCAATGCATCCAAATTTTTAAATTGTTAATAATTATAGAAATAATTTTGATTTTAAGATTTAGGATGTAAAGTTGACTTTTGGGTAGCTATGGGTGAACATGAACGTAAAGAAGAAATAATAAATTACAAGTTTACACGTGTTCTCTCTGTTCTCTATTTAAAAGGGTTCTCCCTTGAACCTCACCCTATATATATATATATATATATATATATATATATATATATATATATATATATATATATATATATATATATATAGGGGAAGGTTCATGCGAGAACCGTTGTTAGTGCGAGAACCAATCTCGGCCGTTCCTTGGATATGGGAAGTTTCATGGATGATGACCGTGGAGGGATAAAGTGTGGCAGGGTGCATGTGAGAAATTCATGGGTGGGCAATGACATTGAAGTAGGGGGAATTGAACGGCTCAGATTGGTTCTCGCGGTTCTCGCACTAACAACGGTTTTCGCATTAACTTCTTCCTATATATATATATATATCAACCCTAGCATAACCTATGTGACTGATCGATTAAGCAATTTATATTCTCATGTTTTTAAGAGAATGTTTGAGATCATTTGACCAACATGGATCTCATTCCACTTTAATAAATCTTAAAATATGTAATTAGGTTATACCTGAGAATTAATTGGCTTTAAACTGCTAAAAATAATGTTTAACATATTATTTTTAGCTGGTTAGATATATAACGAGGAAAAAAAATTATTTAGTTAGCTACCTTGATATATCTAGAAAAGTATATTGCTATTTAGTTATGTGTATCCGTAAATAATAATCCAATTAAATAACATCTAAAAAATTTCATTATCAAACGATCAAGAAGGTTAAATTGGAATTCGTGGACACTACCAAAAACCTCTAACTAGATCACTATTTAAACATGTAACAAATTGATTGACTGGTTTTATTTTGTATGCATATTACATAGTAAATTTTTATTATTAAAATCATAAGACATGTCACATAAAGTAAAAAAAAAAAGTAAGATTGATAAATCTAATATGAAAAAAGTGACAAACTTTAAAGGGGTTACAATCGAGCCAACATGAAGTTGGCACAAAAAATTAGGTCCAGTTAGGATTAACATAATAATACGAAAGTGATTTGTTTAAGAATAAAATCTTAAAATTATAAAATTTTCTTCAAAAACTTAAAATTTATATTTTAAAAAGTGATAGTGAATTTAAATTGAGAAGTGACACCTAAGGGCAATAAGATTCTTCCAACAAAAGTACAAAACTTTAAAGTTTTAGAATAAAATAATAAAATATTTAAATTAAAATTTTTATTATATGGTTTTGGTATTTTATATTTTGAATTGTTTTGGTAATTTTGAATTTGTTTACTGTTGTTGGAGCTTTAGTGTTTTGGATTGACTTTATAATTGTATTTAAAGATGCATTAATATTGAAATTTTATCAATTATTCAATGATATAATTTATTATTACTTGGAAAAGTATATTATATCACATTATTAATTATATTTAAATTTTTATCGGTTGTTTATTGAAATTGAGACGAATCAATTGAACATGAACCCGATAACTTATACACAACTTAAATTATCAGTCTTATTTGATAAAATTTTAGAAGTGAGAAGTAATTAAAGTAACGTGGATAAAGGTTATCTTAATAAAATCTAGGGCAAACTGTATTAAAATACAATAAACTTTAGCTAAGCTAACAATGTATACAATGAACTTTAAAATTTTAAAAAAAAATACAACCAACCTACTTTTTCCCCATTATATGCAATGGATAACCTAAAGAAGAGGTAACCGGTAATTTTTATTTATTTTTATATTTTTTAATTTTAAATTCAAATGTTCTTCTTTGTTCAACCTTCAAGTGTAAATTAAGAACAAACCCATGAATTAACCAAATTTGTTCAAATCAACTATGAATATTATCCAGATCTGAAAAAAGAACCTAACTATTCCATGCTAAACAAATCATCAAGATATGGAAATCAAGGAACCCTAATCACAAAAACCCTAACCAATAACACAAAAAGAATACTCATAATGAAGAAATCGGAACCTGGTAAAGTCCATTACAAGAAATCGGAACTAAAAGATAAAGAATACTCGTAATTAATTACCAGTGGCGGTGTGCGGTGGTTATTCTTCGAAGGCAGCGGCGGTGTGCGGTGGTTTGAAGCTACGGAAACCCTAATCAAAGAAGATGGCAGTGGCGGTGGTTATGGTTTGAAACCTAGCGGCGATTAGAAGGTGGCGGTTTCTTGAAGAAGGAGGTGGCGGCTGTTTGAAGACGGTGAAGCTACGGCGGTGGTGGTGGTCGGACCAGGGCGGCTGTGGAACAATGAAAGCTCCAAATCTGAAACTAGGGCGGCTAGGGCAGCGGTGGTTGGACCAGGAACAATGAAGAAGAACAAGAAACCCAAATCTGAAGCTAGGGCGGCGGTGGTCGGACCAGGGCGGCGGCGACGGTTGGATTAGGGCTGCAGTAGATGAAGGATGATGGAGATGAAGGATGATTTTGATGAAGGAGATTGTCTGTCTTCATTTTTAACTCTTTGTCCCAACTCTAAATCAGAACACCCATGAAGGATGATGAAGAATGATGAAGATCTGAAGGGGATGATGATTTTAGTTAAATAATTATTTATTAAAACCAATAAAAATAAAAATAAAAATAAAAAATCAAGGGTAACTGGTTGTATATAGTGATAACTTGCTATAACAAGTCGTCTTGCATACATTGGTAGGCTTTTGCAAGTTCGTTGTATTTTTTTTTTAAATTTTAGAGTTTGTTGTATACATTGGTAGCTTAGTAAAAGTTCGTTATATTTTGGTGCAATTTGCCCTAAAATCTATATATAATAGCTCAAAGCTAGTAAGTGTGAAAATGTAATTTGATCTTTTTATAACTGTTTTTCTTAAAAATGTGAGCCGAGTAAAACCCGACACTACGACCATTTTACCCACAATATATCATCTAGAAAAATAAGGCCCTTTGTTATTTACGTATAAAAATGTCACTAGAAACTCCTATATAGTTACACTTCTGGTGTGTCACGAATAGCTTTCATCGTTAGCAACGCCTTCGTTGTAGTTATAAGTCTGCTCGAACGGGAGTTTACATATTTTATATTTAAAAGCTTTTTTCATATATATATTTTCTTTTAAGCTTGTAAATACAATAATAGTATGTACAAAAATATAAATGTATAGTTATATGAAATTTGTTTAATGCATATTTGCCATATTGTTGTCAATTATTAAACAAGTAATAAATTAACAACTTTGGTTTGACTGAGATGTTCTATTAACTGACTCTTAAATTTGAGAAGTGAAGCTCATTGGATCACAATTACTACAAACCCCAAGAGCATCTAGACAGCTAGCTTATGTAGCTACTACATACCTCAGAAGATCAATAATATGCACATTATTGAACTCCTAACACCATCTTAAAATGGAAACAACAACTCATGGTTCTTAACTCAATGGGGTCAGTTACACATATGTCATTTTAAGAGCTTTTTTTGCCCAAAAACAATGCCTTAAATACTGTCTTTTTTAAGAAACCATATTGCCTCTCAAGGAAACTGCAACTTCTTGCAACAGAAAGCCATGCTTCTACCTCTGTTACTAGCTATACTCATATACTAACACTTCATTAATCGATGTTTGCTAAGTTCAGTCAATAATCACTCAAGTTAGAATGTCTTTTCCCATAATCACATCTCTTAGACAGAACCACAAGATAAAAAGGTTAAATTATTGATTGAAGGAGTAATCACAGTCGCTAATTCTCGTAGGGCATGTTAATTTTGAAGCAAGACAATTAGACAAACCTGTACACACTAGAAACATTTAACTACTTAGTAATCAACTTGCCTTTAATCGGTAACTATGCAAAGCCATTCTATTAGATGCATGTGTTAACTTAATTAATCAAGACGGCTGCTGGTCTGAACCAAGCTCCTGGATTATCGTGGTAGCTGGTTCACCACCCGAGCTCTCTGATCTCTCTTCTTCTTCTTCTTCTTGATTCTGTTGACTTGGTGGTGAATGAGCCCACTGAAACAAGAGTCAAACTTCACATATGTAATACAAAGTTCTGATATATACACACGTGCATGTGTGTCTCTGATATACAACTTTTTAACAGTTTTTGTACCACATTCTTGATTTAAAATAAGGGGCTGACTCTCGTGTTGGTGAGACAAGATGTGTTATGTTTGACCAAAGGATTGAGAAAATAATATAACATACATTTTTGGCAGCTGTACTAAAGGCTTGCTTATGAGACATGTTGGGATGTTGTTTCTTCAGCCTTCTGATCTCTTCTCTGATAATCATGTACATATCTGAATGTTAAGCCTTGATTGTTACATAAATTAATCAACCCAAAATACTTAATTAACTTAAAAATGAGTACTTGATGAATTTGTTATACGCAGATGGGGCGCGTTGCCTCTTTTCTGGAGCTGCAAATCAACAAACACAAATTACATCAGTTCATCATGTAGATACAGAGGTATTTCACAGGATGGATAGACAGTGCTTAACAGAACCGTTATCGGATAATGGCCACACGTACAAGCTAGTGGTGTGTATTGAAATCCTGTCGTCTATAATATATTGGGCCGGACCATCATATACCAAACACTAATCTAGTAGGATACCTATAAAAACTATTTTTTGATGATTATAAGTAAGATTCAAATAAAGATTTACGCTTGTTGACAACATGGTTCTCTACTTCAAGATCATCATCATTATCTTCATCAGATGAGATAATGGGGGAAGAGCTGTGTTTGCTGATCAAGGGTAGGTTAGGAACTTCTTCATCTTCTTCAAAAACTTCCACCCTTGGCTGCATGTAAAAGCAGGGGCTTTTCAACACATAAAGCGAAGATAAAGCAAGTAAGATACTGAAAAGAAAATATCAAAACTAGCATACCTCTGCTTGTTGGTTATCAAGAGAAGAAAAGAGATGAAGAGGAAGAAAAGAGGACCTCCTCATGCTGACTGAGAGAAGGCTTGTGCAATGGCCACATTTGACTGTAACCACCATAGATAAACAACTATATGGTACACTTACCTGCAACATAGATAGATAGAGATTCTTTTGAATATAATTAAAGATAGATGATACATAGATAGATACAGCTAGAAAATGAGAATAAAGCAAAACCAAAAAAGAATCAATAAATTGGATGAAATGGTTGAGAGTGATGAATGAAGAAGCATAAACTAATGTTAAATTACTAGTAAAACTGTAGTGCAGAAACCACATTGCACATAGCAAAGTTGTTCTTGCAGCTGGAGGTCCAAAAGATGGTTCAATGTAGACATATCAGGGCGGGATCGAGAAATAGAGATCGAGATGGAGATATGAAGTTGAAGTAGGGTGTACTTTGCATACAAATGTACATATATATGTACAAATATAGAAGTATGAAAGATAGGCATTCAGTCTTTGACATTTAATGGAACAATGTTGTCATTTTCATTGTACTGAGTTAGCTGGATGTTTTTTTGGGAATCAAGTGTCAACCACTTTGAATTTTCTTACTTGATCAGTGGTATTTATTTTTTCATTTTGGGAGTTCACTTTAATGAGAATTGAAGGAAGTAACCTAAATCCATAAAGACTAGACTTTTTATTGGTCAATTGAAATGGATGGAAAAATGAAACTAGATAGGACCTTAATTATCTTTTTTGAATGCTAAACTCACACACCCCTCACCCATGTTCCACTTAAAACTTGATCTCACAAACACTTTGTGTTGAAATTGGTATCAAGAACTACACACTAATCCACACACACACGATCTAGAAATAAAGGAAAAGCTGGGAAAGTTTTCTGTTGTATTATTTGATGGAAAGTCAAATGGTAACACACGTTAAAAAAAAGATAGAAACAACCAGCTGTATAAAAGAAAAATCATAGGTCCACTCCGCTACTAATTAGCTACTAACTACGACTTCAGTTCCTCCATGACCCTTTGAAATCCAAAACACCCACGTTGAGTATTTAACCAAGTTGAATTATTAAACAACATTACCCCCCTAATTCTGACTTGGATTGTCAAGACTCTTCACATCCAATATAGAGCTCCCTCATTTATTCAAACTTGACCCGACCCAATGCTTTTGTCAAGAACCGCCCTTTGCTCTTCACTTCTCACATGAACTACCTATATCATTCCTCCTTCAATGCACTCTTTGATGAAATGATATCGTGTGTGTGTCTATATATATGCTTGCTTCAACCATGAAACACGGGGTTCTTCATGCATGAGAACAATGACAGATTTGTCGGTTTACTCGCCTCCAGCCAATCAAATCGTTGACTAACCTCTTCAACCAGATTGCTTGACACGCTGCTTCGATCAATTGCAGCCATGAATTCCGCCTCGCAAGATTGATAAATTAAGCAGCATTTCTTTGCTTTTGTGAACACCATACATGCCACTGGACTACGTACCCGCGAGAGAAGTAAAACACGGTCATTGACCATCCCATTGGTGCTTTTTCTATCATCAACGTCACCTGCTAAATTGCTATCACTGAAGCCAATTAGCTCACTGTCTCCTCCTCGAGTATACACGATCCCATTATCAAGTGTTCCCTTGATATATCTAAGAATGTGCTTTACAGCTTGCAAGTGGCGGTGTTTCCATGAAACGGCTAATAACCAATCCCACCGAGTAACTTAAATCTGGCCTCGTGTGGAGAATATAACGCAAACTCCCAATGAGCCTACGATATATATTCTGTTGAGATCCGAAAGAAAAGATGGCATAACCATTAATGTTGCCGCACATCATGCCCGTCAAATATTGCTAAACTGTCATCTCTATGTCCTATTACATTCGTCGCCTATTAATATCGGCTAGTATAGTATTGTAGTCACCTATTCATAAATCAATAGCCAGATAACGGTTTGGCATTTTTTTTTTTTTTGCTTCATATGTTCTCTATATTTTTAATTCTATTTTAAATACGAAAAAAGATCTTTATTGTTAGATCTTAATAGATATAAAAAAAATATTTATCCAACTTTGAACACACACAATCAAATGGAAATTGATATAAGTTTCGAATACTGATATAACTTGAATGATTATATAAATATAAAGATATGATAAATAATTTTTTGGTCGTTTGTGTTTGTCAATTATGTGAAAAGTTATGATTTTATTGTTAGAGAGGAAAAGTGATATGGATTTGGGTGGAGTAAAAGTTACAAAACTTATTAATTGGGGCAACTTAGTACTTCTTGTGATTGTGTTGTATTAATATACTAGAATAGTTCTTCGTATAATATACGAGTTGGTTTAAAATGATAAATATTAAATATTAATAAAAATATCAAATATTTATAATACACGAAGAAAATTAATGAGAATTAAAAAATAGCAACAGATGGCGTCAACACTCATAACAATAGATGAGGAAGCGGCAACACGAGGGACACGATAGAAATGTGTTATCATGATAAAACAAGACGTGTGATTGTATTTCTCGTGCAATCTATTGATTATTATTGTTACAATTAGGGACAATAAGACCAAATTTTTATTAGTCATAAATAAAATTAATTTAAAAATGTTTAAATTTACAATCATAAAACTAAAAATTTAATTGAATATGTTATATTTAAAATTGTATAAATAATAAATATGACATTTATAAATTAGAGTGAACAAATATTATACTTTAAGATCTAAGAAAGGCATAAATGAAATTAATTCTAAAAATTAAATATATATAAAAGTTATAATTGAATCAACTTTTAACCAAAAAAATCAAAATTAAATAAACTATAATATGTATACATATTATTAAACTATAATTAAAGAGATTGGATACGATAAGTATGCTATTATTTTTATATAATTAAACTATAGTAAATATAATATGATTAAATAAATAAAATGGATAATAAATTTGAATCAGTGAAGATTTAAAATAAAATTGAGTTTCAATTTTGATCATCTAAAGTCAAAATTAAGTTTTTAATTTTGATTAAATGAATGATTAAGATTTAATTTTAAAATAATAAAATATTAGAATCTTCTAATCTAATTAATAAAAGCTAGTCTTTTATTTATATTAGAAAATAGATTCCGTCAGGGCGTGGTCGGGAGTATTACAAGACTTTTCCCTTGATTAAATAGCCCCTGCATTTAAGTGCCTTCTCCAATACCTTCATTTACCCATGTGCGTGCACGTGCTTTCTAACACACCCAACTTACTAGTAAGTAAATTCCTACATTATATATTAAAATAAATAATAAGTAGTACAAATATTTTATGTATTTTGTATAAATAATTAAGAAAATTATGAAAGTTAAAAAAAATTATTAAAATTATAGTTGGAATATTTAAAACTTTTAAATAAAGTAACTATTAAATAAAGTTAATGACAATCTTATATAACTAAGTCAATGCAAATTAAATTTATTTTTAATAACCAAACCTTCTATAATAAAATTTATTTTTTAAAAAACCAAGTCAATGCAAATTAAATTTATGATTATAACAATTTAATAATTAAACCTTTATATTAAATATTATGTCATATAGTAAATATTTTCACTTAGATATTAGAAATTATATATAACTAGAACTAGTAAATATATATCAAATTTTTTCAACTTATAATAATTATAAAATGAAGCACGCAACTGCACTATCTTAATTTAAAAACATATAAATTACCAACCATAAAATATTCGTCGCTACTATGTTAAACGATACAATACATTAAAAGAAGAAATATTTAGATATAAAATTTATCAAAATCATAATAATTTCAGTTATAACTAAATGCCTAAATGGTCACGTAAGTGTTGAAACAATAAATTAAACTCTTGATATTAAAATTATAAAGTTTTGACCATTTTTAGTTTGTTGACCTGTTTATAGTACATTACTTTTTGGTTGCGTTTGTTACATTGGAATGGGAAGAAAAAAGAAACCGTCATTCTACTCTCTTGTCAAAGGATGTTTGCTAGTCATGTAGAAATGGAATGACTCATTACATACGTAATGCAATTCCCTCTGTTTTAAGCATTCCCATGCCTTAGGATGGATGTTTTTTTCCTCCTTCAAGGAATGAAATGAATTGTTAATATTTTTCCCTTATTTTTTTATTAAGATTCATTTTATTTCATTCATACATCTATTTCTCTTTATCAAACATCATATAGTAATGAGTCATGTCATTCCGACAAAGCAACCAAACATGTCGATGAAGGGTAATGGCTCATTCTATTACCTCCGTCATTCAATTCTTTTGTCCATTCAATTCATTTATCATTCATTTCCGTCTAACTAAACACGTCCTTAAATAACCTGTGAACTTGCAAATGACCTGTCAACACATTAACACGTGTGAATAATTGGCTTACTACGATATATCAACCTGTTACATATCAACCCGAACACAACAAAACTTACTAGGGAGTATTTGGTTTAAGGGAATTCAAGGGAATTTAAGGGAATTAGAATCTAATTCCAACCAATTCCCTTGTTTGGTTCAACTTTTGGTACGGAAAAGAATTCCTAAATGAAACCAAACTTCCTTTATATGAAGGATTTCATATTCCGTCTGAGTTTGGATGGATTTCACTTTCCATCAAACAAGGATTGTTTCTCCATTTATCTCTGCTGCCTTTCTTCCTTCGATGACTCAAATAGCGATGACACAAAACACGATGACACCATCACACATACACCATCCTTAGTACACACCATCGCTGTTTACTTGTGACCGGCGACCGGCGAGCTTCGACGTGCGACCAGCGAGTGACGAGTGGTGACGGCGACTGGTGAGCTTCGACTTGCGACTAGCTACTAGGGCTTCGGTTAGGGATTCAATGATAGCTCCGATTAGGGCTTCGAAGGTGGCTCCGACTAGGGCTTCGACCGGCGACTAGGGCTACGACCTGCAGCAGTGACGAGCTAGATTGGCGACGACCTGCGGCGGCGGTGACTAGGGCTTTGACTAGGGTTATGACTGTGGTGGGATGGTGATGGCAGGTACGATTAGGGTAGCTTGTGGTGGGGCGGTGGTAGAAGTGATTCCAATTCCTGACACTACCAAACATATGAGGTAGGAATTCAGATTCTAGATATAAATTCTTTAAATTCCATACTCTTAATGGATTCTAATTTCATTGGAAAACAATTGGCCAACCAAACACTACCCTAAAATTTTTATTCTAATTTGAGCACCCCGTGGTACGCACACAACGGATCAAAACCAAGTCTACCCGTCTCTTATTCTTTTGTTTTTTATTTTAAGAAAAAGTATTCACAATAAAATAAAATATAAAATTTCATTTCATTCCTATATATTTGTGACAAAATATATTATCATTGTACTAAAACATTTAATAAATAATCATCTTTTTTTTTAAACTGCAACACACCTATCTAATTTAGATCTTATGTTCTTAAGAGGATTTGAACCCTCAATCTCTAAAAGAGAAGACAACTTAGTTACATTTTGGTACCACTAGACCAAATACACTTTGGTAATAAATAATCATCTGTCACCTACCGCTGAACCTTCCGTCTTTCTCAACTGTACAATCTTTGACGTTAATTGGCCTGCAGGTTGCTGTTGCGGTTGATTTCCTCCACTCAATTCCACCTGCTTCTCTCTAACCCTAATTTCTTCTGCTCGCTCTTGATTAACAATCACACCAAAATTTCTAAGAAATTGCACAGGTAACTCCACAATCTAATTGCATGTTTCAGCTTCATATTTGTATAAAAACTCTCTTCTTAAATGACTGTTTTTTCCAGTTATTTTTGTTACCAACACTATTTTCCCCAAATTCCAAGCCCAATTTATGCTTTAGACTCACCAAGTGGGGAAGTGGTTCTTGCTACGGTTTTGACACATGCATACATCATCTTTTACCAGAATAAAATTCCATATGATAAACTTATGACAGATTTTTGATCAATCTATAATTGTTTCTCTGAAATTGAAGTGTGTATTTTGAATAATGAGAGTTTTACATTTATTGCATTTATCAAGATTATAAACAATTAGCTTTTGAGTTTGTTAGTTGAAAATTGTATATTTTGACTCTTAAGAACAATGTGCATGTGTTAGTTTTGGAATGGAAGTAGCATGTACCTTGTACTTGAGTTGTGTTAAGGCACATGTATAGACAGAACTTCAAATTGACAAATTTCCGTAAACTGAATCTCAAGTTAACATAACATTATAATGCAACAAATTTTGGCTACATTGTTTCAGTAAGTAGGAGCAGCAAGTTAGGTGGTACATCTAATGGCTGATGATACAACCCTCCCAAGTTACTGGTTGAATTGGAGGTTCTTCCTCTGTGCATTATGGATCTTAATTTCTATTATTATAGCCACGAGTTTAATCGTCAAATATGAAGTGTTCATCAAAAAGAAAAGTCAGAAAAAAGACATGGAGCATGAGGTGGAGCCTGTAGGGATTCTGTACGAGGATGAAACTTGGAGGACCTCACTGAAAACAATCCATCCTGCTTGGCTGCTTGTGTACAGATTATTTGCATTTGGTGTGATGTTGGCGTTGCTTATTGTTAATCTGATTATTGATGGAGCTGACGTACTTTTCTTTTACACTCAGTAAGTGGTTTCAAGTCCTGTATGTTTCATAGTCTATTCACACAAGGCCTACAAGGTCATCTTATGATGTTGAAGTCAACCTTTATTTCTCAAATAACCGTTTTTGAGTTGTTATTAATCGTTTTTGTTCATCTAAACATGAGTGTTCTTCTTACAAGACCTAGGTAAAAGGTTGCAATGTTTCTCAGAGCGTGATGCCAATTTACATATTGGTTTTCAGTGTTCAGTTTATTTGAAGCAACTGTTAGTTATAGCCTTTAAGCAAAGTGAAAGTCATCAGTTATATTTTGACACGCCAATCTGGTAAGTTTTGTTAACAATGTTTTCCTATGGTGTTGAACAGGTGGACATTTGCTTTGGTCACTTTCTATTTTGGGGTATGAGATGTTTCCATATATAAATCTACAAGTTTTCTAAACCTCTTTTTTTTCTGTAAAATAATCTGATGTGGTAAACATGTTTTAAATTTAATTGTCTTAAGAAGGCTATAAAGTTGAATTTATTTATTTATTATTATTATTATTATTATTATTATTATTATTATTATTGTTATTATTATTTTGCTTATTCATCATTCACAGTGCTCTATTTGAAACTTTTTGAGCTGTGTTATGTTGTTTTATTTATTATTAGATATATCTGTTAGTTTGTCAGTTTCCTTTGAATTCTAAATCCCTTTTCGCACTTTCGTTTTGATCTGTAGCTTGCAGCTTCACACTCAATTTATGGGTGTTACCAATATTGGAATGAAATTGGCAATGATAATACTAATAGTACTATTTTAGACCAAGAACGAGGCACTTATGTGGCTCCCTCTGTAGCAGAGGGCTTGAGCTCCCAAAGCATGCCTATTAACCAGCCTAATCATGGAGAAACTCATGTTAGGAAAACAGCTGGTATATCGGGCTATTGTTTTCAAGTAGTCTTCCAGGCAAGTTTTTCAAATATAGAGTTTCTTTTGTTGTTAAGTTTTTTTGAAAAAATCCATCCTGACTTTCTTTCATAATAAACAGATAAGCTCAGGTGCTGTTGGACTCACTGATAGTGTGTTCTGGTTCATAATCTATCCATTTCTTACTCCTGCAGAGTACAGTTTAAATTTCGTATGTGTTTCTCGTTATTCTTTGCATTTAAGCTTCGGTTAAAGGATATGAAATCTTCTGTTATGAGCTTGTAGCCTTGTACAAAATTTCTCTCTTCTTTTAACATAATTTTGAGGGGTACTTTTGTCCTTTCTAATACAGTTGGATGTTAGCATGCATTCTGTCAATGCTGTTCTGCTACTTGTCGATATGGTTCTGAATCGCCTGGTATGTTGCACACTTCACAGTTGTTTCCTGTGTCAATAACCAAAATTTTATTTGTTTTTCAATTGCATATGTTTTTTTATCATTTTTAATTACAACTTCTATGCAACCGACTTGACTAACTTAAGTTTTTCTTTTTTCAGCGGTTCCCTTTCTTTCGTTTAGGTTATTTTGGTCTATGGACATGTATATTTGTCATCTTCCAGTGGATCTTCCATGCATGTGTATTCATGTGGTAAGCTGAGATCTTTCTTTTGACCAGATCACTAATTTCACGTGATTATAGAAAAGGAACAAATAATATGTGATAAATCAAAAATAATGGGGAAAATTGAAATATAAAAATGCCTTAATCAAGGAACTGGGTCCAATAGTTAAGCCAAGGTTGTCCATGGGTCCTGCCCTTTGCAAGATTTCCATGGGCCACACACTAAGCCAATTGGGTTATCCATTCTTCATCCTAACCTTATATACATATAGAAATGCATTCACATGTCTGTTATTTACAAAACCTTTTGCAATATACATTTGCTTATGATGGTTCTTGATATTGCAGGTGGCCATATTCCTTCCTTGATTTATCATCTCCATATGCTCCCATTTGGTATGTTCCTTGTTAATATGAATTTGTTGTACCTTTTTCACATGCCTTCTCTTTGCGTCGACCTCCCTAGACAACAAGAATGACGTGCTACAACATTTAATCTCGAATACATATCATTTGGTTCAATAGGAGGGATTGACTATTAATTAAATATAGATATCCCTTAATAATGATAAACAGGGGAATCTTGTAGGTTGAAGTCAATGCTTAGAAGAGAAATTTTTGGATTCAAATTTTGCGAAAAATAGAAGTTCTATATTTGTTAACTCAAGACTTTGTATGAGCTTGATGTTAAATACAGATACATGGTTTGTACAACATTTACATAAATCATGTAGGATTTGAGTAAATGGTGATAGTAGTGTAGTAACCATTACTTGTATTCATCTGGATTTGTTTGAAGTTTTTACGATTGAACTCGTGAGGTTAATGATTATTTGCAGGTATTTAGGAGTGGGATTGATTCATCTTCCTGCTTATGGGATCTTTGCACTCTTAGTTAGGGGAAAACAACTTTTATTGTCAAGATTTCATGACGCTCATGGAGCATGATATGATGTAGCTGGAGCTAAACCAATTCTACTAGTAAAATAAGACGAATTAGCTGCATAATTCTTAAGGTTAGATTCTGTTATCTTGAAGCTCATCAATATGAGTTTTGATTTTTGGAAAGTTACTGAAACGGTCTATTTAGAAAAATGATTGTAAAACTTGAAATGATGTGGCTTATACACACATACATATATTATATATACTAATAAGGTGCATGCACAAAGCACCGGTGATGAATAGTTCCGTTTGATAACATATATGTTCAGCAGCATTTTATCCTTTAACGGGCATAAAAGAGGAAGAGAAACTTGTTAGGGTAAAGAATCTATAGATAGAGAGGGCAATCGTAAGAGGGGGTGATGAACTTGTTAGGGGAAGGGAAGAGTGTACATTTAATCTAACTGATTGGATTAAGGGAGAAAGACGAAATTTTGTGTATTCAAGCGGTCTTGGTTTAATTTAGGAGAGAGAGTGTTAAACTCATTATGGTGTAGTGTGTGTACAACACTTTATAAACCCAGAGGTCTTTCATGAAACAATTCTTCTATATCTTACCTCCCCCGTAGCTCGTAGAGGCAGGATTAGGGTATTAAATTATTAATAAAATTAGGATTTATCAAGATTGATGCACAATTAGGACCAACAACCAATATAATTGTATTTTTGTAGATTATGTAAGGTTTTTTCTTAATTATTGATGTATGTTGGTAGATTTATGTTGTTTTTTTCTTGGTTGTTCTCAGCCATGATGTGGTCACTTCCCACCACTCCCACCATACAAAATTCTACAATTCATCCACGCACAATTTTATTCACCATTGCCAACACTGTAAAGCCCTCTTATTTGAACCTTATAGCACACACACACACACCCCATTGTGTAGTTCTCTTTTTATTGGTCCCATGTTTTTCTCAAACTATCATTTTATGGTAGTTTCATTCTCTGCCATGAACATGATGTATATCTTTAAAATATTAAAAGCTAAAACTAAATTTGATTACTGAAAAGAAAATTTATTATAATGTATATTCTTCTGTTTATTACAGGGGTTGGCATCAAGGAAAAGATGCAGAATCTCAACTATATGATGTAAATTAGGATTCTAACTGTATTTCTAAGTTATGCTGTATGTTAAAATCAGAAAACCTTTAGATGTTTGTATCCATATTAATATAAGCACGTCTATCTTTTTTCTTTTATTTGTTATTTATTTATATTTCGTAAATCATTTCGTTACAGTTAGAGTATAAAGAGGCGCCAATCACTTGTGGTGACTTTTAAGGTACTCACTCTTCCAAAAATGGCCTCCAGAATTTTAGTAGAGCCGGGTTCGTGTGCCTAGCAGGTATGCGTTATCTCATTACACGAAGAATTAACTATTATAGACTTCTACCCCTCCCCACCCCAAAAAAAAAAAAAAAAAACAAGCTGAAGGATATGGGTCCGTCAAACATATCCAGCATGGAAACCACAGATCGAAGCAAGTAAAAGCTTAGTAAGTATCTCAACAAGCTGATGTTGAGTAGCCAAATAACTCAGTTGAACCTTCCATGTCCTTGTCACGAGTTAAATGTGCTTGGTTCTTTCGTGGAGGATCAAATGTAAAGCAAAGTGATCATCATAATGTAAAGTTGACAACCTCTAAAAGTGATCAAAATCTTTTAGTTATGAGCTCGCGAATGAAATTAAACTTCATCCTCAAATGTCTGCTCTTTCCATGAAATTCTGGATTTTTAGACAAGGCAATTGTTAACTTATTGTCACAGACAATGGTTGTAGGATCATGTTGTGGATGCTTAAGTTCCTTCAAAATTCCCCTTAGCCATAAGGCTTGACAGCCTGCAATTGATAATGATATATATATTCCACTGCAGCAGAAGAAAGAGCCACCACAGTTTGTTTTTTTGATTGCCCTGATATACCACCAGATCCCAAATTAAGATGTGACCTGCTGTGCTTTTGCTATCTATCATCAATATTCCCCCCAAAGTCACTATCACTATCACTATAGCATGCATGCAAGTTTGAAGTTTTTGAACTTTGGTATAAACAATGCCATGATCAACAGTCCCCTTGACATACTTTATTATCATTTTTCCTGCTTCCCCTGGAGATTCCGTAAACCTACTAATCTTACTAACTGAAAACACCATGTCTGGTCTAGTAACAGTCGAATACATCAGGCCTCCTACTAAACTTCTAAAAGGACTTGGATCCACACTTTCTTCTTTGTTATCTTCTGATTACTTGAGACCAAACTCCATAGGAGACTAGGACTAGGAGTGCTTGCAGGAGTAGACTGACCCATATTAAATTTATCAAGTATACTTTGAGCATACCTTTGCTGAGAGATTTTAATCTTTTCTTCTTCCTGCATAACCTCTATCCCCAGAAAATAATGGAGCAGCTGCAGATCAGTCAGGTCAAATTCTCTTTTCAAGGATCTTTTAAATTCTTCTACCATTCCTTGTGAATTACCTGTAAAAAACCAAATCATCTACATAGATACATACCATAAGAATCATTCCTTAAGTTTCTTGAATGAAAAGAGTGTGTTCTATGGACATTTCAATTCTTAAAGCCATTTGTCATCATACCCTTCACTTCTAGTATACCAAGCACGTGGTGCTTGTTTTAACCAATACAAGGCCTTTCTCAAGTGACATACTTCATTTTCTGCTCCTTTCTCCGCGTAGCCCTTTGGTTTATCTATATAAATATTTTCTTCAAGGTTCCCATTCAAGAATGCTGACTTAACATCATTTAATGTACTTTCCAATTGTTTTGGCAGCAAGAGCGAGTACCAATCTTACAGTTTTTTAACTTATAACCGGTGCAAATACTTCTTGATAGTCAATCTCATACTTTTGTTTATAAACACTACTAATCTTGCTTTGTGTCTATATATTTCCCTTTTTCATTCAACTTAGACTTGTATATCCACTCAACTCCAAAAGGTTTGTATCTATCTGGTAAGTTGGTAGGTTCCCAAGTATCATTTATTAATTGTTGTTTGATGTTTGAACTTTTTTTCAGTGTTGTATGTTGAACTTATTTATTGTATTTAGAATGATAATATTGTAGGTTTATACTGTTTTTACTTTTTGGAGTTTATATATATGTATACACATATAAATACATATATGTAAAAAAAACTAAAAACTGGGTTGACCCGTCGGTTGAACCGATTGACCCGCGACATAGTCACAAGACCGGATCAACTAAAAATCCGGGTTTTAAAACATTGAATTAAGGGTCATAAAATATTGCTTTAACAAGAAACTTATAAACATCAAACTTTCAGATCTTGGTCTGGACAGTTTCAAAGTGGCTTCTAATTTGTATGTTTTTTGTGTGTGTCACGAATTTGTAGCTTATAATTTAGCTTATTACACTTTACAATACACTCATAGGCTTATCCTATTTTGTTGTTTAATATAGAATCATAAAAATCTCCTGGGTATATCATATTACAACTACTTATAAAGTAAAGAATATATGAGAATTTTAATATTATACCCGAATGGGTCATAGTCTATATATACAATGAAGTTGGATTGTCATATACTAAACTCTAATCTATATTCTCTAATAACTTAAATTCTTTTACATAAACTGTCTATTCAAAGAATCTCCAACGTTTGATGAACTCTTTTTTTATTTTTTATTTTTTTGTTTAAACCTAAAAATCATCAACTATATCAGGTAAAGTGGTTATTGGTTATATTTAAACATCAAAGGGAAAAGGATATGTGCATCTAAAAACACCTATTATAAGTGTTTATATACTTACAAACATTTAAATAAGTAAAGGATAAAATAACTAGCGTATCCTTTATTTAAAGTATTTTGTAAGTATAAAAACACCTAAGATACATGATATCCCTAAATTTAAATTATATAAAACTTGTCTAGTTGAACAAACTAAAAGTTTATATAATAAAAGGTAGGCATTAGCCTTTAAAGAAAAGAAAAAAAAAATTGGCATTTCTTTCAAATATTATTTAATATAATAATTATACAGTGGTACAAGTTTTACCCGATTTTGACTTATGGATCTGTTGTAAGACTAAGGTGGCTGGTAGAGATCATCAACTCTCCATCGTCTACATTACTCTTCTTCCCGCTAAAAGAACTAACCACTTTTGTCAAAAATGTAACCAAAATTAAACAATTAAAAAAGAAAAAACCCGCATCAGATTCAACTATATATTTCCAGGTATTTGTTCAACATTCTTGACTCTTGAGTATCGGTTCTGTTGCATTGCATCTTTCAAGCAACAACACCACCAGGTCCACCACACAGCCGTTTCCATTCATCTGACACCAGTAAGTTTGAAATTTGTTAAATTTAATTCGATTATTCGACAAATTATTATCTGGGTTGTTGTTAATGATTCCAAAGTTTAAGAAATTATGAGCGTCTTGAGTATTTTGATGCGGTTATCTGGATTTTAGTCGAGATCTATTGTGCTTTTCAGGGGTTTAAACTTTAAGGGACGAAAATGGCACGCAAGAAGATCCGAGAGTATGATTCAAAGAGGTTGGTGAAGGAGCATTTTAAGAGGATTTCTGGTTCTGATTTGCCCATCAAATCTGCACAGGTAAAATTTTTTATAAATTTTAATATTTTATTTGGTGCCCTAATTTTTATAATTTTATTCAAAATATGTATTGTGATTTTGAACTAGAGATAAGTGTCATTCAAGTTGATGGAGTAATTTGCAAAATAGAGCTTATGACTGTTGGTTAAAAACTTAAAGCATTACAACAACTCATTTTTCATGTATAAAAACCTTTTTGATTCAATTTCATGTTGACCCTAATCTGTGCTTTGTAGATTAGAATATGCTACATATGAAGTTATGAACCCAAGCAAGAAAACCCCGAATTGGAAACTAATCATCCTCTGGGTGATCTTTGAAAAATAACTTATTTGAATTTGTGAAAATTATTTTTATACACTATCAATGTAGAAACTTACACAATGAACACTTGAGATGGAGGGTTCAAGGTTCATAAGCAGTGTTTCCATAGATTTAGGGGGTGTTTGGATTTCTTCTACGAACTGTTTATTTGTTTATTCTTGAGTGAAATAAGTTGTTTCAATAAGCAGTTTTTGGCTATTCATTCCAAACTGCTATTATTAAAAGCAATAAGCAAATAAGCAGTTTTACTAAGCAATCCCAACACCCCCTTGCTCCTAAGACAAGTGAAATGTGATTGCAACGCGAAATTGGGATATTTTTGAGTGATTTGTATCTTTGATATGAATCAGGTTACAGAGACAACCAACTTCAATGAGCTGGTAGAGAGGGAACCATGGCTATCTTCATCCAAGCTGGTTGTGAAACCTGACATGTTGTTTGGAAAGCGGGGCAAGAGTGGACTTGTTGCCTTAAATCTTGATCTGGCTCAAGTTGCTGAATTTGTTAAGGAACGACTTGGCAAAGAGGTAATTATTACAATTTTATTGGACTCGAGCAGCAATCATAAATTACACTACAATATTTGTAAGGGTTATATGCACCAAAATGTAATGAACTATGCCCACTTTAATATTGTATGTAACAAACTAAAATTTCTTCCCTAGAATAACCTCAACTACCCTTTTTTTACATTGAATGCAATTTTTACCCATTGTCAAAGGTTGCCGGTTACCCTTTAATACACTTGGCATTTAAAAAAAAATGCTTATGTGGCACTCCACATAGGACAAGTTTTTTTTATTATTATAATATGTAAAATAATAATAATTATGTTAATTACAATGCGTCTAATTACAGTTGACTCTGATTCAAAAGTTTCTGAATCACTTAATCACTTCAAACAAACACACCCTTCATATAAAACTAAATTTATCTTCTCATCGAATAAGGGGTTGTATCTTAAAAGATATAAAAGAATCTCATATGTTTTAGGTCTAGCAAATACTCCTTATTGAACATATTATAACTTGGAATGTGCTTTCTGGATAAAATTCCTCTTGATTTGATAGGTTGTGATGGGAGGATGCAAAGGACCCATAACCACATTCATTGTTGAGCCATTTGTGCCACATAACGAAGAGTTCTATATAAACATTGTTTCAGAGCGATTAGGGTGTAGCATTAGCTTTTCAGAATGTGGAGGAATTGACATTGAAGAGAATTGGGAGAAGGTACATGAGTGTATATGCATTATATATACTTTTACTTCATTGCCTTTTGTTTTACATCTAAAGTTGGAAATAACATTTTCTTTCTCGGGGATGTACAGGTAAAAACAATCTTTTTACCCACAGGGGTGGCGTTGAGTCAAGATATATGTGCTCCACTTGTTGCCACCCTCCCATTGGAGGTGAGATTGTTACTCAATTTCCACTGCATATGTGAGGAGTTGTGCAAATGTTCAACTTGAATCTCTAATGCTTATTTCTTCTACGGTGCAGTTCAAATCTGTCATTGAGCAGTTCATTACACATATATATTCCTTATTCATAGGTAAACATTCTACGAATACTTATATTCCAATATCTCTATTCTTGTTGAGTGCCTTGTGCCTATTTAGTAATCTTAGACGTATTCATAAACCTAGTCAAAGAAAACTACTGATCTTTGGTTTTCTTTTGCATTTAGATCTTGATTTCACTTTCCTAGAAATGAATCCATTCACTTTGGTAGATGGGAAACCTTGTCCTCTTGATATGAGAGGCGAGCTTGATGACACGGCGGCTTTCAAGAACTTCAAAAAGTACACCTTTTTTACTTTTGATCTCTATAGTTATCATCTTCTTTTGTTTCTTCATTATTACCCAAAGTCTATAGAATCACAACCATTTTTGGTAACTTTTCTTGTTTTCTAACCTACCATTAAATTTTGCAGGTGGGGCAATATCGAGTTTCCAATGCCCTTTGGAAGAGTTATGAGTGCTACAGAAAGCTTTATCCATGGTCTCGATGAAAAGGTACATATGAGTATATAAAATAGCTACCAGGACTTTAGTAAATATTTCCTTAGGTGGCTAGTTTGACCCATATATTTATAAATGAGTTGATTTGGTTATTCTTTAGTGCTAAAGTGTCAAATGGGTTATGGATAAGGGAGGAAGCCGGTCAAATGGGTTGAATAGAACAGAAGTTGCCGAAAGTATATGTAAAATACATGAGACCTCCCAAATCATTTTATCAAAAAAAAATTACACTAAAGATAGTCTTTTTCTATATATGGTAAAAGCCCTCTAAGCTTTTAGCCTTTTACCATATACATAATAACTCCTCTGTTGTGCATTTGTTGGCTTACTGCACCTAAGACCCATGCAATACACTACAGGGATAATTTTCCCTCTAATAATAATCATATATATATGTAATCATATATGTCGCACGATTTCTAAAGAATTTAGAATTTGTAGCACAAAGAGTGTTTTGGGTCGATCCAGCTACTCCCTTTGATCCGAACTCGTTTGACCCATTATCCAACCTACTCAATTAGCCTCCCCAGCGTCTCTTTCAAATCAGCAATGGGGGAAGTGGATCTAAACCCATGACTGCATGACACTATTACCAGGATGGGAGCAGATGTCAGTCAAGTTACAAGCTTGATTTTATTTGTAGGGGAAGGATAATTGCACTCACATGCCCACACATCTTAGTGGACACTATCATGTTATGTGTGTATATGATCTGGATGTGATGTGTCTAGAGAATTGCATTAAGTGAGAATAGTGGTGGGCTTTGGCCTTTGGGGGTACCATTAACAACACTCTTGTTTGTGACACTCGGTTTCACAATCCCATTATAATTAAAGTCCCAAAAAACACTACATATTCGAGGGTTTGTGCCCAAATCTTTTGAAGTTTCAAAATTATATATTAACAAAAGTTAATATAATATTTCTCATTTCATGCAGACTAGTGCATCGTTGAAGTTCACTGTTCTAAATCCAAAAGGACGGATTTGGACTATGGTTGCTGGTGGTGGTGCAAGTGTCATCTATGCAGATACTGTTGGAGATCTTGGGTATGCTTCTGAGCTTGGGAACTATGCAGAATACAGTGGTGCACCCAATGAAGAGGAAGTTCTGCAATATGCTCGAGTTGTCATTGATGTACGTCGCATTTCTGCCTTCACTCATTCATTCGTTTTTTTTCTTCTGTTACTAATTTTCATTAGAGGTGGCAATTTCAACCCATGAATAGGTCAATTTGAGTTATATTTTACTTCTAACATTGTCAAGAAAAAAAAAGATAAAAAGGAATAGATGTGATAGGCACCCAATGTGCATTAAACCTCTAAAATCATTCTGACTCTGAAAATTATCAGGTGATTATTGAAATGACATAATCTTAGTGATCATATTCACAGTTTCACACCAATTGTTTTATGAAAAAAACTATCAAAAACTTTTTGTTAGACGTGAAGTGTTTCGGGTCAACCTAACTCGGCCAAAATACACATTTTGACTTGTTTCATTATGTGAGGATATCGAAGATGGAACACTCAAAACAAACCAAAAGTAGAATTTTACTCTTCTACATTTGATTAAAAACTTAAGAGTGAAAGGTTCAAGATCCCACATTGTGGAATCTTGATGGTTTTCTTTTATTCATCATTTTCATTTTTTGGGCTTTTGCTTCATGAAATGATTATAATGAAGATAAGGCTTAGGAAATGACATACCCATTTTCCTAAAACACACCAAAATAGAAAACGATGATTGTTTGCGCTTCAGTGGCATCAACTATGTAACTTCAATTTCTGAAACTTCAGTGTGCCACGGCTGATCCTGATGGTCAAAGGAGGGCGCTTGTAGTTGGTGGTGGAATAGCTAACTTCACTGATGTTGCAGCCACTTTCAATGGCATCATTCGTGCCATGAAAGAGAAGGTAATTTGTTTACTCATTTACAACAACCCAAACAGTCACCTTTTTAAACCCAAAGGGGCAAAAGTGACCTTCTCGTTGTCAATCTTTACAAAAACCTGTAGGAATCCAAACTGAAAGCTGCAAACATGCACATCTATGTGCGAAGAGGAGGGCCAAATTACCAAAGAGGGCTTGCAAGAATGCGTGCACTTGGGACCGAACTTGGCATCCCCATTGAGGTACACTAGACCTTATTTCTAATTTTAATTCACTTCTTGCATTTGCTTATCGAATGTTTTCAAGGGCCGTTTGATCAATTCACTTTCACTTTGGGTCGTAGGTATACGGGCCTGAGGCAACAATGACGGGAATATGCAAACAAGCAATTGAGTTTATCAAGGTTTCTGCTTAGATTTGGTGGATCTTATTGTACTCTTTTAGCTTATGGTTAAGCATAGCGTTAAAAGTTTCTATTGAAGCATTAATAAGAAGGTGATTGTATTTGGATCTTTAACCATCTAAATTGGCCTCTTGTGATGTTATATATGCGAATGTATGACATGTATTGAAACTGCAATTGGTTGATGTGGATATACAAGAGAAAATGGTTCAAATAAGGATGTTAAAACAAAAGGCTGTTTGTGATTTGTATTAGTAGGTTTAATGTGAGACGAGTAGATACTGCTATTATTGTTGTTGTCTATTCATGGGTTAAATGCATAAAGAGGCTTTGATCACCTCTACATTTGTAGTAAAATAATAACAAGGAGATTACTTGCAGATTCGACTATGACTAATATATCTTAATACTCTATATAATATATAAAGGGAAAATCAGTAATTTCATTACGCTGAGGGAGAGGATTTTTTAGAATAATAAATCAATGAAATTAAATAATAGAAGATGAAAGAAATGTAGGTAGCAAAATAATTGAAAAATGAAAAATATTCATAGCCATATAAAATAAAAGAAGGACATGGCTGAAAAGAAAGGAAATATATGAGCCAGCCAGCCATTCGCTTTCGTTTGGTACAAGATCTTATTTAATTTCTTTTTTATCACGTTTTGCGCTTTCATTTTCTTCTTATCCAGATATCAACAATTACTTGAATAGACCAGCTCACTGGTCCCCATATCCATATGCTGATATGCACATGCATATGCACATGCATATGGAGTGACCGCCAAGCCAACCGAGGTGGGTGGATTTTTTGTTTCTCAAACATCCCTCCACCAGCCAAACATGCTATTTTTCTATCTATCCCATTTAAGAAGATTATTCATTTCACGTGATTTTTAAATACATAATGGTTAGTGGGTGATTGAAATAAAAAGATCATCATTATTATTAAGGGTTTAGTTTCGAAAAGTATACCGAACTTGTCACTTTTTGCTATTGTATATACCCAATTTTTAGAACTCCCATTTAGTGTATCCAATTATTCAAAACTATCAAATAATGTATTAGGTTACCTGCCAGTAATTTTGTTATTTTCTTATTTATTTTAATTTAACACAAATTACACATGTATTGCCATGTCATTATTGAGTGCCACATCAAACCTTGAAGAACACTAAATGAAGATCATCTTGACAATATGAAGATGAGGAAGATGAAGAAGAACATGACCAATACAACATCGAACAAAAACCCAGAATAATAACAAAAATCGAACAGATATAATATCCCAACCACAAACGCGTGAATAACCCAATCAGAACTTACAAACCACAGATCTGAAACAAAGAACCAAAAATCCAAAAATCAAAGATGAGGATGAAGACGAAGACGAACACAAAAGCCCAAATCGTTACGAAGAATCTGATCAAATGATAAACCCTAGTATGTTAACAACCCTAAATCGCAGCAATCAAGAACCTTGAGTCAAAGTTCAGATTTTCATTACTGAATCGAAACCAAAACACATTGAAATAGATCCGAACAAAATCATGAAATCGAAACCCCTAAAACAACGAAATGAAGAACATACCTTCTCCAAGAAATCAAAGGAAACTTAAATGAAAATAACAGGTTGAATCAGATCCCTAAACATCATCTTCGTCTTCATCTTAAACCCATGTTCCATAAAACAACGACGAACAGATCTCTGAATCGACGACAGATCCTAACTTGGACAGATCGATGATGGTGTTTCCGATAATCGAGCCACGGTGGTGATGGTGAAGTCGACGACGGTGAAGTCCAGAGCGACGGTGGTGATGGTGAAGTCAACGGTGAAGACCAGAGCGGCGGTGATGGTGACCGTCGCCCAATCGAAGGAAGATGCAGGTCTCGATGGTCTGGAACCGTAGCAGATCTGGAAAAACGTGTAGCGGATCTGGAACAATCGAGATGGTGGCTGAATCGACGGTGATGGTGATGGTGCAGAAGAAACCCTAGTCGCCGGAGATGGTGGCTGAATCGGCGGTGGCTGCAGGCGATGGTGGCGACGGGATGGTGGTGGAGACGGGATGGTGGTGGAGACGGTGAGGTGGTGGAGTCCAGATCGATGAGCAATGGGAGTCCAATCTCAAATCGTTTGAGCAAGATCCAGACTTGTTTCTTTCATTATTATTATTATTATTTTTTGTTTATTTTTAAATGAACTAATAACACCTCAGCATCAAACAAATGCCATGTCACTGCCAATTGACTGCCACATAATCAAAACCTGTGACACATAAGCATTAACCTATTATACCAAGTTACCATACATTAAATGGTAGTTTTTAAAACTTCAATACACTAAATGGTAGTTTTAAAAATTGGGTATACACAATAGCAAAAAGTGTCAAATTCGATACACTTTTTGAAACTAAACCCTATTATTAAATATGGGAGTCTAGATATACAAACATCGATTTCACAAGTGGGATAAAGAAGTGGAAGATAATCGTTTCCTCTATCCTAAGGGGTAGTAGTATGCTGAAGTGTAACCTCGGTACCAAGTGGCGAAGGGAGCACCACCTTCATCCGTACCAAAATTTTTCAAAAAGGTTCGGCATGCAAGTATCGAAGGAAAGAAGAGAGAGATGAGAGAGAAATAAAGAAAAAAGAAGAGTTTAATAATTCTATAAAAAATTACAATACGGAGTTTAATCTTCACAAACTGAATCCAAAAAAACAACCTAAACAATGAAAACTTTAATTCAAATTAAGAGTCTAACATATAAAATAAACTTTTCCCAAAATACAATCATTATATATATATTACAATTGGCAAGCACTTAACGTGCGCCTCTTTACTGTTTATAGAGGGGATTTGTGAAGATTATATAAAAACTTTTCCATCCTTCAATAAAGCCACTTCCGTACGATGTTATATTCAACGCGTGTGTTATATTTAAAAGAGTTGTTCATAGACTTTCGTTTATCATTTTCAAATTTTATAACGTTTTCAAATATCTAAAAAAAGAAAGAAGAAAAAAAAACTAAAGATATGGACACCGGCAGCGGGACGACGATATCCGATAAACAATCGCCCATCCATGGCGATGTGCTAGAAGACATCCTCTCACGCGTCCCACTCCTCCACTTACTTCCGGCTTCTGGTGTCTCAAAATCCTGGACCGCTGCCGTATCCTCCGCCCTTCGTACCTCCGGCAACGCTAAACCATGGCTAATCCTACACACGCAGAGCTCCATGTACCCGTACCGGACAACCACACACGCCTACGACCGGGAGTCAAACCTGTGGATTGAGATCCGTTGCCCGGAGATCGATTACGTCTCTAAACTCCGATCATCTCAGTCAAATCTGCTCTACATGCTGTCTGCGTCTAGGCTATCGTTGTCTTTTGATCCGCTCCATCTGACGTGGCACCACGCGGTGCCGCCGAAAGTCTCCAGGATAGATCCCGTTGTCGCCGTCGTCGGGAGGCACGTTGTGGTTGCAGGCGGTGCTTACGATTTTGAGGACGATCCTCTCGCCGTTGAGGTTTATGACCTCCAATCAAAAAAATGGATCAAATCGGATCCAATGCCTGAGTTTTTCACCGAATTCGCATCATCAATGTGGCTTTCAGTTGCTTCCGACGACCGTAATCTCTTTGTTATGGAGAAAAGCTCCGGTGTGACGCACTTGTTCAATCCGGACAACAATACGTGGTATGGACCGTACGATCTGCATCCTTGTCCGCGTGTTTTTTACTCTGTTATCGGATTCTCCGACGTCGATAGATTGATTTTGATTGGGATGTTAGGTGAAGCAGAGGATGTTAGCGGTGTCAAGCTGTGGGAAGTAAATCGCGAGTCGTTCGAATGCGAAGAAATCGGTGAGATGCCGGCAAATCTGGTCCAGGATTTGAAGAGCCACGATTCCTTAACTTCCTCTATCAACGTGGCTATGGCGGGAAACATGGTGTACATATACATATCATCGCGAACTGAAGCAGTGATCGTGTGTGAGTTTATGTATGGCGGTGGATGTAGGTGGTTTAGCGTGGAAATCTCGGTGGCAGGTTGCCGGAGTATAACGGATGAACTAGTTTTTACTTCCTCGAAGGTAGGGATGGCGGAGCTACAACAAGCGACACGGTCAGCGAATCGGAGGCTCATCGTGAAACGGTGAGTCTTGGTTGGCCGAGTTGACTCTCGGTAAGAAATTGGTGATTGTAGGATGATACGTCTCTTTAATTTACATATTTAAATCACCAAATATATATCACCGTACTAAATTATGTTATTAAATGAATAATTAGTAAATATCTATATTTATATTCATACAAATCTATAAAGTTGTGTTTAAGAAAGTCTATATAAAAAACATAGTCATGAAATTTTAATATTCAATTACATGTGATTCAATATACGATTACATGTGATTGTAAAAATATCAAATGTTAATTACGAAAAATGTCACTCCACCAAAAAATTCAATCTAGACAATTGATGAGGCTGATCCAAAAACTAAAATTTGTCCCTTAGAACTATACATTAAGTATGTACTATATTAAACATTTCTCACTATCTATAAAGCATTTACATATTTTGCTTAATCTCTAAATTTTTAAATAATTTGAAGTTAATTTATTACCCCTCAATATTATAAAATATCTTTGATAATTAATTAGAGTGGAAAAAGTCCTTGAAACTAAGTAAGACACATTGATAACAGACTTGGAAGTAAACATAATCAAAACGTCTAACTCTATAGCCTGATCCAACACACTTAGGAAATAAAACCTCAAAATGATCAGTCATTAAGAAATTACTCCATGTTCTGCATCTTCAAAATTGACACAAAAGCTCTAAATAACTTTGTCAAAAAAGATAAATTATCCACTCATTAATTCCTCAACCATCCCAAGGATGTTAATTCGATTGTATTTGAATTTATGTTTCAAATGCTCCAATGAAGGATCCATCTGCATTAGAATCATCACTCTAAATGGTTTTTATGATGTTCTTGATGAATATTATTTAGGACCAATTAAGGGTTAATTTTCAAAGTTTTAGTTTAATTTCAATTTAACTATCAAAGGTTTTTTTTTTCTAATGCTCCTGATGAATATTATTTAGGATTAATAATGATTCAACTATCAAAATTTTAGTTCAATTTCAATCTAACCATCAAAGTTTTTTTTTCTTTTCTAAATCCTATTCGTATAATTTCATAAGTAAAAAGATGTTATTTTAACCGGTTTATAAAAATTAATAGTGTAATTTACTCTTTATTTTAACATCTTTGGATAAGAAGTGTTTAAAAGTGTGTATGAGATAATGTCTTCATGTTATACTATTTAGCATGACATGATTACAACAGACATTCAGTCATAAATACAATTCATTTTCTTACTACTTGACTCAAGTTTATCATTCATTTACATATATAGTTCGGCCAAAAGACCACTAGAAATGCATGCCTACCTGCCTGGAAAAGATGGGTCAGAAAACTTGCTTCGGTTATTAACATTGCTTAGTTTGGATATAATGTTCCTTTTTTGCCCTTCTGCAAAAATTAAGGTTTTATAATTTCAATTGTAATCCATGGTTGTTGAATCCAAGATTGGTGTTCTCTCCTTGTTAAGGTGTTGTTGGTATGTTAATCATCCCTTAATAATCTTAATTATAAAGTTTGGTAAGAGTGGGGATCGTCAAGTGACTCGTGACTTGATTATGTTTGTATGATTTTGCAAGGAGTTGGTTCCATACTTCCATCCTATTAGCTAAAAGAAAAAGACGTTTGGTCATTACTGATTAAATGGCTCGTTTTCTCTTCATTAGTAAATTACTTTGCTCAATGTTAGAAAGTTTAGTAAAAATTATGCATTTTTGCTAACTTTAAATACATTTAAATACATACATATGTGATGTTTATGTTAAATTCTTAGTGGGTTTGTATTCTCTATTATGAGAGCTTCGAAACCATATATAATCTGTCCAAAACGGAGTATGTGTGAATGAGATATCGATACTCAAAGTTGAGTTTTGGTATGAAATTTGGCAAAACCAAGTGAGTGGGAATTTGTTCCACATAGGAGAAAGGAGTAACCTTTGAGTGGGTTTATAACCATAGAAGCATAAGGGCTTTCAAGTTCTTTGTGTGGTTTTACTCCAAGTCCTACCTGTGCGCAGGGGGTGCTGATGGTGGATTTCGTAGGCTAAACTCGGCGAACTTGTGTGTGGGCGCAGCCTGCGGACACGAATGCATCTCGAAAATGTCGAGCTCACACACAACTAAGAATTCACACAACTCCTCTAAAGCTTGCTGTGCTTCTAAACTGAAGTTTATTTTTTCTGAACTATCGATCTGAATTAGTTTTAGAACCCACTTTAGAAGTCCGTTTCTTGAAGAAAAAAGTTAATGCCGTTTTCAATAAACGTATTTACTAACATGTACTTCTAGTGGAAGCGATTGATGATACAACATGAAAAATTGATACAAACCCAACACAAATAAATAGGTTTGGATCGAGACCATGAGGTTAGATTTGATTGATTGGACTTTTGCTGATCTTTATATCCGCTTCTAATCCGTGTTAAAATTTAATTAAATGTCAAATAAATAAAAGAATAAGGTGTTCTATTTTTCGAATTATTTCATGTTTGCTTATATTATTTCTTAACAATTAAATCTTTAAAGTATTTTACCATATTTTATGTTTATATCCTAAATATACGATGTACTTCTAAAATCTTTGTGAGGTTAGATATAATGTTCCTTTTTCTTTTTTTTTTCCTTCTGCTTGTTTTATTCAAAATTAGCATTACCTTTGTTGCAGTCTTTGGTGCGTACTCATCTATTTTTTTGGTTGACTCGCTCTAATTAAAATTATATTTTATGAACTCTTGTTTTGTTTAGGTTATTTCTTTGTCTATTCTTTATAACTTTTAGCGTCTTTAAGGTCATTAAATACATGATATTTTTTTAATTAATGTAGTTGTTGTAAATTGGATAAGTTTCAGCAGCACCATTTAATAAAAATAATTCTTCTTCTCGTATTATATTTGATTTTGTTGACACGTACGTGTGTGGGGGCCTTCTAATGTAAACACAAGATAAAGTTTCATATATTTAGATTTCTCACAATTCGGTCTTAAATAAAGCATAGTTAAATTGATTGTCATTTTATTCATCATCATCTTGAACTAGATATCATCTCACCGCCTTTTCTTATGTCTACAGTCTACTCTACATATTGCAGATTCTACTTTGCGTTTTCGGTTTTTATATAATGAACTCTCAATATATCTAACAGTATCATTATGAGTTTAGAAGAATATGTTATCTTAACTACTAGTTTTGACATAGCTAGGGTTGTGTATTATTTGATTTATTTCTACTTAAACCTTTTGTATCTTTGTTTTCGTTACTTTCAATCATTATATATAAATATTTAGTTATTATTTGATTTTAGCGATTGGTAGTTTGGTACGCAAAGAGATGAACAGGAAGACAAGAAAGAAAAATGTATAAAAGACCACCCATAGTCGTTTTCATCTGCATGGACGACGAGCTAGTTGTCGTGTCGTCCGCTAGCCATTGAACTAGGGCCATGCTCGTCACAGGGGCGGACCCAGGAATCTTTTTGACCGGTAGCACCATATAATGCGAAAATAAAATTATATAAAAGTGAGGGTGTGGTTTGGGTTTTTTCTCGGGTTTCCGGTTAATCGGGTCGGATTAACTGATGTTATGGTATTTTAGGGCCAAATTTTAGAACAAAACACAATTTATATGAAGCCATGTTAATTAAAATGCTATTTTAAAGGTAAACTAAAGTATTTAAAGGTATAAATTGAAAGATTACACTATTTCTTATTATTTTTTTTTTTAAGTTTCATTTTCCTTTGATTTTGGTGGCATCACCGGTAGCACCCCGAAAATTTACCGGTAGCACCGTCTCAAAAAATCAAAAATTAGCACGACGAACTGTAAAAAGACTGGTGTCCCGTGACCCTTCCCCACTATACCTAGGTCCGCCAATGGCTCGTCATGACTTGTCATCCGGTGCCTCGTTGTCATGGTGACGAGCTATGGAGCTCATTGCTTGTTTTCTTTTATTTTTAATACTTTTTTTCAACCAATCATATCATATTAATATAATAAAATAAGATTATGTGTGTTCGGTATTAATAGTGATGGTGATGTAAAGTCATGCATGTCATGACTAGTATTGTTTGGTCATAGTATACTTATAGCTGGTGTGACAATTAGTAATGAATATCATAACTGCAGATGGTATAATAGTCATACCGTATTAAATATAACAAAGCAAAATAATTACTTCAAAACATTTTAATATGTTCGTTAATATAAGCATTTAGGCATAACGTCCATGATACTGATATCTAAAATTTTTTGAATACCTAATGATGGATCATTAAATTTAAAAAAGAAAAACAAATTGATGCCTTTTAATCCTTTTATTAATTAGCGTCTTTATATAGTATGGGGCTATATTTTCTGAATGATGCATGTTCCAAGTTTCCAACAATCCAACTTCCAAGTTCCAACTCATTGAGTAGCCCAGCCCATTGATTCACAAAGTAATATGAAACCATTAATAATAATGGGCTTTAAGCCTTTAATGATAAAGACCTTCTCAGTCAAATACACTGATCCAAGATGATTTCATATATTAATTTACCCAAATCCAATATGAATTTCTAAACATAATTATTTATGTAAAGTATTATTTTATATTTATTTAGTTAAATATATTATTGTTTTATATTAATAAAAGAATAGTTTGTGAGTCCGGCTCAAGCGACCGATCTTCTATCTTATAGTTATAGAGTATCTCAAACAGTGAACCTAAAAGTATAATAAGATTTGTATTATATAATAAAATATATATGGATAAAGAATTTATATATGTATACTTTTTTATTTTTTATGTAACCTAATTTAATAGATTTACTTCTAAAGTAATGAAATGGATAAGAAATTTGAATCAAAGAAATAGTTTAATGCAAATTAAATTGATTAATCAAATGAATAGTTAAGATTTTAATTAAATAAACGGTTAGAATTATCTAACTAAATTGATAAAGTTTAGTATTTTTATTATTAAAAGATTACAATTTCTTACCAATATTATATATGTTTTTCACTCATACTTTTTCTGTATTAGTTTCTCTGTTTATGTTTTATTCATGGGTATATAAAGGTCCCTAGAGGTCCGGTTTTAGGGTTTTTGGAAGTTTAAATACATAAATATACGTAAAGTGAGAATAAGGATCTAGTGTTCTTCGAGGTCATTTGGGTAGCACAAAGGATTGCACAAGGTTCTTAATGTGCTAAAGGAAGGATTGAAGCTCAAGTCTTTGATTTGCAAGTCTTCTTATTTCACAAGGTAACCATCTTAGCTTGTTTTTTGTTGCTAATTTGTGTCTTAAATCCATTGACGGGTTATATGATGATATTTATATTTTTGCTCTGTAAAACTATTTTAAAAATATCTTATCTTAGGCTAAGTGGGCTTAATAACATACAAAATATCTTAAATCGTAATAACATTATTCTCATAACCTTCAGTAAAGGATCTAAGACAAGTATCATTTTCATTTTTACCCGAAGTCAAAATGTCTAAAATAAAACTATGTTTTCCTCATCTAGACACTGGTGGATCTCTATAGAGATCGTGGAGGGCACATGCACCCATTAAACTTATTGTTAAATGTATAATATCATTTTACCGTAATAAGTTTTAACCGCTACCCCTAGTCAACATTTCAAGTCTACCATAACATAATTAAATTAAATTGTTTAAAATTAATAATATAATACAATTTAATATACGTATTTTTGTTCTAATCAGTTGGGCTTTTTCATTAACTTGAGCTTAATAAAAAAAAGGGGTAAATAGAAAGGGGTTGGCTAAATAAATAACCCCAATTTACTAAAAAACATTCTTCATAATTAGATTTATCTTTATTTTCAAATTATAACTATTGTTTTAAATATATAATTAATACAACTATACTTTCTAAATTTATTTTTCTATAATTAGATTTCTTTTTCCATACATGCTTTAAAAACTTTATAATAATTAAATTAACTTTTTGTAATAAAGTTTTTTCAAGCATTGAAAAACATAATTGATTAACACAACTGCAAGAACATGACCAATAATATTAAAGTTATAAAAAAAATATTATTCAAACATACTCCTCTATATCTATAACATGTGTTTTCGGAGCACTAGGTTTCAGTTGTCTATAACATTCCAAACCTGTTAGCAATCAAGACTCCAGTTGTAGGCACAACCATCTAGTGTTGTAGTGGTGCGGGTGATTGTGAGAAACTTAGTTATTCGTGTAATTCATCGATTCCATCGGTAAAAGCCCTAGCATGGACATCATAGGAACTCAATAATCCGTCTCGAAGTTGTTGTCGAATATAGAGCCATCGGTCTTCATCATAACAAAGACAAACGGATATCGCTCGAAATCAACAATTCCCATCACCCCTGACATCTTGTATAGTTGTGGTGTAAGGGCGGAATATAACTGGATACTTTTCATTAGTGGATGAGTACACGATTGAGGCATCTTGTTTAAGTCTATGAACTCTAAAATTTGCTCTGACGGCTCTTGGTTTAAGTCTGGAAATTGCTCTTACCGTGTTTCAGATTATTGAAGGGGTCTTGTCGCCCGCACTACCAGAACACTTGATGGTTATGCCTACAATTGGAATCGTGATTGTCAACAAGTTTGGAGTGATCATCCATTATTTAACTACCCATTGTGAGATGACTTTTTTTCCTCGTTTTAAGGCTTTGCACTATTCTTGGGCAAAGTGCTTTGATTTATAGGTTGATATTATAATTATATATATATATATATATATATATATATATATATATATATATATATATATATATATATATATATAAGATACTAGCTTAACATCTCGTGTATAAACACGAGAAATAATGAAAGTCAATGTTTCTAATGTTAAATAGTAGTAATATGTATAGTAAAACAATTGTAAAGCACACAAAAGGTACTGCCATAATGAACCTCACGAGAATTGTTTGTATAATTGTATTATCTACCAAAACTACTATTCATATAGTGGATATGAAAATCGATAATGAAAATTAATTTTTAAAATAAAATAATATCATATGGGATAAAGATCTTTTTATCAAATTGGTATATGTGTTTATATAAGTAACCATGAAAATGTATCTATTAATTATTTTAATAGATCGTTTTCTTAAGATGGTTTAATATTTAATAAAATAAACTAAATCATCTAAAAATAAATTTTAAACAATATGCATAACTTAAAGTTTTTTTAAATAAAAACAACTAAAACTTTTTAAAATTTTTTTATCTATTATATGTTTGGTGTAATAATTTGGATGACATGTATTTTATGTGGAATAGGCTTTTAGTTGGCTTCTTCCTATAGGCCATCATTTCCCTTTTCTCTAATAAAATTTCCTGCTTTTTAAAAAAACTAATTTTAAAGACACTAGTTTTAAAGACATTTAGAAAGAAAAAGCGAATAATGAAAAGAATCTATATCTATATATAAAAGGCATGCAAATTTTTCAAAATTAACCACCAGTCACAACTCACGTCCTTTAATTTCAAAATTATTCCATTCTCAAAACAATTTTGGAAAGATTAAAAATCATGGATAGGAGAAATTTGAGTTCAATTTTAAATCTATTGGGAGAGGTTTAATGAAAATTGTGAAGAGGTTTTATAAAAGATATGAGAGGGTTTTAAGAAAATGTGAGGGCGGTTTTATAAAAACTGTATACTAATGTAATTAATTATAAGTTGTTTATAAATTATGTTTAGTAACTTGTGATATATTTTGTTTAGAGAAAAAATAATTATATATTTACGACCGTCTCATTTTTATCTACGTTTTGGTATAAATTTTATTGTAATATGACACTTTTTTGAAATTAGTATATTCTCATCACAAAGGTGATATTTTATTTACTGCATTATTTTTATTTGAAAATTCTTATTATATCTCAAATACACTTTCGAAATACCCGTACGTGTACGGGTCAATAAACTAGTTTTTAAAATAAAATGATAACATCATTAGTTTATTATTTAAGGGGATGGTTTAAACGAGAACCGTTTTTCGTACGAGAATTGTGAGAACCAATTACAGTTATTGATCAAAGAGATGGAGGGTTGAGATTATAGAGTTTGTTAGTGCATACATGGTCACACATTAAGAAATGCACTCCTTATTTTGATGATGATAAAAATATGAACAAGTAATATTATTGCTTATCAAATTTATTCATATGTTCATATGCTACATTCTTTAAAGATCAACAAACCTAAAATTAATGATCAAGTGAAGAACAAATAATTGAAGACTTCAATTCAACAAGAAAAGAAGAAATCAAGATAAATCAACATTCACGGTCGATACCACGGTCGACCGTGAATCAACCGTCGCTGCTCAGCTCACAACTCTTAAATGTTGTTCTTCTTCAAGTCAACCGAACTCGTACTTAACAAGTGAAGATGATATCTTCAAAGCCGATGACGAAGATATCTACAAACAAGAGTTCGAATTATATGAGCTTACAAATAAAATAATTAAATTAGTTTATGTTTTTATAAAATTATTTTTATAAAAACTTTATAAAAATGACAAAGATTTTATAAAACTCAATTGTGTTGGTTGATTAAATCTAAGACTTCCTATTTTAAGCAAATAACAAACACAATCCTACTTTGAAACAATACACCACCATAATTAGCAAAGGAATCTCCCAAAGGGGTAAAATTCCAACATGCTTTGTGTATTGGTTTCCAAACTTCCATATATGTGTTTAAATTCAAACTTTAAGAGTATGAGATCAACCAACCTTTTGAACATATACTTTTCAGTTGATTTTTATGGTAAAAATGAGTTGAGTGTGGTTTTAAATAAAGTCCAACGTCTATATTGCAAAGAACAAGAAAGTTCAGGTACCTCACGGTTTTAGCCACGGTCGACCTTGGATCGACCGTGAGGGTACTGGACAGCTTTTGGACTTTCACCTTTTTCCTTATTTAAACCAACTCAAACCTCATTTTTTAGGATCTCTTGCACAAGCAAAAACACATAACATATATTCTTATCTTGTGAGCTCATATTCTTTGATAATTCATCTATCATTCAAGATCAAGAATCAAGCAAGAGCAAAGCTTTCAAAGCTTAAACACTACATCATCTTTCTATATATTTTGTAATAGTGTAAGGATCAACTCTAGCCTTTCAAATTAGAGTGAAGTAAGGATCATCTCTAGCCTTTAGAATTAGAGAGAAGTAAGGATCAACTCTAGCCTATAGAATTAGAGTGAAGCAAGGTTATCTTTACCTTACTTGCAAGTTTGAAGTGTTAATTCTTGCAAGTGAAAAAGAGAAGTGTAAAAGGTTTATCTCTACCTTCAAAGAGAGAAGCTAGTGGAGCAAACTCTTGGTGGGTGAGGCCAAGGAGTGGATGTAGTGCAAGTTTGTTAACACTTGCATGAACCACTATAAATCTCTTGTCTACTAATTGGTGATATCTCTCTACCCTTATTCTCTTTATTTCAAGTATATATATATTTGTTGTGTTATAAACTTCAAGAAAAATATTTTTAACACAACTTACAAATTTTATAAGTGTAAAAATTGGTAAACTAAGTTAAAGAACCTATTCACCCCCCCTCTAGGTTCCAACAATTGGTATCAGAGCAAGTTGCTCTAAAATTTTTGTAAAAATTGTTTTGAGATACAACTTGCTTTATGAATTTTTGAGAAAACAATTTATTACAAAAATATCTTGAGTTAGATCCATGGACTTAGAAGATAACCTAAGATTGGGGGTTTATATGGCGAATTTACCCATGTTTATTGATTATACATTTTTAGGTTGGAAAACCTACATGTTGACTTTCTTAAGATCAATAGATTATGACATGGGTGATTTTATTGAAAGTGATTTTGATGAAAATAAATCACTAAATAAACAAACATTGATATTTATTCATAAATCTCTTAAGGAAAGTAAATATGAATATATGTGTTCTTACACTTGTGCCAAGAGATTATGGAAAGATATAGGTAAATTTGAAGAGCTTGAGGCAAGAAGAAATAAAGAAAAAGAGAGATCAAGAGAACTTGCTTGCTTCATGGCTTTTAAAGAAAATGAGGTATCTTTCATAAATGATTCTAGTAGTAAAGATTACTTACATAATCTTCATGATGAGCTAAAAGATAAATATGATATGTTACTTGATATTAATTCAAAACTCATTACCAAGATCAATGATTTGAAAAATGTTGAGAATGATAATTTTAAACTCAAAGATCTTAATGAAATCTTGGTCAAGGAAAGAAATGAGTTAAGAAAATCTAACATTATGTCACAAGGTTGCTCTACTTGTGTAAACTTCAAAGAAAAGAATGTTAGAATTCAAAAGTTATCAAGTGATGAAGGAGGTCATGAGTTATCAATTGAAACAAGCAACATATCATTAAAACCATTCAAAATTGTGAAAGAAAAGGCAAAAGAAAAAATCCAGAAGGCTCACGGTCGATACACGGTCGATTCACGGTCGACTCACGGTCGAACCACGGTTGATGCCATGCATCTTCCGTCAGCTCGCTGGAATTTTCAAAAGTTTGAAAAATACAAGATTGCCCCTAGTTCTTTCACTAGTATGCCTAAGGTTGGATGTAATAAACATATGATAAAATCTTATACTCCAACTTCAAGGAATGAACAATGTTTCAAGATAACACCAAAGTGGATCAAAGTAGGTGTTTTTGATACTAACAATCCCGGACCCATGAAAAGATGGGTACCACATATATGAAATATGTTTGAGTTGTAGCTTGCATTGGATGTTGAATATTATTCATGATGCAACTTGAAATATTGTGTGGATGAAAGACTTGGATAACAAATCATCAAGGATAATGCTTTGAACAACACTTGTGAAACACAATCAAGATAAGTTTCTCTTACACTTCTCAAAGGTTTATATGTTGAAATCTATGTGTTGAAAGTGTCATGAGAACATATGTGAAGCTACTTGAAATGTCTAAGTGTGTTTATGGTATATAAATCTTCACATAAACTTGGTTATCTATAAAAACAAGTCAAGGGTAGCAAAAGCATTAATAAAAGACAATATGTTATATGTCATGAAATGTCTTATCAAATATTTTCATGAATCATTAAAATGGTTTAAAATCACACTTTGTACTAAGAATAGTATGATGATATCTTAGGAACTACTTGGACTTGGAAACTTTATAAAACACATCATTTTAATTTGAAGTTTTGATGATCATTCAAGTAGATACATATTACCAAGACTTCATTTATATGTGTAACAACTGAAAATTTTCCTAAGATATTCTAATAAAAATGTGTGTGAAAATAATCATTTAAATGTGTCATGAAAATCGAAAAGTATTGATATAAAAACTTAATCTTAAATGACTAGTATTTTATTAGTAATGTAGAAGACTTAAAAATACTTATCATATTCTTGAATGTCTTGCAAAGCTCAATCCACACTCATGTGAAATGCCTTTTGATTGAGTTACAAAGTTGAAATATGCGGTGCTATAATGACATATTAAATATACTCATATCATTTGGACTTGTGCTCTAAATCATACAAATTTAACTTGAAGTCCTTCTTGATATAGGCAAGACAAACATTAAACTATCTTGAAATCATTAAATAACAAATTTGAGAAAATTGATAGTTGATTAATAATTCTAGATGTATGGTTTCATAAAGTTAAAATATTAAATCTACATCTAAACAAGAGTATTTGCTTTTGAATGTGAGAAATATTGTGCTTAAAGATTAAAGTTGCATATTGATGAACAATATTTCAAAATTGGATATACCATGCTTATGTTCATCACATTGTCTTAAATGAGTATATGCAATACTTGTATTTCTCACTAAACATGTTTTTGACTAAAAGTTTTTGAAATGATTTGAAAATATGTGTTATATATTCATATATATGGAAATATATGCTCAAATAATAAATTATTTGTCAAAAATTGATGGCTTGCTTCAAACCCATGAATTTCATTGTCATATACTTTGATTGGGTTTAAGTGATTAAAGAACAAAATTAGATTTTATCATAAGTAATATTGTCTTAGAATTGAAAAGATATCATATAAAAAATTAAGACAACTTACTTTGATAAATCATAGTTGCGGACATAAATACTAAACCACTTAAGAAAGAAGTAGGTAATGCAATAAGATTTGGTTTAGGAATGATGGAGCATATGCCTTAGAAGAATATGCATGATTATGTGAAAAATTCAAAATTGGTGCCCAGAGGGTTCACGGTCGAATCACGGTCGAAACCATGTATCAACCGTGGGCTTACTGTCCATGATGTACAAAATTGATAAAGGAACACGCGGTCGACATACGGTCGACCGTGTATCGACCGTAGGAACAAAAACGAGTTTTAACCCTAGGAGGCCACTTGTCTTTCTCTCTCCTTCACTTTATCACTTCCATCTCTCTCTCAAAACCCTAGCCGCCATTAACGATTTTTAAGCTCAAGATTTGCGATTTTTACAACAAAACTTCAAACAAATTCAAAATTTACCTCAAGATTGAAGCTACAAACGAAATATCTACGGTGGAAACTCAAGATTTCGTCATTTTCTTTTCCATTTCAAGTTCATCGAATTCCTCTCGAGTTACCTTCCAAAATCACGAAATCCTCATCTTCAAAGGTATATTTCTTCACAAATCTTGCTCTCCTTCTCTTTAGGATATCATTTTTGCACAGAATCTCATGTGATTTTAGGATTTGTTTTGTTATAGTTGAAATTTTTTTGGGGATAAATCTTGAATACTTGAGCATGCATGTGGGTTGTAGGGTTATTATTTGGAATGTGGGTATGAAATGCGGATGTGGGTTGTATGTATTAAACTTATGAAAATTAAAAAAAAAAAAAAAAAAAAAAAAAAAAAAAAAAAAAAAAAAAAACTGAACAGCAGTCTCACGGTCGAACCACGGCTGATACCGTGGTAAAACCGTGAGCTTGCTGGAAAATTTTCAAACTTTTTAGTTTTTGATTTTTAATTCGAAACTTAATTTTATTTACATCTATTATAGTATAACTAAGCTTAGTAATCACATTATGCACTATTTTGCTAAAATCTTCTCACATTTAGGACACATGAACCAAATTGGTATACACATACATGTTAAGTTTACATTCACATTTGTGTTTCAAATAAAATGAATCATCATCACTTCATCACCTATTACTTTGAGAACTTATACAAACTTTTTGAACAACATCGTAAACAAATGAATAAAAGCATGTTTATGGTACTAAAATGCTATGCCTAAACCTTTGTGCATTAAATAAATTATATTACATTGGTTTAGTGCAACAATATGCTAACATGCAACTCCCTATGATGTTAATGTTTGAATATCTTGTCTTGGGCTCAAATTGTAAGAACTTAATTCAAAAAGTCAAGACTATTAGTATAGGTGATAAACTAATTAAACTTGCAAAGTCATAAAATGATTATTATGAAGTTAAGATAAGATTACATTCAATAAATAAGTACTTGCTTATATCTTATACACTTCACAATTCAAAGTAATCACAAACTAAACGTTGAGTTATGACATGAGTGTTTGAAAAACTATTTTAGTCAAACATTTCATGTGTTACTTTTATAAGAGCTCATTAAGTAATTACATACATGGAGAAATAAAAATAATTTACACAAACCTTATGCCTAAATTCAATATCTTACTTGGTTTGAAAAGGTAAAATGCTTGTATGCAACTTATATGTGATGCTCATAATATCCTATTTACATCAACAAGATATGTTACCAAAATAACAATACATGCTAAATGATAATACTTTGGTTCATGTTTGACATATCCTTGTTCTTAATGTTATCAAATTACATATGTGATTCTTACATGAAATATCACTAAACATATGTAACATTATGATATGTCATTCATACTCATCAAGTGTTGAATAATTATCATATAATGAATTGTGGTCAAGCTACCTAACACATAGATTTTTCATAAAGATCACTATCAAAAGAGTCTTTGTAATAAGTTTGTGATGAAAATGATTACATGGTGAAGAAATAAAAATTAACATATTGATTGTTGCAAGTGGTTCTCTCTTACTATCTTGTCATGGTACTTAATGAATTACTCTTTGTAATCAAGATAGTTAAAATAGATGACAAGTTATGCCTCATAAGAAATCATATTATTTGTCATCTTGATATATGCTTGAGTATGCCTATATACTTAAATGACTAATCTCATGTGTCACATACTTAATTTGATTATCACTTGACACATGAAACTATGTGGCATACATGCATAAATAATGATTGGAGCATTGGTATTGCATGCTTTGTACTCATGAGAACACTTTTCTCAAATCATCCTAATCTTGTAGAATATTGAATACACATAAATAAAAAGCAAATTTGAATACAAGATAAAAGACAAGTAAACTTATACTTAAGCCTATTTTATCTATCAAAAGAAGATAAACTTAAGTTATCATGAACCAAACATGTAATTACTAAATCTTTGTTTGACTTGCTTGAAATTAGAAAACTTTTGTGTTGTTATAATAATGTGAGTATATTTTTGTGTGTATACGTAGGTATAGAATTAACTTAAAATATGTAATACTTAAGAAATATACATATCAATGTTGATTGTAATCTTGAAAAGTTCAATTCTATATCAAATGTGTCATAATATGTTGATCTACATACACAATGAATTATTCTTTGAAGATCAAGATATTATACATAAATGACATCATGTGCTTCATACATAAAATCAAAATAATTGTCAATTTAGTGCACACATTGGTCACTTACTTGATTAAATCATCCATTTGCTACATAATGTATATGAATAAATATCAATTAGAAATGAATAGACTAATATTGAGATAATCTCCACAATCTAGAGCTAAGAAATTTTTGATACTTAACTTAAGATTAGGATTGTGTATTTTGGTTGTCCCTAACATAATATGCACATTTTAAGGGGGAGTCACCAACCAAAAAGAAAATTTCATATATATTCACACCCTCCCTTCCTATCATTAGTATAAATACAAGATAATGATGCATAAATCTCTCATGCTTCCTACTTGAGTTTATGCATATACTTTTGTATATCTTGCACTTGTGTTTTGTTTTGTCTATCTTTTGTCAAGGGCTAGAGCAAAGGGATCATAAATCAAGGGGGATCTTTGATCAAGGGGGAGCTTCATCACAAAAGGGGGAGAAGAATGTTCCTTTTTGTGCTAGATCAATAGGGGAGAAGAATGTTCCTTTTTGATTCGACAAAAGGGGGAGAAGAATGTAGATGTGCAACATTGTTAACATGAATACATTTGTGTAGCAATATTAATTAAATGTTGCATATTTTGTCATCATCAAAAAGGGGGAGATTGTTAGTGCATACATGGTCACACATTAAGAAATGCACTCCTTATTTTGATGATGATAAAAATATGAACAAGTAATATTATTGCTTATCAAATTTATTCATATGTTCATATGCTACATTCTTTAAAGATCAACAAACCTAAAATTAATGATCAAGTGAAGAACAAATAATTGAAGACTTCAATTCAACAAGAAAAGAAGAAATCAAGATAAATCAACATTCACGGTCGATACCACGGTCGACCGTGAATCAACCGTCGCTGCTCAGCTCACAACTCTTAAATGTTGTTCTTCTTCAAGTCAACCGAACTCGTACTTAACAAGTGAAGATGATATCTTCAAAGCCGATGACGAAGATATCTACAAACAAGAGTTCGAATTATATGAGCTTACAAATAAAATAATTAAATTAGTTTATGTTTTTATAAAATTATTTTTATAAAAACTTTATAAAAATGACAAAGATTTTATAAAACTCAATTGTGTTGGTTGATTAAATCTAAGACTTCCTATTTTAAGCAAATAACAAACACAATCCTACTTTGAAACAATACACCACCATAATTAGCAAAGGAATCTCCCAAAGGGGTAAAATTCCAACATGCTTTGTGTATTGGTTTCCAAACTTCCATATATGTGTTTAAATTCAAACTTTAAGAGTATGAGATCAACCAACCTTTTGAACATATACTTTTCAGTTGATTTTTATGGTAAAAATGAGTTGAGTGTGGTTTTAAATAAAGTCCAACGTCTATATTGCAAAGAACAAGAAAGTTCAGGTACCTCACGGTTTTAGCCACGGTCGACCTTGGATCGACCGTGAGGGTACTGGACAGCTTTTGGACTTTCACCTTTTTCCTTATTTAAACCAACTCAAACCTCATTTTTTAGGATCTCTTGCACAAGCAAAAACACATAACATATATTCTTATCTTGTGAGCTCATATTCTTTGATAATTCATCTATCATTCAAGATCAAGAATCAAGCAAGAGCAAAGCTTTCAAAGCTTAAACACTACATCATCTTTCTATATATTTTGTAATAGTGTAAGGATCAACTCTAGCCTTTCAAATTAGAGTGAAGTAAGGATCATCTCTAGCCTTTAGAATTAGAGAGAAGTAAGGATCAACTCTAGCCTATAGAATTAGAGTGAAGCAAGGTTATCTTTACCTTACTTGCAAGTTTGAAGTGTTAATTCTTGCAAGTGAAAAAGAGAAGTGTAAAAGGTTTATCTCTACCTTCAAAGAGAGAAGCTAGTGGAGCAAACTCTTGGTGGGTGAGGCCAAGGAGTGGATGTAGTGCAAGTTTGTTAACACTTGCATGAACCACTATAAATCTCTTGTCTACTAATTGGTGATATCTCTCTACCCTTATTCTCTTTATTTCAAGTATATATATATTTGTTGTGTTATAAACTTCAAGAAAAATATTTTTAACACAACTTACAAATTTTATAAGTGTAAAAATTGGTAAACTAAGTTAAAGAACCTATTCACCCCCCCTCTAGGTTCCAACAGAGTTGTTAATGAATTACCTTAAATTAATCAAACTTATCCTTAATTAATTAAATTGGACATTTTTACATTACCCCCACATTTTTAAACTAATATATAAATAAAAGGGAAAAGTGTTAAATTACGGAAATTATACCAAATTAACGAGAAAATTATGCTCTTTGATTTGAGACCGATCTTGATATATTTTTTCAATTTTTGTGTTCGCTGGGTTTTTTCACTACAGCTTGAAATGTGCACTAGTGCAAATTTTGCACATGTGCATATGCACAGATTCACCTAGTTTTTAAGCACAGATGTAGATATTCACATGAGCAAAATTTGCTTTTGTGTAAAATTTGCACTAGTGCACATGTCGAGCTGTACTGAAGAGAAAAAAACCCAGCAAACGCGACTATTTTTTTTCCAAAAAAATATAGCAAGATCGGTGTTAAATTAAAAAGCATAATTTTGTCGTTAATTTGGTATATTTTTCGTAATTTAATACCTTTTCGTTTTATGGATATATTACTTTTAAAAAAGTGGAAAATATAAAAATGTCCCTACTACATTTTCCTATTTAAATTAAATAAAAAAGACAGTAAATTAAATGATTGACCAGAAATGATTCTCGCAATTTTCGTACTAAAAACAATTCTCATTTGAACAGCTTCTATTATTATAATATATACTAAAGATTAAATATTTTTAAATTAGGTATGTAATTAATTACAATATTAATAAAAAATAATAACTTCGCTGTCTCTAGCTACCACATGTACATATCCGCTATGCCCTATGGTTTGGTAAGCATGCTTTGTTGTGGATATAACCATCAATAACTATCCGTATTTCTCAAATATATATATATATATATATATATATATATTTATATATATAGGGTAAGGATCCAATAGAAACAGTTTTAAAATGCGCGACGGTAGAAACACTGCATCTTTTTTATAAATTCGTTGCATCCAACTTTAAATCATTGCATCTTATTTAAAACATAGATTTCTCTTAAAACTATTGCATCTTGCATGACTTATTCGGTGGTTTCTCATTTAAAACCAATGCATCTTGTCTAAAAACCATTGCATCTAATATAAAACCATTGCATCTTGTCTGAAAACACTGCATCTTATCTTATATAAAAATAAAATTTATTATTTATTATTATTTATATAAAATATACTTTATATAAATTATCACCCCCATCCCAAACAACCTTCAAACAAACAATCATATTTGTAAGTTAATAGCGCGTACTTTTAAAATAAAAAAGAGTAACTATATATATTAAATAAATAGTGCAAAATCACTTCAAAATTCCACCATTTAAGATTTTCACCAATTTCACCTTGGTTTGAGAGTGATAAAAAGTATATATATTAATTCAGCCGCACATTTTGACTTTATATTATAAAAAAGTTGTGAAATTCAGCCTCAAATGCATGCGTTTGTAACCGTTCGCAATCGTTCGCAATTGTTAAGCGTTCGCATTTGATCTCTTGACAGAAACAGCGTGCAATGGTAGAAACACTGCATCTAGTGTAGGAACGTTGCATCTTTTTATAAATCACCACATCCAATCTTAAATCATTACATGTTATCTAAAAAACATGGAATTCTCTGTAAACTAGTCCCTCACGCGTGAATTAATCGATAAATTTTCATTTAAGAATCAATACATTTTGTCTAGAAACCACTGCATCTAATATAAAATCACTGCATCTTATCTAAAAAATATTGCATCTCATCTTTACACATACAAAATAATAATAATAATAAAAATAATATATAATAATAATAATATATAAACAAATAATCAATTTTCATAACAAGAAATCACTACATCTTAATTATTCATTTGTTTTGTTCTTATTTTTATTAGCAAATATGTATCAATATTGCAAAAAAATCAAATAAAAAAAAAAGGAAAAAAAAGGAGTTGTGATTCATCAGGCATATGAAAAAAGATAACATTTGCATATGAAAACATAAAGTCAGCCGCAAATGTTGACTAAACATTGAAAAACTATCAAAATCAGCCGTTCGCAAATATACCGTTCGCAATTGATACTTCGTCTATATATATATATATATATAAAAATTGGTTTCGTATATCTAAAACAAAGCTTGACGACTGATTAAACTATATATAAATGACTGCTTCTATACAAATAATTAAATTGGTGTTAGGATCGTAATCAGCTGTAAATAAATTATTTTATAATTTATTAAACTGTAAAATTTTATATGATTTGGTATAATTAGAATCCGAATAACAAATTGTGCAACGATATTACAACTAATGTACACTTTAAACATTTATAACAATTTAATTTGTCAAAAAAACTATAAGAGTGATGAATTTTATAACAATACTAGTTTATTGACCCGTGCACGCACGGGTATTTTCGGAAGTGTATTTGAGATATTTAAAGTTTCAAATTAAAATAATGCAATAAATAAAATATCACCGAAAACTTACATATGTCAGCATTTTTAACAAAAAAATAACTAAACTTTTTGAAACACTTATTTGTAAACTACATTTGTTGTTTTGTTTGTAACATTACCACTGTTATCACAAATCAAAATTTTAATCCTTTTTTAATTCTAACACGTGAAACGGCAACATATAATTAATCATGTGTAAACACAAGTTTCCTGAGGAATAAACCAACTTCTGAAAGTGGTTATCAATGCCGTTGTTAATCGTCATAGCAAAACACAACATCGGTGGAAATTTCGTCCTTTGAAACTTAACTGGAAGTTTTATATCTGATGGAGTCATTTTCATTCTCGGAATATATGTAATTTCACAAATGTTCTTTCTAGAAATGATTTTGGCCTCATAACATATGCACCAAGCCGAACAATTTGTAGCTTTGTTCCATTACATAAACCCTTAGACTCGTTTTGATTCCTAAGTAACATAACACAAACACCAATCTTCAAAGAAAGTTTGTGATGAGGAAAGCCAAATATTTTTAATGAGCTGAGTATCTCAAGAGTATAAAGACTTCTCAAATGAACTTGACGAATCTTCAACACAGACAAAATCAAAACTTAAATAAGTTGTTTCCTTATTGTCAATTTTGGAAACAATGTAATCATTTATATACTCAACATCGTTATTTGTTGACACCAAAATTGTTTGATCCAGAAAGTAATTTTCACTATAAAGATGATCATCAATTTAAGGATATATAGAAGTTTAACAATCAAAATATAATTTATTAAACCCAAAACAACAATAATTTAATTTGAAATAACATGTATTACCTGATGCCTTTTTTTAGTAAATTCAAATGTTGAAGTCAATCATATAATAATTCTGAAGTGAAAACTGAATCAAACTTCTAAAACACATCTATTGCCCATATAATTTTTTCACCATCATAAGAGAGGATGCTACCAGATCTATTTGCTAAAGACTTTGCTAGTTTATAGACCCGTACACGCACGTGTATTAGTCTATTAGAGAAGTAACTTGAAATTCATTAAAATCAAATAGAAAAATATAAGTAGCGTACATATACAAAAAATTCCAAATTACCTACCCACTACTATTAAAGGATAACCAAAAGCTTAAGAATATACTAATTTAAAAAAAGTGTCATATTACAATAAAATTTATACCAAAACGTAGATAAAAATGAGACGGTCTTAAATATATAATTATTTTTTCTCTAAAGAAAATATATCACAAGTTATTAAACAGTATTTATAAACAACCTATAATTAATTACATTAATATAAAATTTTTAAAAAAAACCCCTCACATTTTCTTAAAAGTTTCTTACATGTTTTATAAAACACCCTCACAATTTTCAGTTAGCCCCCTCCTAATTAATTTAAAATTGAAATTACAATAATGCTTAATCTTTCCAAAATTGTTTTTTCCAATTAAATAATTTTGAAATTGAAGGTTGTGATTGGTTAATTAAGATTCTATTTATAGTTATTTTTTGAAATTTTGCATGTCTTTTATATATAAACTAGTGAAATGACCCGTGCACGCACGGGTAAGTTTATAAAACTAAAACATTTAATATGTAATAAAGCATAATAAAATATATAACATAATATAAACAAACAGAATCATATTCATAGAAATAATAACTAATAAAAAACATATTTATCGAATGTTCAAAAATTGAATTAAGACGAGGCTTTCATATTTTCAGTAGTACTTCTTTGTATACTACATTCATAATTTTATTTGTCAGAATACTATTATCATCACTAAGATGAAACCTTGAGGGAATTAAGTATATTTGGTGTGTACAATGATTCTTAGACATGATATGAAAGTTCACCTTAAGTCCTTGTTAACATATATTATCTAATTCGGAATATATACCTCAATAGTGTTTAATATTGATACCATGAATTCATTTATATGTTTAACCTCTTCATTTGTTAGAACAAAATTATTATCTCTTAAAAATTATTTAGATTAAAAAGATTTTCATTGATATCATGTAATCATTTATATGCTCAACCTTTTCATTTGTTAGACGCACATGCGATATACGGTTAGTCTAAAATTATTTTTATAAAAAACTATTAAAAACAAAGTAAAAATATGAGTCAAAATAATATAAATAATTAATACTTCTTAATTTCAAAATCTTACAGATTTTTAAAAATAAATAATTTAGTTAAAATTTCTCATTGTTTTACGTAAAATCTGAACTATAAATTAAATGAATACACAAATCACTTTGTTAGCTTATGATAATATCGTCTCAAAATTCGGATGTAATGCTCATAATCTTTTTTTTTACATGTAAAGCACTGGCGGTTAATTACTTTTAAATAGTGATTAGCAATACCTCACACATTAACCAATATTTTATTATGAAATCGTTGGCATCGAAAAGCAGATTAAGAGTTTAACGTTGTGTGATTATGTCAATGAAAAAAATAATTGATATAGATATTTACAAACATAAACTATCACATAGAAGGTACTATACTTCACTAATATATTGTAGATATATATATTATCATATACTCTAAGTCAAAAATACCTCATAAAAAATGATTAATTATTTAGTGATTTATAGGATAAAAATTAGCCATAAACATGTTCACCGGTTTATAGTTTATAGTGTCAGTACATTTCAGATACAAAATTAAAGATAAAAACTCTCTTTTTTCAATGGTTATAAAATATACTTTTTACTAATTAAAGAAGTATTTTTTTAATTTTGTGCTATTACGGTAAAATTTACATCAAAACGTGGATAAAAATGAGACGATTATAAATATATAATTATATCTATACCAATCATAATATATTAAAAGTTATAAAAGAAAATTTAAAAATATATACAATTAAATACATTTATTAAATATAAATATATAATTTATAAAAACACCCTTTATATATTTTCATATAGCTCCCTTATAATTAGTTCCATATACTATTTCAAGAACTATTCTAATAAAGGAAGTCTAAAAATGTTTGGTCAATATTGAGAAAATAAAAGGTTTTGATTGGTTAATTAAATTTTATTTATAGAATCTTTCTCATATTTGATTTTCTTTTAATATATATATATTGAATATTGATTGATATAGATAATCGTTTATATAATATACTATTCTTTATTAACTTGTACTTAAGTTTTGTTTACTGTTTTTACTTGTATGTATGTATAGACATTGACCAAATGTATTATAAGCAAATTATCTCCCAAATTGTAATATTTGGGCAATAAAAACATCTTTAAATATATCATACTGCTTCATTTGCTTTCTGTTAGTTACTTTATTGAATTCAGCATGTAAAACACGTATTACAAATACTATTTTATACTTTCAACGTTGGATCATTTATGATTTAAGTACTACTTATTCTTATTAAGAAATCAATATTTTATTAAAACTTAAAAAAAACTTATGTTAAAAATCAAAATAGGACAGCACAGCCAGCCAGAAAAGTGATTAAGTGAATTTATTCTCTAATGGGGCCCATTAAAAATACATTATTGTAATAGCCCATTATTGAGGGCCTTGTCATGGGTGATCAACTGATCATCCACCATATCTGACCAGAATTACAGTTAAATTTTAATTTTTAGGCTTTAAGCCCTGTAAACTTCAGAAGGAATTTATGGTTTGGGTTTGTATACTTTATTCTGATATAAATAGTTTAACAATTTCAAGAGTCAATATTACTAAATGTGCTCTTCTAACTATCCAAGGTATTTATCAGCGAGAATTGAGTCTCGTTTCTTTTAGAGTTTTTAAGTCACAAATATGTAAGACTATGAGTAGCACACCCTTTAAATCTTGTTGTCACATCTATGTCATATTAGCTTTTCTCTCTCATACTCTCTTCCTACCCTCATGTGGAGTACCTCACCCCATACACCCAAAAAGCAAAAAAAAAAAATGAATTTGGTCACACGTTGAGTGGGTTCGAGAAACCGTGGCCGAAGCCGCCGGTTAGATCCCGCCTTGGGCGTACCGGTGTGGAAAAGCCCCCAAGCTACCCGCTGGGCAACCCGCCTGGCGGTTTCATGCGCTACGCATGGTCTAAATATTTACAATGTTCTACGACTAAACAAAGAAAGTTTTAATGAAAAGTTTAAAACTAAATGGGTTAAACTAGGGATATAAGCAAGAATTTTTTTTTGTTATGATTTTCATCTAACTATTTCAGCGTATTTTATAAAGTATAAATTGTTTAATTTTTGACATTTGTTTCAATATAACAAGTAGAAAATTTTAGTAGAGTAGAAGCTCTATATAATTTCATAACCTCAGATCTCAAGATTTATGTAACATGAGTGTCAAATGCAGGAAGGGAGCCATATCTATCCCTCTTCTTAGCGATGGACATGCTAGAAGCAGTCACGTTACACGACTCTTATTATATTATTATGTCAGCTTTTCACTTAAATTTAAATAAGATGAAAGTTATTTTTTCAACACTCCACGCACAAACGCAATTTACAGAGTGGTGTTGATAAGGATCACAACATGATGGCTCAACCACGGCTCCTATGCCTTCGTGTTCCGTTTACTCCTACCTTAGTTATAGCTAATGCCATGTTGTTGAGGATTTGCAAGCATATGTACGTGTACAATCAATCATTATTCACCATGGGTAATGTGGATTTTGGTTGGGCCCTTTTCAATAATTTGTTTGTTCGTTTAATCGGACGTCAAATATTCTTTCTCGGTCACCCAACCATCGTTAGTATTATTATAAATATAAATAAATATTTAATTCTCCACTTAATCGATAAAGAAATTTGTATTTAATATTTCGTTTCTCACATATAATTATGATTTTTATCCTTATAGATTTATTAACTATTTCTTTTGACCAGATGTTCCGTTGTTCCACGCCTTATTTTCCAATGAGCTGCAGAACGCAAGTGTATTATGGTCCAAACATATATTTTATATTATGTATGGCAAAAAAGTATTATGTACAAATCATCTCTCAATCGATAAACATGGTTTGCTGTATTTAGTTATCTGATATAAAAATATTTTATTTAAATTAAAATTTATGATACAAATAATCTTTCAATATTTAATAAATTTGTTTGATGTGGGACTTTTATGATTTTATAAACTTTATCTTTAATCTTTACTCTTATAATTGAAAGAAAATAAGCTATGATGACATCATTCTATTTTTAGAATTTTTCCATCAATCATCCACTTCATTTCTCAAATAACTTACAAATGAGTTGTTTTTTTAATCGTCACTCTTTTAAGTGATTTAATTTGTTAACATTTAAATATCATTAAAGAATATTTATTCAAATCATCTAGTAGGACACATCTACATAATCTCGTGAGTCTTTATATAAACATGTATATGTCTACCAATTAGATTTAATTAATAAATTCAAATTTAATTATAAAAGGTTTACAAAAATATTGATACAAAAAGAAGTGATGGCAAAGACTATTGTGATAAAAAGAGAAGTTATTGTATTTCTGGTACAAGACATTAATCATTATTGTTAGAATTAGAATTAGAAACAATAAAATCAAATATTTATTGATTATATATAAAAAGAATTTATACTGATTATATATATATATACATATATATATATATATATGTGTGTGTGTGTGTGTGTGTGTGTGTGTGTGTGATAAAATTAAGAATTTAGTTAAATATGATATCCAAAAAATGTTATAAAGGGCAAATATCATATTTATACATTAAGATGGACAAAAAGATAATTTTAATGTTTTAGAAGAGTATACATAAATTTATCTCTAATAAGTTTGTTTTAAATTAGAGAACTATTAAAAAACAAATTCAAATTAAAGTTTTAATTTTAATAGACAGTTGAGTTCTAGTTTTATTATAACGAAGGAATAAGATTGCTTAATAGTTAAACCAAGTTGGTCTTTTATTAATATTTAGAGATAAAAATGATTTATAATTAAAAACATTGCTTGTATACCATCTAGAAGTATAGCTAAACAAGGAATTTTGACATGACCATCACATCAGCCTAGCAATCCACAAATATATTAATAATAATATTGATATCTAGCAAGATGCTATATTAAAGGAGTACACAAAGTTTAGCCTTAAACTTCATCCAAGTAAATAAAGATCTTTGTATTTCATTTGTTACCCTTGGTATTAAGAATTCTTTCACGTTGGATACACAATCATTGCATGTCTTCCATATTGTAAGTTTGTGGGGTTTCAACTCAAAACCAATTGGTTATGAGAGGAGTAGCCCAGGACTCTTATAAGGTCATTACAAAGTCACTCTCCGTCCTATGTTGGACATTACTCAACACTCCCCCTCACGTGTGGCATTCTTTTTTTTTCTCGCGCCTAACACGTGGATACTTATGGGTTACGTGGAGTGGATGAACTTTGCTCTGATACCATGTAAGTTTGTGGGGTTCCAACTCAAAACCAATTGGTTATGAGAGTAGCAGTCAAGGACTCTTATAAGGTCATTACAAAACCACTCTCCGTCCTATGTGAGACATTACTCAACACATATAATCCAAAGCGAGCATCTAATCGTAGCTTTTAAAAATTTCCTAGCTTCTACTGTTTTTCCATTTTCCTGCCATTCTAGCACAATTTGATCAAAAATTGAATAATCCTTTATATCTTAGATAACTAATAAAGTCTTCCAGATCTCGTTGAATAGGCAGTCAAACCTTCTTTTACCCTAGCTTCATGCGGTTGTAATACAGTATAAACAAGAAATCAAATGACGGTCGACTTCTTGAGGGAGACAATGAAACGACAGACTATTTTCTTAGTTTAGGTAAAGATATTTCAGTAACCTTGGGTATATATATATTATTTAGAGATAATCTTTTGTAGTAATTAAATAATTTGATTATTTCTAAAATATATAAATAAATATGGATAAGAGCTTACTAAGTTTTAAAATAATATGATGTAATCTTAAACTTTATAAGAATATATTATATATGTAAATGTAAATTATAAGTTTTAAAAAATATATATAGAGTTCTCCGAAAAAGAAAAATCAGAGCACCAAGCTAGATCAGAAAACAAAAGCCCACAAATCATCAAGCCAGACCATAAAATTTCCAAACATAATTAGAGAACCATTCAACAAATATTCAAAGTACAATTGCATCAAACTTGTCAAAATGCATTTTAAAACATGTAACTTTAATGGCGGAAAACCCGTATACTGAGTTGTCTTCATTACCCAGAGCTTTTTAATTGTCTTGCCTAGCCCACTGGCTTGCTCACGTGAGGAGAAAAAAATTAACACGTTAATCTTCGTGATCACACATAATTTATACACCATAATAAATATATACACATCATAGTATCATACACATACACATAATCATAATTTACAGATCTACAGTTCAAATACTACGATTGTAGTATATACATATAAATATTCACATGATAATAATTAGCATGCCATTACAAATACTTAGTTGTGCATGCCTACACTTTCACATATATAAATATGCATATTATTAGTGTAACTACTAACTAGCTTGACAAAAACAAAATAATAATTATAGCAAACACAGTTTGAAAGTCCCATAAACAAAACCAATAGCCTGCAATAGCTTTCACATAAATAAATTACTTATTTAAATACTATCAAAGCGATTTTAGTAAATTTCTTATTTACCGTTTATTATATATCACATGAATATCTAAACTAACATATTAATATTTGCGGTTGTTTTTTCGAAAAAAAATTAAATTTGCGGTTAAATTAATCCTAGCATTACTTCTTTCACACGCATATCATAGTATTTTGTCTTTGGCTATTTGTATATTAATTCGCACTCTTTCATAACTTTTAAGTGAAATGTTAAGTAGTTGCGTATTGCAATTCTTCTTGCTTTTTGCTCACTTTACTTGCATAATCAAACTCATGACGGTTAAAAATTTAAGGTTGAATAAACTTATGAATATTAACTATAAGTAGCAATTTACTAAAAATAATATATTTTAAGAATCAATAATGGTAATGTTATATATAAAAAACAAGTGGAGAATATTCAAGGGACAAAAATACCTTTGATTTTTGAGAGTCGTAAGTTTGGAGCAAAGCGAAACCCAATAAATAATGTAAAAGCTTTTTTAAGGCATGGACAAATTGACAACAGAATGTTTTGTCATTTAACTCCTCGTTTTCTCCCACATATTCCCACTTCATACCATTTTTCTAATATTTCTTATTATTTACAATAATCATATTTAATCTTTAATACTTATTTAAAAATATACTGTTTATACTGGTGTGTTAAGCTCTTTTAGTAGCTGGAAAAGATATAAATTTTTTGTATTGTTCTCTAGTATTTTTTCCTACTTTATTCTTTTACTTATTACAAAATGATATGTCTAAATCAAGTAATCTTATATCTCTCCTCTTTCATTAATTTTGATATTTGTGTTAATTTTATAAGTAGAAAAATGATTTTATTAGATAATATAGAACTTATCAAAGATATATACCAATGCTTTCAATTTCCAAATTTGGTAAGCAATATATACCAACAATTTTGCAGATAATAAATAATTTACTTTATTGATGATAAATTACCCAATTATATTTTCACGTACTAGAAGTACACAGTTGCTCTTTTAATAAATAATATATTTTCTCGTTAGTATGTTTCTATAGCTACATATATGTATGTATACATTTTAGAATTTTTTCAAAACACCAGCCATATAATAATTAAAAACATAAGAACTGATTGTGCAAATACTTTAAATTTGAAATGTTTAACATAACCATGTTGAATTAAAGAAGAATGATAACCAAAACCCTAAATGTTGTATATAAGATTTAAAGAAATATGATTTTAATTTTTAAAAGTGACAGTTTTGTTTCATATATCAAAAGTTGAAACACGATAAAAAGGCAAGTATCAAATTTATAAAAAGTTAATTAAAAAGACATAAATTATGATTAACATTTTTAAAAATTAGGATTTCTTTTTTATTAATTTCACTGATCATTCTCTAAAAGTTAAAAACCAAAACAAAAACTAGTGATGTGTGAATTCTCAAACAAAAAGATCAAATATGTAAGAATTTTTAATAAAATAATGAAACTTAAAATTTTTGTAATTTTTAAAGTACTAATGACGTAATATACTCTAAAAATACTACCTTGGAGGCCTGGACAATATTTAGTAAAATTATCATAACTGATGCAAATACAATAGTCTATAAAGTGTAACTTAAACATATAATAGTGACATAAAAGTTTAAGCGAAATTGATTTTTGTGTGATAATTGTGAGAAATACTTGTAACATCATATTTGATTTATTAATAAAAGTATTATGATTATTTATTTATTTACCTAAGCATGAATAGACCAATATTAATTAGTGAGACTTCATTTAAAATAACCCTAATTAATAAGTCATTAGCATTATTATCAATTGATTTATTTTAATCAATTGTTTGATGTAACATATATGTGAAAAAGTTTAATTGATAACTGTTTTTGTGCGAGAGTTATTTGTAACATCATCAATGACTGTGTCCGGATATTTTGGTCATTCATATGAATGTGTCCGGATAGACCGTCATCAATGAGTGAAACTTGATTTTTTTTCCTTCCAAATTACCCCTTATTAATGTGTCATTAATAAGTGCGTTAATGAGCCTTTACAAATATAAACCATTGATCTATTTCAATCAAGAAATAAGATTAGTTACCGCAGTTTTCGTACGGAAAAACCGTTATCATTTGCACCTTCCATTGTATGTATATATATACAGAGAAATGTATATGTGATGTAACACCGTACTTTTATATTAACTTTAATACGCGTGCGGAAGCTAATTACATATAAATACATTTAAAATAAAAAGTCAAATACAACATTGACTGGTTATCATTTACAAAATATCACTACGGTGTTAATTACAAAACAGGCCATAATCAAAAACTTGAACATCAGAGTATTGGTCTGTCCATGTTCCCAGTCCTATATCTCCAGAAATTCACTACGGAACACCTGCAAAACAGACTAGTGGGGAATTAGCACAAAGCTAAGTGAGAGGAATAAATATCTAAGCACATACAAGGCAAACATGCCCAACACACAGCTCATCAACCAAGGAGAACCGGCGGTGTTGCAACCACCTACAACCAAATACCGGCCAAAGCATAGGTTTACCGATAGCCCTGCTAACATGGATAACAGTACCAGCACTCTTGAGTACAACAAATGCACCTCAAGATCAGATACTGTAAATCCCCAAGCAACAGGCCCAGCCGCCCAGCTAAAGCTGATCTCCAACCAAACATGTATATACAGTCCAAACAAGAGCATTCCAAATAGGATATCATATCCTGTATATCTAAATATATAAACCCACTCACCAAAGTCTTCACAACTCAGGTTACTCAGTAATCTAATCTACTGAGTCTTGTCTCCTCCTGAGAATATAACCATCAGTCAATATTTGCTTAATAAATCCACAGACCACAATAAGCACAATACAACATATGTACAAATAATCAACATGTACATTTATTTACACATCACATGTACCAGTAATCTACAAGTGCATAATTAACAAGTATACTTAAGTAAATATACCATTCCTTCACAATTACCATACCCCCAAGTATATTGTGAAATCTTCTAACTCCTTAGTTTAGACATTACATAATCTTTCATCCATATATTAAGGCCATAATCGATTTAATTATCAATATCATCAAGGAGTCACTTAGTTCAATCTTCATTCAGATTCACTATCAAAACCCTCAATTCCGAGCATGGGCATAATCATAATTCCGAACAATGTCAAATTCTGACCAACGTAAGAATTCCGATCAAACCTTAGTCCAATTCCGATTAAATAGACAATTCCGAGAAATGTTTTCAATTCCGAGAAATACTCAATTCCGATCAAAGGAAATTCCGAGTAAATGCTAAATTCCGATTAAATTATGAATTCCGATAGAAATAGAATTCCAAGCAAAGGCATATATCAATTCCGAGTAAAGACTCATTCCGATAAAGGCACATTCCGATAAAAGAGTTAGGGCAATTGTATAAGTTTAGTCGGATTCTGATCCAATTCCGATCATTTTTATCGGAATTCACCAATTCCGATAGATTTAACTAACAATTCCGATCCATTCATAACTCGAATTCCGATCCCTTCATAGTATGAATTCCGACACATTCATATATATCAAACAGTTTGCTTCTAACATGAATTATGATCTGTTTTTAAGCATGCAATGTAATCTCTTTGTCCAGAATATATTCTAAACATATAAGGATCATATATCAATCATAAAATCTAACATGCATACTCTTAAATCATTAATTCATCATACAAAGCTTCAATCGGAATTCATACACACACACACACACACACACATATATATAACCGAATTTAAACATCAATTAATCATTCTAACAATTAATCATGCTAACCTCTTGAATTCAGATTCTGAAATATTCAAACAATTGCTCAATTGATGACAATGAAGATGAAAATTATTCTTGTTTCCCTTTTTCTTATTCCTTTCGGCCGAGAGCACACAAATCACACACACACACTCTTAATTCTAATTTGCATGAATGAGGTGTGATGGTGGCAAGTTGGTGGTTATGTGTTACCAAACTAGGACACCTCAAATTCCACTAACACATTTTTTTAATTAATTAACATTTTCTCAATTAATAAAATTAATTACTTAATATTATAATTAATAATACCACTAAATCAAATAATTTAAGGTTAATCACTTAATTACCTTAATTATATTAGGCCGGTAAGGAAGGTGTTACATGTGAGAACCACTATTAATATGAGAACTACGAGAAGTATTTGTAACCACCATTAATGACTCATTAATCAGAGTATTTTGGTCATTTATATATTTTACTGAATCGTGAATTATTCCCGGATGAATGAGTCATTATTTATGAGATTTAATTTTCCCAAAATACCTTCAATTAATTAGTCACCAATGCTCCTTAATGAGTCATTAATGAGCGTATTAATGAAGAATTGAGATTATTAGCCATTGATTTTTATCAATAAAAGATTAAGATTAGTTTTCGCAGTTTTTAAGAAAAGTTTTTAGATAAATCATTACACACACACACATATATAATATACATATGAAGAAGTTCATTTGAGAATGATTTTTATTACGAATAATGCGGTTACCATTTGTAAACATCACTAATCGTGAATTAATTCTGATAGGCTGTCATTAATAAGCAAGGTTTGTTATAAGCTAGTTTTTTAATAATTGCAATGGCTTTAATTCTCCTAATCGATATTACTTTTATCATTTATTTATGAGATCAACAACCCTCTAAAAATTAACATCAAGTAAAGTGATTGTAGAAACTCACAATTCTAATTCAAAATAAGTGTTCTGGTTATATATCATTAAAAAAAAAATTAATACTAGAATTAACTAAGTTTGCAGGTGAAGCTTTACAATGGCGAATGGTGGACCATAATAAAAGCATGAACTTTATATCAAACAAAATCATATTTTTCGAACTCTTTTTAAAGGAAGAAAAGGAGCCTTTGTAGAAAAAGGCAAAAACCAACAGACAAGCCAAGCACGTGATCTGCCAAGATTTTACCTGCAAAAAAGAAAAGCTCCCATTTTTTAATTTTTTTCCCCTCATGGTTCTCTCTCTCACACAGACATCCAATCCATCCTTCAGTCCAATCACTGAATAAAAAGCAAATGTTTTTGTTTTTCCCCAAAAAATCCAAACAATTATTTGATTCTTTTTATAAAATAATGTAAAAACAACTAATTTATTTAAATTCTTTTTGAAGTTTGAACTGTGAGGTGTTCTTCAAAGTTGAAACCTGCTCTCTCCAGCTCCTTTTCTTGATATCTTGTGTGGATAAGTATTGAAGAATCAAGAACAATATACAACAAGATCTTTTCATCTTGAGCAAAAAGTTTGAATCTTTGACATACATGAAGTTTGCCATTTAGGTTTTTTGAGTTGGGGAATTTGATGAAGAGGGTGAAGAGCATTTTGGGAATCTGTTCCTTTTTGAACAAGATTGAAGCTGGGTTTTGAAAGAAAATTGTGGGGTTTTGCTTGATTGGGTTCTGATTCTCCCTGTAATCTCTAGAGCATACTTTATCTTATGTTGAGTGTTGTTTTTTGGAATCTTGGGTATACAACCATAGAATATAAACATGCTGAAAATATTCATTTGATAAATGTGTTGAGTTCATTTTTGTTGATATTCGTGTACAAAAACTGAAGATTTTTGAAGCATGGAGAGGAGATTATGTGTGTTTGACATATTTGGGTTAGGGGTTTTCAGTCTTTTGACATGGCTGAATGTTGCCTTTGCAACTCTTTCTCCTTCCGGTGTCAATTATGAAGGTTAGTTTTCATTTATTTTGTTACCAAATTTGGGCATTCTGTTGATAATCTATTTTTGTAGCTATTGCTTCCTGTTCATTCCTACTCAACAAATTTCATGCTATATTCAGGGAAATTTCAGTTTTGTTGTTCTTGTTTAACTGCTTTATCCATTACGTTTCTAATTGGTTAAATAACATTAATTAGTGCTTTCTAATCTTGATTTACATATGTTATTTGCCAATGAACTTGCTCCAAAGTAAAATAAAAAGCGTATTAAAGCTAAAAATTAATCAGCATCCTTGAAGGATTAAAGAGTTTGTGTTTGGGGAAAATGAACTATAGACTATAAAGCTATAGAATTTCATTTAAATCTCGATTAATTGCTGCAGTTGTAGCTTTAATGGCTATAAAAGGTGATCTAAACGACCCGCACAATGTTATGGACAATTGGGATTTATCTTCTGTAGATCCTTGTAGTTGGAGAATGGTTACTTGCACCACTGATCGCTCTGTTTCTGCTTTGTAAGCCTCTTTGAATTTATTTATTTTTAATTTTGTGTTTGATATTGTGAGCGTTTTTTTGCCAAAATTGCCGTAAATTGTTCGCTAAGTACTTGAATCTTTATGGGTTTTGATTCTTGATCAGAGGGCTGCCTAGTCAAAACTTATCTGGGACTTTATCATCTGCAATTGGAAATCTTACTAATTTGCAATCTGTGTAAGTTGTTGACTGGTCTTATTACTTTCTAAAAATCAACCCTGCAGTTCTATGAATTGATAATTCGATGCAATTGTGTAGTACGTTACAGAATAATGCAATATTTGGACCGATAACGGATGCAATTGGAAAGTTGCAGAAGCTTCAAACTCTTGATCTGTCTGGAAATGTATTCAGTGGTCAGCTGCCTAGTTCTTTAGGGAATCTTAAGAACCTTAATTTTTTGTAAGTTCTAATCTTTACTTAAATATATTATATATATATATATATATATATATATATATATATATATATATTGGGAGGTTCAAATGAGAACCATAAATAAATTGAGAATGGGAGACTCAATCCTAGCCCTCCAATTCCCCCTCCTTCAATGTCATTGCCCACCCATGAATTCCTCACATGCACCCTGCCACACTCTATCCCCTCACGCTTTTCATCCATTAATTCCACTTACAAAATGAACGGCCGAGATTGAGTCTCCCATTCTCAATTTATTTCTTATTCTCATTTGAACCTTCCCATATATATATATATATATATATATATATATATATATATATATATAACACTAAAGTCTTACTCAATTTGAATCATTTTGTTTGAGCAAGACAGGCGTCTGAACAACAACAGTCTAACTGGCACAGTTCCTAATTCTTTATCAGAAGTTGGAGGTCTCACACTTGTGTATGTTGCTTAATTTCACATACAGATTTGTGGGATTTTATTTGACATTATTTAATCGTATATTTCACTTATGTAGGGACGTGTCATATAATAATCTCAGTGGTCCTTTGCCAAAACTATCAGCAAGGACATTTAGGTGTGTTCTTCACCTTAAGCTGTGTTTGGAAATTCATTATTTGATTATTGTCATTTGAATTTGCAACAATTAGTTTTAAATGTTTGGATAAATGGACTATTGTCATTATTTACAGAAAATCTCTTCTGGTCATTTTAGCTGTCATTTGATTAGAGCTTTTGAGGGACTTAAACTAATGTAGCAGATTTGAATACTTTTTTTAACAACTAGTTTTATTACAGTTAATTACAATATTCTGATTATCCAATATCACATAATCGTTCAAAAATGTATACCAAAACACCCTCTTAATCCTGTATTAACATTCTCATCCTTTTGTTTTATCTGATATATGTGTTATTTTTGGCTTCAGAATCATCGGCAACCCATTACTCTGTGGACAGAATTCTGCAAATAATTGCTCAAATATTTATCCCGAGCCCCTCTCTTTTCCACCAGATGGTTTGGCAGGTGACAAAACATATTCAATTTTTTCTTTTGCTGCTATAGTTATTCTGCATGTGAGATTATGGATATTAATTCTAACAATTTCTTGATTAGACCAATCCTCTTCGAATAAGAAAAGACATCATCTGATTATAGCTCTTGGGACAAGCTTCGGCGCTCTTTTCCTAGTAATCCTAGTCATCACATTGCTTATATGGTGGCGATACAGGGAAAACCAACAAATATTCTTTGATGTTAATGGTTAGTCATTAGGGTCTGTTATGGTCTACTTTCACATGTGAAATTATACTGAAAAATTATTATGTATCCAGAGCAATATGATCCGGAGGTATGCTTGGGCCACTTGAAGAGGTATACATTTAAGGAGCTTCGGGCGGCCACAGACCATTTTAATGCAAAAAATATATTAGGGCAGGGCGGATATGGAATTGTTTACAAAGGGATATTAAATGATGGTACAACAGTGGCTGTTAAAAGATTAAAAGACAGTAATACCTTCGGGGGTGAAATTCAATTTCAAACTGAAGTTGAAACTATAAGTTTGGCTGTTCATCGTAACCTTTTACGCCTTTGGGGGTTTTGCTCTACTGAAAATGAACGGCTTCTTGTGTATCCGTTTATGCCAAATGGCAGTGTAGCATCAAGATTAAAAGGTCCGCGAGCTTTATTTTTTGAACTTGTTTAAAACATTAGTTAAATAATCATTTCAATTCAAAGATAATGTTATATTTAATATATTTTGTAGCAGATAATATCCAAGGAAGGCCTGTTTTGGAGTGGTGTAGGAGAAAAAGTATAGCTTTAGGTACAGCAAGGGGTTTACTATATTTACACGAGCAATGCGACCCGAAAATCATTCATCGTGATGTTAAAGCAGCCAATATTCTTTTGGATGAAGATTTTGAGGCAGTTGTTGGTGATTTCGGGCTGGCAAAACTATTGGACCACCGCGATTCTCATGTCACGACAGCTGTGCGGGGCACCGTGGGCCACATTGCTCCTGAGTATCTTTCAACAGGCCAATCATCTGAAAAGACTGATGTCTTTGGTTTTGGGATCCTGCTTCTTGAACTAATTACAGGCCAGAAAGCTTTCGACTTTGGAAGGGCGTTTAACCAGAAAGGCGTAATGCTCGATTGGGTACACACACACACTTTAATCCTTTCATGTTCTTGATTATCTGATTATATTGCAGTGGATAATTATATCAATGTGGCTTGTTTTACAGGTAAAGAAGCTTCATCTAGAAGGGAAACTAAACTTGATGGTGGATAAAGCTCTGAAACACGATTTTGATAGGGTGGAGTTGCAAGATATGGTTCAAGTCGCGCTCTTATGTACTCAATTCAACCCTAGTTATAGGCCAAAGATGTCGGAAGTATTGAGAATGTTGGAAGGAGAAGGGTTAGTGGAGAGATGGGAAGCATCGCAAAGCATAGAAACCCCACGATTTCGGGGTTTAGAAAGTATTCCTCAAAGATATTCAGACTATATAGAAGAGACTTCACTTGTAGGTGAAGCAATGGAGCTTTCTGGTCCAAGATGACATGAAACTCAGTGTCATAATATATATTGGTTTTTGTGTGGTTGTGGATATATGTTGAATGCATGTGTAAAAAGAAGGGTAAAAAGGAAGTCTAGTGTTTGTTCTTTTAATGTTGAATACAAGTAAAGTCAATCAATAGCAACTGTATATCTTTGTTTTAAATTCTACCCATGAGATACAAGTTTTTGTATTCTAGGAAAGACTTGAAATTAGAGGTATGATGGGATTGTGACTAGTATTGAAATTAAAAGGGTAAGTTGGCGTGAAGCAAGCAAGGGGGGCTTTGCAATGGCTAAAGTCACAAGAGAACATGTGGTGATGAGATGTTCCCGTTGTGGGCTCTTGTTTTATGAAGGGCCTACGTAGGTTATAGTGTATTGGTCCACGCCTCTACGGCGTGGCGTGGAGTTTCGTTTTTGGATGTGTGTTTACTTTTTAGCTGTTCGTGTTTTTAACGTCGCTTTAACAACTTTTCAGAAAATTCTAGGAGATTGTGTTTTTGACATGAACGAAGGACATTTCCTCATAAAAGATTTGTTGGTGCTCTCTATGTTTGAAGAAAATAAAAATAATACATCATATAATAATCTTGACACAAAAAAAAATAAAAATACATCTTTTAACTATTTCCATATATATAAATAAAAAAAATCATATTTCCATTTTTTTATGGTTTAGCTGGTAATCAGTTAGATAATGGTTTATACTGATATAAAATTAAAAAAGACTGTTACGTATATAATTTTTTTTTGGATACATCATGTATAACGAGAGAGTTTTAGCAAGAGTTTTTTTCTCATGTGGAAATTAGTATCGACACTTGATTAAAATATAACAGTGGTTCAAAATTGTAATGACTCATTAATGATTCACTATTGTCTTCATTGATGAGTCATTAATGTCTCATTAATATGAGGTATTTCAGAAAAATCAAGTCTCATATTAATGACAGTTCTAATTTATGATTGAGTAAATATATCAATGATCAAAATATAGGAAAAATATCATATATCTCATTTTTAACTTACCTAATATCTTATATACCTAAATCACAAGTTTTTGATACATAATATACAATGATTGTAAAACATGCTTTAATATATAAGATATTTTGCAGTTTTGCTATGGTTTGTAACTATCTTTAAAGTGTAAACAAAAAGCATGTCTAAACACGTAATTTAAACAATCTTATGCATAAATTGTATGTGAATTAGTAATATATATATATATATATATATATATATATATATATATATATATATATATATATATATATATATATATAGGGGACGGTTCATGCGAGAACCGCGAGAACCAATCTTAGCCGTTCCTTGAATATGGGAAGTTTCATGGATGAAGAGCGTGGAAGGATAGAGTGTGGCAGGGTGTATGTGAGGAATTCATGGGTGGGCAATGACATTGAAGGAGGGGGAATTGGACGGCTCGGATTGGTTCTCGCGGTTCTCGCATGAACTTTTTCCTATATATATATAAAAGGAGATACATAACTTATTGACAAAAACCAAGTTTTGTATTTAACGGAAACGATGGTTAAGTTATGATAAAATATCAAATGTGATATATAAAATACGATATAATCTGTTATTAATAAATGTATGTATGTATACTAAAACTTTCACAATCTTCACATGGCAATATATATTGTTTTGCCCACAGTATGGTTAATTTTATGACAAAAATATTTTTCCATGGATAATTTGTGTAATTTTAGAACCTAGAGGGGTAAAAGATGTAACGTTTACAGTATATCAAGACCATTTTGTGTAATTGATGCAAATATAGGTGCATGCGCCATGCGGTGGTGTAGATTGTGGTGCACACTGCACAACACAACACATTATGGAGCTCATCCACGTGTGAGACGCTCACTCTCGTAGTAAAACTTTTCATTTGTCTAATAAACCCCTGCTTTTTTGTTTTATTTTCCTAACAATTTTTATATCAACTATTCACCTACTTTATTTTTTTATAGTATCGTAAATAGGGGTGACATGACGCTGAACCGGTACCGATTTTATTAAGTTCTGAATTTGGTTTAAAGGTGGTACGAATATTATACCGAGTATTCATATACGTTACCAGTACGAGTACAAAGTATCTATTTTATCTAATCAATTCGATACTAGTCATGAATACCGAGTTTTGGGTACCGATTTAAAATTATTTCATATACGGAGTATCGAACCAAAAGGTTTAAGTCGTTCCGATACGATACCAACCCTATTCGGTATTTTGAATACTCACACTCTGAATATCACAGTAAAATCTATAAAAGATTTCTTATAATTAAAAATAAGGATATTGTTACAAAAAAGCATAACTAACCATATTTTAGATGATCTCAATATTTTTTCAAGACCCAAACCTATAAAATGCAAGCCGAGTTAGATTTTTGTTTTTGTTTTACCTTGAGCATAAACTTCTATAAGATTAGAATGTGTCGACCTAAATGAGATAGTTAATATTGGAAGATTAGTGGTGGAAACGAGTTAACATCTTATTTATGATTTTTAACTCTTAATGAAATACATTATAATTTAGATGAACTTACTTAAAAAAATAAGTATTTATTTATAAACAATAAAATATGTAGCATAAAAATTTTAAAAAATGCTAAATCACAGTTTTTAAGATTGTGAATAAGAGTAATAATATATGGTTTTAGTTTTTAAAAATAGTAACCGTATGTAATATATGGACAGTTTGAATATCAAAATATGATTTATGTGGATTTTTTTTTGCAAACATGAAAGATTGTTTGTGAAATATAAGTTACACTTCTTATTTTTAAAAATTATAATCATATTAATTACTTTTATCTATAACTATAAGAGTTGTAGTTTCATTCTCCTAAAAATTATATATACCTCTCAAACATGAACTTATATATAGATTTTATGTGAATCATAAAAATAATATAAATAATCATACAATATTTAACAATATAAATAATCATACAATATTTAAATATTAACTTGAAACAAAATCTAAATACAACATTAATTCTTTGAAAAATTAAACTAATTAATGAAAACTAGAGCAATTTGATTAACAATGATTCATAAAAATTGTGTTTTATTTTAAATTTTAGTTATAAAATACCAGAACAATAACTGCAACTTCGTTATTTCAACTCAATTAATTAAAAACCAGAAAAAACCCAAACTAAAACCCTCAATTTTGATAAATATAATTTGTGTCATTATATAAGGAAACCAGTTAACAGAAGTACTGGGTCGGCCCTACGTTAGCGTGAAACAAAGATTTATGCGAATTCAAAATTTTCTTGTTTAGCGAAAATTTTGAGATCAGTCGTCAAATCCGTTACACATTTGTATGCATCTACTTTTGGGTAAATTAGTAATTTTACTCTGGCTACCTTTTTCGCATGCATTCTGCAGCCTATATCTGCTCCTGCACTCTGCGATGGGTCTCCGAGAAACCCTTCACAAACACACAAATCTATTTCGTGTCATTTGATTTTAGTTTTTAACAAACGTGAACTTTATGCTTTTCCCTTCTTCACACACATACACTTTCTTGAAAGTTTGTTTCATTTGTTCTTGGTGTTCATAACCATGATCAAACTTAAGAAACATGTTGCAATCTTAGATCACTTTCCACATTGTGCATCTCCAAGGAAGAAGGTAGTTTCGGGACTTGGGTTAGGGTTTATTCCTTTTTTCCTTTTCTTATTTATATTATTGTCTAATTCGTGTTTCAAGAATCCCAATTCCGATAAGCTTTTGTTCCAAGGGTTTAACGTCAGTAACAATAGTTCTGTTAGTACCTGGTCCTTATATTTTAGTAGAACATCATATCTCAATGCCACTACTTCTTCTTCAACACATGCAATCTTTGTAGACAATTCCACACAATTAGAGCAAAACCCAAATGTTTTGGTTAGCGAGAGTAGAGCTGAATCAAATGGATCCAATTTGGATATTAGTTTGAAGTTCTTGGGAATTGATGAAAATGGGGATACCCACGTAGGCAATTTCACTGGTGGTGTGAAAAATGGAAGCTTTGATGAAATTTCAGCAAAAGTTGTGGACTTTAAGGATACCCATTTGATTATGCAAAATGAAACTTTTAGTGGAATAACTATAAACCCTAACGAAGGGAAAATGGTAAGTGGCCAAGAAATTGGTAACGGGAGTGTTAAATCAGATGGTTTAGACAGAGATCAAGGTCAAATTTCTCAAGTTTTGAGAAATTTTAGCAGCTCTTTTAAAGATAGCGAATGTGATATTTTTGATGGAAGATGGGTGAGAGATGATTCGAAACCCTATTATCCTGCTGGTTCGTGCCCGTATGTAGACAAAGATTTGAATTGCTATCTTAATAGGAGGCCAGATGATGAGTTTGTAAAATGGAGGTGGCAGCCATTTGGATGTGAAATCCCGCGGTAATTGTCATGATTTCTTTGAAATGCCTTTAATTTTAAATCTGCTTTTCGATTATATTTCTATGATGTTAAATGCTTAAAAAAACTGTAGTTGGTGTGCTAAGATAATCGCTTTCTGATGGTAGTTTTCAACATTTGGTTTTAAAGTTTTAAACTTTTGTGGGAAGGGTGGTGATAGTAAAGGCTTATATAATTACTACTATCCTATTTAGTAACAATGAGCAGATAGATACTCTATTTCTACTATAATAGGAGTCCAAGTTTTCATGATACAGAAAGGCAAACTTGCTCTGTTTTAAGTTCACAAGTGACAAAAATATGATCTTTTTTAGAAAGAAGATGGGCACATTATTAAATTACACAATGCAAATAATGACTTTTGTGCTAGTAAGTAATCATCCCATATTAGTTATCATATATAAGTTATTAATGTCAAAGATTGACTCTTTCATCTTTTGGAACTTATGGAGTATGTTAGTTCCAACTGGGAGTACAAGTCGTTATTTAGCCTTTTAAAGTTGAAAACAATGATTTATAAGATGATGTTATAAGATTTATCTTTTCCATGATGTTTTCCAGCTTGAATGCAATGGATTTTTTGGAACGACTCAGAGGGAAGAAAATGGTTTTTGTTGGAGACTCTTTAAATAGGAATATGTGGGAGTCGCTTGTTTGCATACTCCGACATTCTATCAAGAACAAAAAAAGGGTTTATGAGATATCTGGAAAAAGGGAGTTCAAGAAAAAGGGTATTTATGCTTTCAGATTTGAGGCAAGTTTTCTAGAAATGTCAACTCCATTACTTGCACTACATATTTGATTAGACTTTTGGTTCCATCTTTTACTGTAATGATAGTATCAATTCTAACTATGATAAGCTTGTCATTTTGTCTTTAAATTTTCTACCTACTTTAAGGTTGACACTTCGTCCATTTGACCTTGTAAGTCAAACTAATTTTGGGCTTGAAGTAAACTCATCCTTATTTCTGTAGGATTATAACTGCACTGTGGATTTTGTGAGTTCTCCATTTCTAGTCAGAGAATCATCTTTCAAAGGTAAAAATGGTTCTTTTGAGACTCTGAGATTGGATCTAATGGATCAGACTACTTCAATGTATCAAGATGCTGATATTTTGATCTTCAACACGGGACATTGGTGGACTCATGAGAAAACCTCGAGAGGGTGAGAATCATTTACTTTCAGTAAGATAATGCGTCTATTAATGCCAGACCTAATATCTAGTGATGTAATTGAAAATGATTCTTTGTAACATGCTAAAATAAGAAAATTATACGTTTAAGTGGGGTTAGTTATCTTTTTTCTTATCTTAACAGGGAAGATTATTACCAGGAAGGCAACCATGTTTACCCAAGACTCAAGGCTCTTGATGCATACACCCGAGCTCTTTCAACATGGGCCAAATGGGTAGATAGGAACATCGACAGCCAGAAAACTCAAGTTATCTTTAGAGGCTATTCAGTCACTCACTTTAGGTATGTCAATCCTTTCTGGCTTCAATACATTTACTCACTCATCTTTGACTCAATGATTTCATGTTTATGAGAATCATAGATACTATAGATTAGCATTGGAACACAAGTTTATCTTGAATGCATTTTGTTTTACATAAGAGTTAAGGATTGGTAAGAATGTGATTGAATGTTTGCAGTGGAGGGCGGTGGAATTCTGGAGGGCAGTGTCACAAAGAAACGGAGCCAATCTTCAACACAAGTCACTTGACCAAATACCCGTCAAAGATGCGAGCTTTTGATAATGTGATGAGAGGGATGAAAACTCCCGTGATATATCTCAATGTTAGCAGGCTAACGGATTATAGAAAGGATGCTCACCCATCGATTTACAGATCAACGTACAAATCTGTTTCAACCCTTGAGCAACAAATTGCTGCAGAGCATTCGCAAGATTGCAGCCATTGGTGTTTGCCTGGTGTACCAGACACTTGGAACGAGTTGCTATATGCATCTTTGTTGAAGGTTGGAAGAGGACCTTGGAAAAGATGAAATTTGGTGTATAAATAGTAAGAGTTTTGGTTTTCTTTGTTAGGTCGAGAGAATTAGGAGGCTTTTAGTTATTGTTGGGTGTGTTTATGTGGCTTGTAGTGTGATAATAGTTGTTTTTTATATTTATTTTTTATTAATATCATAATTAGCTAGAACGTTGTTCAAATTAAAGTTTATTTAGAGTATTCATCCGTAATAACTGCCATCATTAAGGGTAGAGGGAGTCCTCAACTCCTCATCCCTCCGGATCAACACCCCAATTGTCACATTAGCATTCAAAATCAACATTAGCGTTCAGAGTAGATTTTCTCTCTACCTTTTGATCTTTTTGTCCCAATAGAGCCCTTGTAATTAGTTATCTTTCTATCAAAAGATGAAAGAGAGGGACACAATGAGAGAGAAATCCGGTGGCGTGTGTGTCTTGGCGGGGAAGGATTTGAGCTCACGAGCAGGGTTGAGGATTGTGTTCCCTAGCGGCCCCGTTTGATTGTGTCGGCCCACAATGTGAAAAGTTCAGTACCCTGTTTCTCCTAACAGCCAACATCAGTGTATTGCTAACCCATCACTAACACCCTTATCTTGCATATCATTGGTTAGAAATGAAAAAGTTTGTTACAAGCGTGACCAATGAGTATCATGAACAACATTACTCGACATATATAAAATTATTTTATCTTATAAAATATTTGAAGGAAAAAAGTTCATTATGTGCATGACTACAAGGGTCATCACAATCAACAATGACAACAAACACCACCTGTGTGGGATCATGACTCATGAACACTATTGGCTCGTTGGGGCCATATAATGAGCTACTCCAGAAGCTCTTAGTGTCGTGTGTGTCACTTCATTTTTTAACAGGCACTAAATTCATCACAAAAAATCTTAAAAAATATTATGGTCGTAATCAGGGAAATGTTATCTGTTGAGTTATTAAAATTTATAAAGCAAAATATAAAAAAGATTTTATTATGAAACCCATATTCATACATTGTAAATGTATCGTTGACTTGTGTTAGGATAAACAAAGTGGTTGCGAGATGGATTGAGAGGCATGACGAGGCCAATTGCTACATTGTCCTAGGGCTGACCGGTGCCGCTAAAATGGAGGCCACCAAAATGGCGAGGTTGTGGAAAGGTGAAGGGAATTATGATAAACTGAATATGGACTGTTTGAGTTTAATTTTTTTCCTCTTATAAACGTGTATAAATATTGATACATCTCTTTATTTTTCAAATTAATTTTGAAAATCTCTTCATGACTATCTACTTTTAAAAAATTTAATCACTCTGAAATGGAGTTTGCATGACATTCATGAAAAATTAGATATATAATATACGCTTGTTTTATATTACATAATATGATTTTAAAAAACCAAGGCCTAGCGATTGTCCGTTACATGAGACTAACCTTCCAACCAATCAAGAAGAAATAATTTCAAAATACCCTTTGGGAATTACGTAGCCAAGAAACACACAAAAAAGTTAGATCGAATCTAGTTGAACATATTTCAAACGTCTCATACCTAACTTATACAACTAGTTGTATTTTTTCTCTTTATATTTATGTTTTTAATGCAATTTAGTTAGTTATATTTAATTATTATTTAATGTTGTCAATTAAATTAATTTGGCCAACTAAATGTTTTAAATATAATGTTTGTATATTTTTTAACTAAAAATATGTTAGTAATGTAGTATAATAGAAAGATAACTAATACGAACAGATACCATATGAACAAGAGATACTCCATTTTGCTGTGGAGTATATGGACACGAGATACGATATGAAATGCCACAACTACTCATAAATTTCGCCATAGGACCTTTGACATGTTTAGGTGCTCCATCACACAGAAAAATTTTGATTTTTGTTGAGAGAAGATTTTCAACATGATTTTTGAAATGACAAAAGGCTTCAAACGTTTGAGAACGAGTGGCGAGAGGGTAGAGCCAAACAAACAAACTAGAATCATCAATGAAAAAGACAAAATACCGAAACCTAAAACGAGATACAAGTGGTGCAGGTCCCCATATGTCACAATAAACAATATGTAACGGAATAGTAGAATGTATAACATGAGAATCAAAAGGTTTACGTGTTATTTTTGAAACATTACATGAATTACACGGAAGAGAAAATTTTCTTTATTTACGAAGAAAGTTATCTCAAAACATAGGAACCAGACCAAGGCGTGTATGCCAAAGTTGTGTGGAAGTAAGGGAAGAACCCATTGAAGAATCAACGGAGGTCGCAGAAAGTCCATAGACATTATATGCATTGAGTGGAATGTGATGTCGAAGCTTTCCAAAAGAGTCTGTATGAAGAAACCAAATGATAAGAACGCTACAACACATGAATTGTCGCGTACAAGTTGAAGAATCGATAACAATTTTTCTTAAGTTGTGGCACGAGAAGAACAATTTTAAGATATAAAATGCAATGAGCAAGTTTAAGCGTAAAGTTGCTTATATGAGTAATATTAAGAGTCATACCATTTCCGATTATAACATTTTCAATATGAGTAACATTAAGAGTCATACCATTTCCGATTATAACATTTTCTTTCGCGGTATATGGTTTGGCCTCATGAATGAAAGTAGGATCATATGTCATATGCGTTGTAGTTCCCGAATCACGTAACCAAGATTCCACATTGTTACAAATATCCGAAAAATTTTCTTGAGAAAATTCTACCACAAACGCGTGTTTCAGTGCCCAATATTTATGAGTTTCGTTTTTACTAACAATCGAGGCCCAATTAGCGAAATTTACTGGCCCGAATCCATTTTCAAAAGTATGAACATTTTAAACATTGATCCCACTAATTTGATCCATCTTGCAAGCCATAGGATTTTGATCCATGTGAAAAACTTTGTGGTCCATTAGGGTATGGCCCACAACCCTGATCCACATATGGATTGGAAGACTTGGGCCCATTATGTATGTCATCCATAAGCCATTTAGCAGTAAACCCTCCGGTCTGTGTCGTACCACCCGCATACGTATTTCCACCATACGATTCACCGTACGAAGTACGAACCACCATACGAAGTAACACGATGACCTCCTTGAAAGTTTCATCTTCCACGATAACCTCCCCTGCCACCGTTGCTCCGACCACGATAACCTCCTCGGTTTCTTCCACTACCTCGTCCTCTGCCCTGGTAGCTATTTGGTTTAAATCGACAAAAGCATTTCGTTGCTATGTGACCAATTTTATGGAAAATTTGACAGTTGTTCCCGAGATCTATCTTATTTGAAGAGGAGTTTATTGACTGATTCTGATTTTGTTGACCTTGGTGGGGATAATTCGACAGGGCAGCCATTGTAGACATTTCAACATGATGAAACATCTTGATTTTCTCTTGTAAGTCTTTGTTCATGAACCAGAAGTTTGGACCTTAATTCCAAGAATGATGGCAGTGCATTTGAATTTTCGATATTTACTATAAGAATTCTATAGTCTCCGTTGAGATCAGTTAAAGCGTGAATCACTAGATCAGTTAAAGCTTGAATCACTAGATCAGACTCTTCAATTTTTACTCCAATAGAAGCTAATGACTGTGCAATTGTGCTTATTTCATTGCATACTCATCAATCCTTTAGTTACCTTGTTTGATTTGATGGAGTTTTGTTTGAAGATGCACCTTCTTAGCCGAGAATTGTTGAAGTAACATTGTTTCCAACTTATTCCATAGCTCATATGCAATAAGAGTTCCCACACCAACATGTGCAATTGACTAATCCAAGGTAGCATTAATACAAATTTCCACATACTTACTGAGTTTTTTCCAACTACTGTACTCTGCATCATCTGGTAGGATGTTCAAAAAAACTGAAAAACCGTGAAACCGAACCGAACCGGCTGATCTGAAACCGAAAAAACCGTAAACCGAGAAACCTGATACCCGAAAAAACCCGAAAGTTAGGGTACCCGCTGTTGGTGGGTCGGTTCGGTTTTATTTTTCGGATACCCGCGGGTATCCGCCAACCCGCATTTCATTTAAATTTTTTTAAATATATGTAATATTTATGCAAAAATTACTCAGCCCAATATCAAAGCCCACATTAAAACTTAAGTGTAAAACCCTAAAGTGAAACAAAATAAAAGCGCAACCTTTTGCTTCTCCTCTCGTAGTCCTGTTCCCCATTCCTTTACGCCTTTACGGCAATTTCATCCTCGAATCTCTCCTCCACTCACGGCAGTCGGCAGCGGCGAACTCACCAGCAGATAGCAGTCGGCAGCGGCGATTTCATCCTCGAATATTCGCCGTTCTCTTCAGTCTTCTTCGGCAGCGATTACATATCCTTCACGTCCTCGATGCCAGCGGCTCACCTCAATCGGAAGTCTACTAGCAATTGAAGGTTCGGTTGAGTAAACTTGCTAGCAATTGAAGGTTCTTGAATTTTGTTTAGGTTCGACTGAGTAGTGAGTAAGAAATTTAGCAATCTGTGTTTATTCTATACAAGTGGCTGTTGTTGATTAATTTCCATGAACAGATGATAACATAAAATTTGTGATATATGATTGATTTTCATTAATGTTTTATTCGAACTGTATTACTGTTGGCTGATGCTAGTGATCTCTAAAACTTTTGTTTCCAGAAATATTATACATATTTTGTGAAATTTAGACTGCACAACATATTTTGTGAATTTTTAAAGCAGTTTTCTTCTAACTGTATCAACATGTAAGGCTGTAATGTTCTAGAAATAGTATACATAATTTTAATCACTTTTATTTTATTAAGTTTTGGGAAATTATAAGGATGGGTCATGAACTATGATACTTGGGTGTTGTGGGTTTAAATCTTTAATTTGTATGTTTGAAAACTTCTATTTTGTAAATTCGAACTAGTTGAAAAATAGTAAAAATGAACAATATTTTAATTTTCGGGTACCTGTGATCCGGACCGTGGATACCCGTCTCTCTGCGGGTACCCGTTGTCGTCGCAGAGCGACGGGTACCCGCTACATATGGTTCGGTTTCGGTTCGCAAATCTGGGTACCCACCCCGTACCGACGGTTAGTAAAAATGGCACTACCCGCCCCGCCCCTCCCCGCTCCGTGAACACCCCTATCATCTGGTGATCGTGAAATAGATGTACCATCAATAAACTTGAATAGATCTAGTGATTCAAGAATTGATCGAAGTTGATGTTCTCATACTAAGTAATTGTCTTCCTTTAACTGAACTGAAACAAGGTTTGAAATTTTTTTAATGGAAGATAACTGAGTCTGTGTAGTCATAATCTGGTGTGTTTTACCAGTTCAAGAACAAAGAATGAAATGATGAACAATTTTCAAAAAAAAAGAAAAAATCAAGGATTGATTTAAGAGCAATCTTAAACCAAGGCTAAGGTAAAGACTAAGAATTGAATTGACTTAGGATCAATCTGAGTCAAGAAAAGAAAGAAACAATTTTTTTAACATATCTGATTGAAGAATATCACCAGGCAAAGTAAGTTTCATCTTCTTCTTATGTTGACTTGACCATGGCTGGATCATGACTCTGATACCATGATGTGAATCATGGTACAATGAATTATGTAAGAGTATTAAAAACAGAGAGATATAAGAGAGAGGATGAGAGCATCGAGTAGACCTTCTTGTATATTTAATTGTGTTGTTACAGTACGTACAATACTCCTATATATAGGAGAAAGATAGGAACTAAGAGATATAACAATCAAATGATGTGGCAAAAGTACATGGCACACATGGCCTATCACATGGGACATATGACATGTTATCCTACATGGTATGGCTATCATTAATGTTTGCAAATATTGAAGCGACTTAAACAGGAACACAAAATGATGTGAAGAAATAACACTTGTATTGCTTTGACAGAGATCATATTAGAGCTTTATAAGAAGACAAGAAATTTTCGAGTTGGCTTGTGTTAAATGGGGCATCACTTATTTATATTAGCTTCCTAAGGATACCAACGTGTAGGATTGTTTTAGTTTGACGGTCTACATCGATGCTCTAGAACTTTTACAATTGTCTACATGTTTCTGAATTTTCCAAGAATGTTTTTACATCATTTCATAGACATGTATAGATCTTCTTGAAGCATCTTTTAGTCTGCATGAATGGCATTGAACATTTCAAAACCCAATATTTTATAAAGTTGACGCGTCATTAAAATAAGCTACATCAAAGCAAGATCATCATTGTAGGATCATATGATCATACAAGCTTAATAACCAAATCCTTGTTGACTCGATAAATGATCGGTTTTTAGACAAGATCAAGGTAAGATCACTTGTCGATCCAATCTTACAAATAAGGATAAACTTTTAGTTTTGGCTCATGAAATAGGGTAGGATTGTAGAATCAATGATAGGATTGCAAGGTAGATCGTTAGATCATCTAAACGAGCTAATGATTTTCAAAAATAAGCTTGAACAATGAATTTTGACCTTTTCAAATGCGTGTTTCGATCTATATATGAATTGTATTGCACTATTACATGATGTTGAACTTTGAAGAATAAACAATCTATGAAACAATTTTGACCTTTTTTAATGCGTGTTATATATTTAATATATTTTTTATTAATTGTAGTACATTTATTTACTTTTTGTGAAACAATAAAAATAAAGACTACACATACCTTGTCAGAAAAAAATTACTATCACGTTAAGGAAAAAAAGATTAAAAGAGAGATCATGTTTCATGATGTTTGGTATTATGTTCTAGCCCTCAACTTATTATTTTTGGTCTCATTTTAAGTTACTTTATTATTCTGGTTTGAAACTTGACATTTACACGTTTTACTTTATAACTTCACAAGTCGAATCTCATAAAATGCTACAATTGAATATGTAAAATTATAAACCATTTAGATCTTTTACAAAAACAAATAGTCAACTATGAATATACATTCAAATATAACCAAATCTATTAACTCTTTGACAACAAATAGCACATCTCATTTAGATCTAGAACAATACCAATTACGACTACTTTGTATGCATTTCATGTATTCACAATTTGTCCAAAATCTTTGAAACATAAAAGTTAGCTTTTATCAAAATTATCATAGAATGACACTCTACCTTGGACCTAGAGAAGTAAGAGAAACAGTTGGAAGTGAAGAAAGAATGAATTTAAAACATGATTTGAACCCAACTCATTTAGTTGAGAGTTGTATTCATGTGTAAAAGGGGGTTAGCAGGTAAAGGCAGGGGTTGAATATTCTTAGATAACATTTGCAGGGCCATAGACATGGTTGGTCTAAGTGATGCAACTTCTCGGGTGCAAAGAAGCCCTATGTGTACCACACTTTGCATTTCCTTTTTGCTCTTCTCATCATGCAACATCAAGTTTGGATCAAAAACCTCCTATGTTGTCCCTTGCTTAAAGTGCTTCCACACCTATTTCATTACCAATGAGAAAATGATTAGCTTCAATGCAGATTTTTACTTGTAGTTGGTGAAATTTTGACAAAATTATTATACCATTATAAATAATGGACTTTTACAATATATAGCTAATAGAAAAAATCATACTTACAATTGAAAGCAAGTGATGTGTATACTCTGATGTTTGTGATCCTCTATTTGGCATTCCAGTAACCACCTCGATAATTAGCACGCCAAAACTGTAGACATCCACATTTTCAGTTAACTGACCATAGCCTACATATTCCGGAGCCATATATCCGCTGCAGTCGCAAAGAATAATGAGTGAAAAAAAAAAAAAGTAAAAAGAACTAACTACTAAATAAAACTCTTTTAGTGCATAGGTTATTACTTATTAGAGCACATGTAGTACTGACTATCTGCTTGCAGTAGTTATTATCATGACTACAATTACTAAAGTTGATATATAAGGAAAAAAAAAACAAAATGTGGATGACGAGCGTTACAAGCATGACGAAAGAGTCCATGGCATAAGGATGACTAAAGGGCCGCAGTAGATGATTAAGAAGTACTCATAGATGACTAAGTAGTCGTGGGTGTCTGGGTGATCATGTAGGTGTCATGGAGCTCTTAGACTATATTCTTCTTATGCATATGTTTAGCATATTTTTAGTGTGTGTGTATAATATCCTTTGTAATCTCTGTATAATCAATGCAAAGAAATGAACAGTTACTTGTTGAAGTACATAAGGTAACAAAAAAAAAAACAAACTTCAAGATCAGGCTTACAGTGTTCCTGCAATCCCCGTGCTGATGTGATTTTTGTCCTGTTGAAAAGACCTGACTGGGTTAAGTTATTGTAAGAGGGGACTTAAGGAGAGATGGAAGAGATATAATGTGAACCGTAGGATTTTAGATAGAGTCAAATAAAGCTGGTCAAAATTGATGAAAGCCTTGACCGGTCAATTAATGAAACCAGTGGTATAATTGTAAGTTTCAAAATACACAAATCTAGCTGATGCTGTGAAAGATCCTATAATTCTGCTAACTTCGACTGACCATCGTTCTTCAGAGCATATAACAACAAATTCCAAAATTCAAAATTTTCGTAAGAAACAAATGATGCACTCTATAATTTGATTCACAGATAACAAAATTATTGGTATAAGAAACAAATTGATTTTCTGAACAAACTAAATTTGATGCACAATATAATCTGATTAACAGACGGAGCATTGAAAAATGGATGCACAATATAAATTGATTCACAGGATAACAACATTATTGGTACAAGAAACAAATTGATTTTCTAAACAAACTAAATTTGAAACATTATATCACCATATATCGAGTAGTGAACAAAACAAACTACTATAAAGAATCTGATTACAGAAACAAAACCGATACAAAAACTTGATGATCAATTAAAAACAAAGAATTGATGCACAAAACCCAAATTCACTAGTAATGAAAAGAAATCAGAATTGTGAAAATTGGGGCTAGCGGCCGGAAATAGGACGTTTACCAGGCGATGATATTGAATTGAAACCCTGAGTTTGAGACCTCCCCTTCATAATCGTTGCAATCCCCATTTCAAAGGCGGTGGTAGCCGCTGATTACAACGGGAGTAGAAACTCACACACAAATATATGACCATCGTCATCATTATTAGGTCCTGTGTTTGCTTGACGAACAGATCGACGGGCAGGATAACGAGGACTAAACCGGTGGCGAAATTAGGGTTTTCTCACATCTAAGTACATCGGTCATCGGATGTGACAGACTATGGTGGTTTACAAACATATCTACAACAAAGAAGACGAAGGAAATGAAGACAATGGTTTTGATATGCATGGAAGGTCGCCGGCGACGCAATAGGCAGTAATGGCCAGTGCTGATTTCGAGAGTGACAATTGAGGGTGATATGTTCTACTTTAGAAGGAGGGGGGGCGATTTCCAAGCGGAGGGAGAAAACTTTTTATAAATTACCCTAAACTATTTATGTCAGGTGTCAATACAAGGATCCCTCTCTCCCAGCTCTCCTTAACTTCCTTCTTTTTTGAACTCAATCCAGACCTGACTAACCCAAAATCAGCAATCTTAGCGCGAAGCCTTGAATCCAACAAGATATTAGCAGCTTTAATATCCCTGTGAATGATCCTGGTTTTACTGTTTTCATGAAGGTAGACCAAACCTTCAGCTAATCTGACTATAATATCAAATCTTTTTTTTCCAGTTTAGTTTCTTGCCTTTATTTGCATCTGTACAAATTCATAAAAATATCCGTTTAATCAACTAATAGTTGAGAATTTGATTAGGAAAACCCTTTTGCTCGCCAAAAATGAAATTATCAAGACTCCTGTTAGGTAGATATTCGTAAATGAGAACACTTTCGGGCCCCAAACAACTGAATCCTATCAGCTTTACCAGATTTTTGTGGTCAACACTTCTAATGCATTGTAGAACTCAACAGCTCTATGTCAGTGGTTGACAAAATGTCTCTTGACAGCAATCTCTCTCCCATTTGGAAGAACACCCTGTAACAAAATTCATGATTAACACCAAATAATTAACAACTCTAAAGTATGAAAAAGTGACATTAACAATGAAGATTCTCTGTAGTAAGATCAAACAGTTGACTTTGAGAGACTGCCTTGTATACTGTTCCAATCCCTCTTGCCCAAGCTTGTTAGCCTCATCAAAAGAATTCGTGGCTTTCTCAATTGTGGAGTATTTGACATTTAAGCCACTACTATTCAGGATCTTCAATAAATTAGAGTCATCAGAAACTAGGATAATAAGGAAATTAGAATGTTTCTAGACCAAATACGATATTTAGAATTCATAAGGCAGTGATTGTCCACACAGGTTGTGGGAACTTATAAGTGAAACAACTGTCGAACCCTCTTACCTTTTCTTATTTTCGATTTATTTCTGTGCTTCCATGCAATAAAAGCAATGATACTTGCAACTACGAATGCTACAGCAGAACTAATAGCCAGTACAACAATCATTGTTCTTCCTTCAGAGTCCATAAACAAGAGAAATGATCAGTCAACCAGATACTTCCCATTGGTCAAAACAACATAGTAATTGTTATGTACATCATAATCAAAACTAACAGTTAAAAAGAAATATTGTTTTAGTATAGTTTCCAATTAAACTCTAAGATGCATATAATCATGAGAATACATGTTTTGACAAAAACATGATAAGCCTCATGCTTACTTCCATCAATTATATCACCTTTACTACCTTAGAATTAAAAAAAGAAAGTTAAAACTTGTCTGCATAAATAAATATACATCAACTTAAACAGTGATCATAGTTGGCTATATACCTTTAGAGTGTCTTTTATCATCAGTATTTGATATATTGGAATCAGAATACCTCATGAAGCAACCAGTATACAATGCATACCCCGTTGAATCAGGCAAGCAGCCTAAAATTGAATCAGCGGCTTTCTGTAAGCACTCTGCACACGAGTCTACACCTAGCGAACTCCAGCAATCAGCTGTTGCATAGGCTGACCTATTTTGAGTCCCAGATATTAGAGCCCGTGTTCCAGTATGGCAGTTTCTCCTTTTTGGTGCAGTTTCTAATGCTTGTAGCACCGCTTTCGACGCCGATTATTCAAAATCATTGGTATTTCGTGTTTATTATCAAAAATAATTCTATCTTCTTTCCCTGTGAGTTCACCAAAGAAGCTATAGTTCTGAAATCGCATAAAGCAGCCCTCAAGATAAACTCTGCCACCAATGTTGGGTAAACAACTAGGAAGAGAAGTCCGTGCTTCAGCTAAACATAAGAGACATTCATTGGTTGAAAGATCACCATAACATTGGGCAAGTACATAGTTGCTTTCTGGTCCTGTACCTGTAACTACTGTTCCTGTAGGTGAAGTTTGCATTTTGATGTTGATATCTTTCATTGCCTTCAGAAAATTGGGGATGAATATGCTTCTATTGGTATCTATCAGTTGGATCACTTGGCTCTTCTCATTCCCCTCTGATCCATATACAAACACGGGGAAGGTTCAAATGAGAATGAGAAATTAAATGAGAATGGGAGACTCAATCTCAGCCGTTCATTTTGTAAGTAAAATTCATGGATAGAGAGCGTGGGAGGATAGAGTGTGGCAGGGTGTATGTGATGAATTCATGGGTAGGCAATGACATTGAAGGAGGGAAAATTGGACGGCTGAGATTGAGTCTTCCATTCTCATTTAATTTAAGGTTCTCATTTGAAATCTCCCACTCTATATATATATATATATATATATATATATATATATATATATATATATATATATATATATATATATATATATATATATATATATATATATATATATATATATATAGGGGATGGTTCAAGCGAGAACCGTTTTTCGTACGAGAACTGCGAGAACCAATTACAGCCGTTGATCAAAGAGATGGAGGGTTGTGATTAAAGAGTTGTTAATGGATAACCTTAAACTAATCAAACTTATCCTTAATTAATTAAGGGTAGTTTGGACATTTTTACTTTACCCCAAAAATTTTTAAACTATTATATCTATGAAACGGAAAGGTGTTAAATTACAAAAATTATACCAAATTAACGAGAAAATTATGCTCTTTAATTTGAGACCGGTCTTGATATATTTTTTTCAAATTTTTATTTCGTGTTTGTTGGTTTTTTTTTTTCAGTACAACTCGAAAAATGCACTAGTGCAAATTTTGCACATGATGCACCTAGTTTTTTCAGCACAGATGTAAATATGTTTTGCACAAGTGCATATTTTACACATGATGCACAGATTCACGTAGTTTTTTCAACACATATGTAAATATGCACTAGTGTAAAATTTGCACTAGTGCACAGTTGAGCTGTACTGGAAACCCAGCAAACACGACTTTTTTTTATAAAAAAAATGTCAAGATCGGTCTCAAATCAAAGAGCATAATTTTCTCGTTAAATTAGTATATTTTTCGTAATTTAACACCTTCTCGTTTGATAGATATACTAGTTTTAAAAAGTTGGGGTAATGTAATTTGTATATCTATCAAACATAAAGGTGTTAAATTACGAAAATTATACCAAATTAACGAGAAAATTATACTCTTTAATATGAGACCGCTCTTACTATATTTTTTTTAAACTTTTTTTATGTGTTTGCTGGGTTTTTTTCACTACAGCTCGACATTTGCACATGTGCAAATATTTGCATATTTGCATAAGTGCAAATATTTGCATATTTGCACAAGTGCAAATATTTTTTCTAAAGTGGGTTTTATAGAATACGAAGCCCATTTAAAATATAACGTAAACTAAATATAACAAATGAGAAAATGATTCATCTACACATACTACCTCAACTAAACATAACTACATGTAATGTTTAAAAGTAAAAAAAAAAAGAAATTAACTTATATGCTATTTTCATCTTATACCTCTGATACAAATATACCATTTACGCCCATTATATTTATTATTGATTTCCTTTTATATCTTAATTGTATTTTGTTCTTCTCATCTTCCTCACAAAACTTTTATCATTTTATCTAACTACTCGCCGTATATATTTTTACAAAGTAATAAAATGTAATATTATATAGAAGCCCATGCATATGTTTATTTAGAAAATAAAACCCTTTTTCCTCAATAAGTCGTATTTCTTAAATTTTGTAGGAATTGAAATTGCCCCTAAATTCAAGTATAATACATTTCACATATATATTCACAATTAAAATTAAAATTATTTTAATAAGAAAGTAAAGGTGTCAGATTATTGAAAAAGAAGACATCTGCAAATAACAACCCCTCCCCCCAAAGTTGAATAGCAAAACCCATTTCTCACCCATTACAATTTAAAATTTGAGATTTACAAAGGATGAGCACAGATCAGTTTACTGTGGAGGTTTCAGCGGTTAACGATTGTGTTGAAAGAAAATAGCTCGCCGATGATGGATGTTGCAGGTGTCGACGGTCGTAGTAGTTATGGCATTGAATAGATCTGTTATTCTCGTTGTCGATCTCGCATCCTCTTCTAGTTGATGATTGTCAGTGGTAAGAACTCAGATCTGAGTTTTTAAAGCTTAGTCCATGTCTATGTGAGAGAGGTGGTGGATGGTGGCTACGTCGCAAATCGATCTCGAACTCCTTGTTTTTAAAACTGTCAAAAAATTAATTACAAATAAATGTCCTCAATTTAATGACAGTTGTACAATTTTAAAAGTGTTAAGATTGTTGCTCAAAGTTATTGTAAAACATGCTATATTACTTGTATTACTTAACTTAAAAAATTGTCTTAAAAAAAGAGCTAAATGTTTTATAAAGTAGTAAAGATATAGGGTTAATATATATATATATATATATATATATATATATATATATATATATATAAACGAACATAAAAGAACAGAACCGAACGTTCACGAACATAAATGAACGAACGGGAGCTCTGTTCATGTTCGTTCATTTAACTAATGGAACGGAAAATCTTGTTCATGTTCGTTCGTTTATTAAACAAACAAACATAAACGAACTTCCCGCCGAACGATTTCACGAACGGTTCATGAACGTTTTGTTCGTTTACATCCCTATGTATAAATTACAATCAAAATGACAAAGGGAAACTTGTTCAAATAAAATTTTATTTCATCAAGAGCTGCCCTCTTAATTTGCATATGATTCTGTTGATAAAAACAAGTAATGGGCCACGAAAACATTCTTGTAATTTGTATAAGTACATTTTTGTTCAAATAATCACTACAAACAGTTTGACTTTATTTTTATACATAAAACTCTTTGCAGAAACAGAGGAAGCAAATCTAAAAATTCTACTGTGTTATGACTCTCCATTTGATTCACAATACTAAAAGGCATATTTATATATGTCTAACAACTCTAACCTCAAGTATCTTGTCAGGATTGGAAGAAAGAAACCGCGTCTCCCATGTTGCCAAAATTTCTAATCAGCCAACTGCCATGACAAATTTCACCTTCATCTGCAATGGAAGCATAACAAATTTGTTACATAAATAACTCCATTACATAAAATCCAAGCATTTCAGTGAACATGCAAGTACAGTCAGATCAGTGGTGCGTTTAAGCCGTTTTTATAGGTCATGCTTGTATGGTGCAAGATTAAATGTAGATATGACTATGATTATTTGGTTCGTTTATGTGAGGATTAAAAGACGGGACCTACAACATGGGCCACCAGAAAACCAGTGACAGATCCAGGGTTATTAACAGGGTATAAACTTGTACTTAAAAATCATAATATCGTGTATGTAAGAACTATTTAAATACTTTTTACATTTACAGTACAAAAATAATCTAAATACAATTCTTGTGGATAGTGGCACCCTAAACCCCTCTAGATAAGCAAATCTGAATGAAGTAGGCAGAGCGCATTAGAGCCGAAGAAGGCCAAAACAACATAATAATAAACCAAATACAAATCTACACTCTGATGCATATATGATGTTTGCGTACTTATGTATGCATTTACACTCTATTATATCAGAACCAGTTTATAGGCAAATGCAGGGGTTATCGAACCTTTTTTATATAGTTACATTACACAATTTGAAAAAAATAAATTAAATTGCTACCTGCGTACCTGTATGCATTATGTTCACGAGGATGCCAATCTGGACCAGTGAAATCTTCCATTAAATCAGAACGAGCTTTCAATCTCTGGTTTGACTGGACACTCCATTTAAGGGCCCCACATTTCTCAAATGGTACCCAAAATCACATCTTTGTTTCACCTCACACCATGCATCTCTTCCGGAAGATCCCAAGGCGATCTTATTGAAAGTTGAATAAATCAAAATTCAAGATTTCTTGACTTTAAACTACTTTGAACACCCATGTGGATGTGGTTAACTAGATTTTGATATGTATGGGGATTCAAATTGCAACCCTTTTCCTCCATGACATCAACAAGTTCAGAGCACCTATGAGCTAGCCCTTGTTTAAGTAAACCGTCAAGTAGAATCTTCCAAGCAACTTCATCTGGATTATACCCGTCAAGAAGACTACAAAAAACTTCCTTACCTTTTTCATGCTTTCCTTCATCATATAATCCACATATAAGTAACTGGAAGGACTCCAGATGCAGCAAAATCCTATTCTCGACCATAGTATTTACTAAAATCAATGCCTGGTCAAACATTCGCAAGTAGCATGAACAATTTACTAAAGATGTGTAGATATGTTCATTCGGAATGAGCCCATTTGCTAACATATGACCAACCAATCTACAAGATTCTTCAAGACGCCCTTCTTTGCAAAGCCCAACGGTTAGAGCCTCAAAGGTCTTAACGTTTGGTTCACAACCCCTTTTAGCCATTTCTGAAAACAGCTCCATAGCTGAATCTAAATCCATAAATTTCCATACATTACCAATGTTGAGATCAACAGTTTGAAACTTCAAATTTTCTCTTTGTTGGGAAGTTAAAAGGTGCTTCATTATTATAGCATATGTATGGTGAGTAGGTTCACATCCAGCATCCACCATACGTTTGAAAACATCAAAAGCAGAATCTAACCGTCCTGCACGGCCATATGCATCAACAAAAACTGTATAAGTTGCAGTATCCGGTTCTACACCTTCCACCATCATTTCATTCAACATATCTTCTGCTTCTTTAACCATCCCTTGACTGCAATATGCAAAAATAAACGAAGTGTATGTACAAACATCAGGTTTCAATCCTGAAGAAAAAATGTTAACGAAAAGCTTACGAGCATCAACAAAATCAGATCTTTTTAGTAACCCCTCAATAAAAATTGTGTAGGTAGTAATTTCCGGTTCTAAACCTATCTTTATCATCTTCCCTATAAAAACTGATGCTTCTTTTATCCTATCCTCTTTACACAAGCCATGAATCAACACATTATACGTCCATGAATTCGGTGAGCAATCGTGAATAAGCATTTCGTTGAACAAAGTCAACCCACACTCAGCTTTCTCAATTTGAAAATATCCATCTATAAGAGTCGTGTAGATAACTTCATTTACTTTTATGCCCTTCTCTTTAAAAGAATCAAGTAATCCATGAGCTTCTTCTACACTCCCACGTCTACATAAAGCCTCAATAATGGCACTATATGTCCACTCATCAGGAACTACATCCATCTCTTCCATCAAACGAACCAACCTATAAGCACTATCGACATCATTGTGCTTACAATGTCCATTAATTAGTAAATTGTAAGTCATAACAGTAGGTGATAGTTTCCGCTTCATCATCTTATCAAGTAAAACCATAGCCTTGTGAATGTTATTGCCTTTACAATATCCCCCAATCAACTCATTGTAAGTACGGACATTCGGTTTTAATGCTTTCTTTTCCATATTTTCAAACATCTCAATTGCATTCTCGAACTTTCCTTCCTTACAATATCCATCAATCAAAGCGTTGTATGTCACTACGGTCCCAGCCACCCTTTTCTCTTCCATCACATCTAGTAATTTTCTCGCTTCATCCACCTTTCTTTCTTTACACAATCCATCAATTAGAACTGTGTAAGTGTGAGCATTCGGCTCACAGCCTCTTTCGCTCATATCTTTGAAAAGTTTCCAAGCTTCCGCTGTTCTGCCTAACCTACTTAATGCAGATATTAAGACAGTAAATGTACGAACGGTTGGGAAGCAATTATCATCACTCATTTGATGAAACAACTCTAGGGCTTTGTTGATTTGAGTTTCTTCACAAAACCCATGTATTAGATTTGTATAAGAAACCTCGTTTCTCTTACACCCTTTCTTAGGCATGCCATCAAACAGTTTGGATGCGCTATCGACATCTTTATTTCTACAATGCCCTAGAATCAAAGACGTATATGTATGAGTATCGAGACTAAGCCCAGCTTGGACAATCTTACTCACATACAAGCCAGCCACATCAACTCTCCCCAATTTACAGTACCCATTCACCATTGAGTTATACGTGTATATATTAGGCATGATTTCATCATCTAACATTTCTAGAAACACACGTTTCATATCATCAATCATTAAAAACTTTGATAAACACATCAGCAGTGTATTATAACATCTAATACTAAGCTTGAATTTAAATTCTTTATCATCATCACCAACGTTCATTTTTCTCAAAAAACCCATTACAAACCTCGCATCCTCGTCCGTTTCGCAAGCTTTAACCATCGAAATCCGGATCTTTTCAGCCACACCCAAGAACCGATTCTTCACCAGTATCGTTAGCAATGATGCGAAAGACCCGACAGTGGGTTTGAAATTGGATCTCTGCGATACAATATTGAAGAAGGTAAGAGCTGCTTGTGGCTTCAAATTAGGGTTATCGTTAAAAAGAGAAGTGATTTGTGATGGGGATATGGACGGGATTAGGGATTTAAGACGAGGGTTTTTCTGCCAATTGGGTAAAGCGAGAAGGGTGAGTAAATGAGATGTGAAATCTTCTTCATCTTCAACACCAGGTGATGAAGGGAAAACAGAGGTATGGAGAAGAAGAGATGATAAAATTTTGATTCTGATGATGAGGTGATCTGGAGATTGTTTGAGGATGAATGTTGATCGTATCATCATCAGGGTCGGCCCGAGATTTTGAAGGCCCTGTACAATTTAACAAAAATAGGCACTATAAATAAAAATAAAAAAAATTCAAGTTTTTCATTCAATTAAACCCTAGGATAAAAACAGAAACAAAAACATAAAATTTTGAAATTTTCCAAGTCCTTTTGCAGAAACAGATGTCTTACCTCACACTGTCACGATGGACATATGGTGTTGACTGTAACAGTGGAGTTTTTGCACAGTTACTAATCGACAATGAAGTGTTGAACAGTTGCAGTCTTGCTCTGTAACAAAAATCAGTCAATAAATTAAAGATTAGAATCAAAACAGAAAGTGAAAGTCTGAAACATGAACTTTTTTGAAATTTTCGAAGGCCTCTTACAGAAACAAAAAGAATGAAAGATGGACTTAGGTGTTGTTTGTTTTTAAAAACATAAGCTCTTAAAGTCTTATTTCACATCTGCGAAGATCTTATTGGATAAGCTAAAGTTTAAAAGGTCTTATGTCTGTGAAGGTCTGCAAAGAAAATATTGTTTGTTTTTTTTTATTTTAAGAAACGTCTTATTTACTATAAATTTGCAACTTAAACTAAATTCAACAATTTGAGTACAATTATCAAATAAAAATTAATATAAAGAAATCAAGATTAAAAAACATGGCATTAAACTTGTTATATAGGTCAACGGGTCAAATTGGCTAAACAAGTTCAATACTACTAATGATAATCAACACATTCAACACTAATAAATCGAATCTAAAAGATAAGAGAAGGAGGAGGGGGAGTTAGGAGGAGAGAACCACCGTTAGAAAATCATCAACAATCATTGTTCAAAACACAATATACTGCTGCAAATTTATATTAATAGACATATATATGGTTGGCCCTTCACTTCATTTATATCAAAAGTTCCACCAAAAGACTTCCAATGAGTTGACAATTTAAATTACTACATAAATTACATCAGCAAGAAGCATATGCTAAAACAGGTAAAGACCATGAGTGGTAGCTTGGTTTTAAAAAGCGTGAGGCGCTTCGAAGCGTTGAAGGTCTAGACTCTAGAAGCTGAGGCATGAGGCGTGAAGCGCGCGCATCACGCACCTGAGGCGTCCAGTATTAAACAAATACTTGTAATTTAAATCTAGTAATCCACATAACATATTTTGTAATACTCAACAATTTAAGTAATTCCCTTGATCACTAATATAATAACTAAAAGTAGTTTCATATGTAAAATTACATACACACACATACCCTTAATACACACTGCACATAAATACACGCAATTACACTGATTAAATACACAAAAATACAGTGATCAAAACAATTATAGCAGATAAAAAAACATACACACACTGATCAAAATTTAAAAAAAAAAGATAAAAATATCTCGCAACGCCTCAGCGCCTCAGACCGCCTCAGCCACATCGCCTCGCCTCACCTACGTGATGCGTTCTGGACTTCTGTCCATCGCCTCGCAACGCCTCAGCGCCTCGAGCCCCTCAGGCGCGCTTTTTTAAACCAAGAGTGGTAGCCCATGAATTCAATCAATCATCTAGAGAAAATTAATCAAGATTCCATTACCCTGTACCTAATTATGAAAATAAACTCTATTTCCCAAAAATATTGGACTTCTTCAACTCAAAGAAAGAAATTGGGTGCTATTGTTATCACAGTTTTTTCTTGAAGAGTGCAATTAACAATCTGCAAGTCAACTTCGTTACAAGCAAAAAAACATGAAATGTAAATTAATTCACCTACTTATGAAAGTTGCTCAACCACAAACCTCAAGAAACAGCTTAGACTACATCTAGCACCACAAATGGGAGAAGTAGAACCCAAGAAGGAGTTGAAGACTAGGAACTCTGAATGTACCAAGGGGTACTTGGCTTAATGATAACAATCAAGTCCAAACGTTCTATAGATTTGAGTTCAAAACAAGACCCTCTTTAATTCCCATAAACTGGTCATAACAACCAAAGACACAAATCTTGAAAACGAACAAAAAATCACCTCAATTGATAATCATACGACATTATATCAACAATAAACAGTAAACCACGTCTGGGGTTGATTAACAAATTAAAGCATAGAAAATTAAAACATATAATTAATGTTTATACATCTAAAGATCTTCAACTTCAGTATAAATCATAAAATGGATTCTTTTGGAGGACAGGGAAGTACATTTAACAGAGGTAGTAATACAGTCTACCAAAACAATATCAAACAACCATCATTGCCAAGGATAGAGAAGAAAACAATCGTGAGTTTGTTAGAGAAGAAAACACAAGAACTATGGTTGATTTATAGCTTTCCATTACTAAAGAAATATGGTAGCAAACCTGATGCAATTCCAAACAATAAAAATAATCAGAGAAATAAACAATTCAATACCTGATGGATGATTTGTACTGTAGCAGTCGAGATGGTGTAAATAGCGGCCGAAGAGTTCAAATCAGGTGCAATCGCCGTTTACTGGAGGCGGAACTCACTCTTCAGTGCTTTTAGGGCTTCGACGGTGGAGGAAGGATCGACGACGGGAGCATTCGGTCGAAGACGGGGGCATTCGGTCGACGACGGGGGTATTCGGTCGACGACGGGAGTATTCGGTCGACGACGGAGGAAGTTCGAGTTACCAATCCACTGCAAATATTTTTGCAGGAGATGAAGAAAGGTGGAATCGTGCAAGAGAATTAATGGGCTTTGTGAATGTTGATTCTTTGGACAGCCCATTCTTGAGAGTTCATCTTATGGGCCTAAATGGTAATTTTGATGTGGGCCGAAATGAATAAAATATGATTATGAAAAACACAGTATTCTTCTATTAATTAAAAGTTGTGTTGTCCTATGGATTTGTGCAAAAAATGGATACCGGGTCGGATTTTGGAGCGTGGGCCAGGTATTGGTTTGGTTGTTTGGGCTTTTTTTTGGTTTTGGGTTTTCACCGATTATTAACATCGATAAGTGAACGCACTAAAAGTAGAAGATTCACAAGATTATTTCCAGTATCCCTTCTCTAATGCGTACATATAGCCCTACTGAAGTAAATAAGCAGAACCTTTTCTTACCTATCTGTTGTAAAACTCAGGAGATTGCGAAGATGAATTAAGAATAAGATGTTGCCGTTATCGCATTTTTGCAGAAGATGACCGGAAAGACCCCTGATTCCGTTTGATTAATCTGTGATGAAGCTACGGAATGGCAAACAGGTGCGATCTTTACCCTTTAAGTTGCTGTAATCAAAATTCGAAAATTTATATTTATAATCAGAAAATTAGTTGATTTACGGCGGCGGCGGAATTGGATGAAAAAAGGAGACGGGGAATGAGGGTCGGTGGAGATAATGGAAATTAAGACGATTCCAAGTGCGCTGGAAGAAAATTCTTAGGTAGGAAATTGAGAAGTCACAGAAAACATCTTTAAAGAGATGATATTGAAATTAAATAAAAAAAAGATACAAATAGATGATTACTATCATTTAACGAATGAATTGAAAATTAGAGCTTTTAATAAATGAGATAATTATTTCCAGTGGGTTTCAATTGAAATTAAAGGAGGATATATTTTACTTTCTTCTTCAGTTCGTATTTTCAGTAAGTAGTACTGTGAGTTTGGGTTTTCTATAAATGATTAAGTTTGTAAAATTAATTATCTAAAATTTATGTTTTCTTTAATATTATTATATTATTATAATATAATGAGGTAGTGGATAGTAAATACGTGTCATAACTTGGATTAAACACATCTCTCTCTTTTTTATTTTGCAGTGTAAATAAAGAGAGAATACTTGGTTGTTTGTTTATTTCCATCACCTTCTCTTCTCTGTTTTCCTACCTGCAGAAAGAACAAGCAAAAAACAAGGTATGTATGTTATTGTTGTGTATTTTGCATGTACCTTTTTCTGTACTTTTAACCTTTTGCCCAACATTAGAGCCTAATGTCAATACATTTGGTTGTTCTACTCATTCTTGAGGAATACCTATACTTTTAATCAATCTGTTTATAGAATCTGTGTTTGTGGAGATTTTGAATTAATCATATTCAGTGGAAAAAAAACACAAACCACTAATACATTTGGTTGTTCTAATTTTAATTTTAATATCATATATCTTATGCATGCATTCTTAAGAGAGTAAAAAACTGTAAATGTTTAATTGTTATAGAAAAGAAGAATCAAGTTTACATTTTCAATCTACAATCATCATACTTATGATGTAAAATAATTGTAGCAGTTTCTTTAAGCAATGCAAGTAAACATAACAGTACCATTAACAAGAATCAATAATGATGCCATTTAAATTGTAAAAGAAATGTTAAATATTTTCATGTTTATCCTCTTATTAATTACTAAATCAAGACACGTTTTAAAAATCATAAAGGTTTATGCATTCCTTAAAGGTGCATGCTAAGTAGTCTTTAGTGCATATCAGATGTAAATATCAGTTGGTTTATAAGAAATTCATTTTTTTGTTAAGTAATCATCATACTTATGATATAAAATAATGGTGTTTCTGTAAGCAATGCAAGACACTTAGATCATATGTGGTTCTTTTGGGCTTCAAAACTAGAAGCAATTGTTTTCATGGATGATTAAATAAAATTACTGATATTATGCATGCATTCTTAGAAGATTAAAGAACTATAAATGTTTTTTGGGTTTCAAAACAGAAAGCAATTGTTTTCATGACTGATTAAGTAGTCCGTTTTGTCGGTTATTGAATATGGTTTAACTGTAACTTTTTATTCACCACCCAAGTTTAACAAAAGTAACAAAAAACTAATAGATGTTTTATTGGTCAAACTCAGAAGAATTTAAAGAAGTTTAATTCATAGGGAAGTGAAGAGATGTATCATTTGTTACTGTATACTTTTTTGCATTTTATGTGCAATGTTTGTTTGTTACTAAATTTTTTTTTTTGTTTAAGCTCTTTATCTACGCTTCAAGTCATAGACTAACTGCTACTGCTTTTGAAGGTAATTAGTAATTCATTTCTTACTTAATGTTTACACTTTTTAATTTGTGACACGAATTGACATATCTATCTTTGAATGGAATGATGATTAACGGTATGATGCAAATTTGGTGACTTTAAAATGGTTGCATACAATCTTATATATTTTAGTCCTGTGACACTATTTCTTCAATACGTTGTATGATGAGGAATAAAAGGAAATCTTCCTCTCTAAATGCTGCATTTGATGAAAAACACAAACAAATTTGTTGTCCGGCTTTAGAAACTCAACTATTTTCAAGTGGGTTACATGAACAAGCTAGCATAGGTGCCTCGACGACCTACATAGGTGCCTCATCGTTTGATTCAGGTCAACTTACAGTACATAAACATGCTTACATTTGAATTTGTTTTCTTACCCCCTCCCCACACACACACAAACACACACACACACACACACACACACACACACACACATATATATATATATATATATATATTCACACACATATGTGTTTCTTTGTATATGTGTATATTTATATATTATTATTATCTTAGGTCCTACGTCTTTGTACATAGACCTTGGTGATTGCAAACATGTATGCCAGTATTGTCAGACAACCTTTTGGTATGAAGAACGTTCTAAGCAATATTATAAAGATCGAAATTTGCACTACAATAAATTTTGCAATGTCGGAAAAGTAGGGTTACCTATGCCGCTGAATCCACCAGAATATATAAAGGAACTGTTCTCAGATTTACATTTCATGGAAAACATTAGAGCGTATAATTCAATGTTTTCGATGACATATTTTGGAGCTTCTGTCGATGAATCCATTAATCATGGCTCAGGGCCTTACGTATTTAAAGTTTCTGGTCAAATCTACCATTGGATCGGAGCTTTGTGTCATCCTCCCGGTGATACACCTAAATTTCTTCAGCTATACGTGTGTGATACTAAAAATGAAGTGAAAAATAGGATGAACGTTTTTACTGGATTCCACGCTGATTGTTGATTATCCATATTGGATTCAAAGTGTTAGCATTGAATTTATGTTAGCCTCGAAATAATTTGGCATTGATTCACCATAAACTGCAAAAAAAAAAAAAAAATTTAAGGTGCTTTTATGATAAGGAAAGGAAACAACTTCTTTATTTCTTAGTTGTTTTTAGTATCTTTATTTCATTTTGAAGGTAAATGGAGATAGTTTGCTTGAAACTGAATACCATTTCCTTATGTTTTTCCCTTGCCTGATGATCAATTATTAGTATACATGCTATAATATTGGCAATCAAACAAATCTATTCGTGCAGTATATGTGATCTTAAACTTATCATATTTGAATTCTAATTTTTATTTATATTGGACTTAACGTGGAATTCTTTTTGTTGTAGATCCTCAAGCTTTTGTCGAGGTTGGTATCGTATTTTGGTTGTGTTGTTGCTTTTGTTAACTGTTTATTTTCGATGTGGGGTGCTGCTCTTGAACCGGGTGTTAGTTGGCCTGTTTCTGGTACACCTGTTAGTAGTGGTCGCAAGCGTCGTTCTCGTGTTGTTTTTGATGATGTATTGACTGTTGATGTGTCGTTGCCTTCGTATTTTGATTGTGGTGATGTAACTAAGCACCTCTATAACTGTACTCTAACTACTACTTTAACTGCTACTTTTGGTAAATGTAATGTTATGCTGTTTATCTAAACAACGAGTACATACCGGCCTCCACCCCGACTCGTGCAACGCACGAGTCCCCACTCGTTAATTATTAAAAGATGTTTCTGCTTTCTTTTTCTAAATATCTATACTATTATATAAAATATATAATACTCTCTTTCCTTTTTACTATTTAAAACATTTAAAATTCAAAACATCCCCACCCTTCTATTTTTTTAGATTAATCTTACTCACTCACTATTTAATTATTTCACTCTCCTAATTTACTTACTTTTTATTTATTTTAAATATATTTTCTCACTAACACTCTCTCTCACACAAACATAATTATCCACCAACATCAACATAATTTTTAAAATCTTATTAACCCCTCTCTCCTTATTTCATAAATATAATTTTTTTTCCTTGTTTTAAAGTTTTTTAGAAATACTTTTAATTGATTCTCTATACGTATACAAAACACCAATATTCTGACAACAAACATGTCAGGAAGTTTTTTAGAAATACTGTTAATTGTTGACATTGACGAAGGAACAGACGAACACGAAGCAGTTGCCGGAGACGACAAAAAAAATCAAAATTCCAAGAATAGTCACATAGATAACTAGCGGAATGCATACCCCTTGTAAATCGACCAAACATTATGCACACCCTAATCGACCTCGATAGATTTAAAATTAAAAACATCTTCTCTACAATGCTTGGCAACAAAAAATATATAATAACTATCATTCTGCATTTTTAATTTAAGCTTCTCTTAATTAGCCACACGGGCTCGTGTCAAGTGATATCCATATGACAGCAGAATCTACATTTCTCACGAGATCACGTACAAGATTCGTACATGTCAAATGTTAAATGGCTGATGCTATAACATATATCATAGTTTGTCTACAACTTTCCGACATAAAACGAGCACTCCTGGAATATTGACTAAAAAATGACTATTACAATAGTAATTTATGCAGTAAAAATATAACCTCAGGATGAAGTTTCACCCTTTTCCATGAACAAAAGCAGTTTCCCCTTTTTCTTCATTTGACCCAGTTAAGAAAACAATTTCCTTCTCCTTTGCCGCTATTTCTTCATTTTACCCCGTTAAGATAAAGGGTAGTGCTAAATATACAACCTCTATTTGCTAAAAAAACAACCCTCCATAATTAGATTTAATTTAATTCCACTTATAACTATTGTTTTAAATATGATAATTAATGCAATTATACTTTCTAGATTTGTTTCTCTATAATTGGATTCCTTTTTCCATAAATGTAATAATCAATTTTTATAATAATTCCATAAATGTAGTAAACATTTTTATAATAATTAAATAAACTTTTTCAAATATCGAATAACATAATTGATTAATATAAATGCAAAGAATGAAAATATTAAAATATTATAATCATCGTAAGTGTTATACCTGATTGGTAAAAAATGGTGAAGTCGCATTAGAGATATTATTGCGATCACTCAACATATTTTATATCATTACTACAAAATAAGATAACAATAATTACTTATATAAAAATAATAAAACCTAAACTATAAAAAATGAAACTTTCTAGAACAACTTTTTTGATTACATATTATTTTTTAAATACTTTTGAAAAAAATGTTTTATTACTTTTTTAAAAATAAAAACAAATAAAAATATATATTTAATTAAAGAATTTGCAAAATAAAAACTTAGGTAGAAAAAAAGAAATAAAATAAATAAATAAATAAAACTACTACATAAATATACACAACCAATCCCCTCTCTCTCTACCCTTCCCACTTCCCACTTCATCAAAACCCTAACGTAAGGTATGGGTTGCTCTTGTTGTTCATGTGTTGTAGAGAGAGAGAGGGGGGTTGGTGGTGTATATTTATGTAGTAGTTTTATTTATTAATTTTTTATTTTATTTCTTTTTTTCTACCTAAGTTTTTATTTTGCAAATTCTTTAATTAAATATATATTTTTATTTGTTTTTATTTTTAAAAAAAGAATAAAACATTTTTTTCAAAAGTATTTAAAAAATAATATGTAATCAAAAAAGTTGTTCTAGAAAGTTTCATTTCTTATAGTTTAGGTTTTATTATTTTTATATAAGTAATTATTGTTATCTTATTTTGTAGTAATGATATAAAATATGTTGAGTGATCGCAATAATATCTCTAATGCAACTTCACCATTTTTTACCAATCAGGTATAATACTTACGATAATTATAATATTTTAATATTTTCATTCTTTGCATTTATATTAATCAATTATGTTTTTCGATATTTGAAAAAGTTTATTTAATTATTATAAAAATGTTTACTACATTTATTGAATTATTATAAAAATGTATATTATATTTATGGAAAAAGGAATCCCATTATAGAGAAGAAATCTAGAAAGTATACTTGTATTAATTATCATATTTAAAGCAATAGTTCTAACTGAAATTAAATTAAATCTAATTATGAAGAGTTGTTTTTTAGCAAATAGGGGTTGTATATTTAGCCAACCCCTAAGATAAAACATGGCCCAAATCAACTCGCTATAGCTAAATAGGTTGACAGTGATTGTTATAAATAAATCCGCTTTGGACGATCTTGACTTGTTGGATATGTTTGACCGATTTGACATGTTTAAAAAACCTAACACAAATCAAACATCAAAAGTCAACAGGTGAAAATTGACAAGTTTGAAATTTCAAAGGCAAATGTATCAGTACAAACTTTCTTCAAACCATTAAACTATGTGAAAAAGTAGGTAGATACAAGTATAACAAAAAATTGTATCAATCATGTATTTAAAGTGTTACAACCATAGCAATGACGTCCTTTTATTCCAATTCATCATCATAAGTACATAATTAGAGTCAAGATTAAGAATTTTTTTTTGATTATTTCTCAAAGAAGCTCAATTATAAATCAATATCATGTTTAACGAAAGATGGATCAATTAATACATCAAGTGGTTTTTATAAGTTTTGCATGTTGCTGATCAACATCCACACGTAGCCCGAGGCTGGATACGTTGTAGAATCTTGAATCTCACAGTGTTTCAGTGTTTTTCTGATTACTGCAGGAGGCTCAAGAGCACGTAGCAAATTTAAAAGCATTTGGATAAGCCCTAATGATAGTAGTGTATCAGCAATATCCACATGAGAAATATCTCTCAATATGCGGAGAGAATACCCAAGAGCGTCATAGTTAGGAGAACACCAGATTTCGGCTGTTAAGAACCCCTAAGGCGCTTTTTAATATCTTAAAGATGTTGCAAGGGAAAAGCTTGGAAAGTGTAATCTCTTCTATTTGCTCGTTTATAATCTCAGATAGGATGCTTAATACAAACGACTAATGTTGTGTAAACATATGCATTTGGGGCTGTAGTAATTCCGGAGATAAAATTGACGTCGCTAATTTTTCCCCTAATCTATTTTAGACAATTAGGGTTAAAACTAGGATAATATCAAAACCTCCAAGGATCCAAGTTACCCAACTAATATCGGTTTTAACGGAATAAAATCAATCAACCAATAATAATAATCAATCACAATCAACAAAATACTGAAATAAGTAAAAGAGAGACACAGAGATTTACGTGGAAAACCCAAAACGGGAAAAACCACAGGTGGGGGAGGCCGATAATCAATCCACTATAATACTTCAGTTCTTACAAGCTTGAAATGAGAAAAAATTACAAAGCTTTAATGGTGAATTGTGAAAAAAAAATAAACCCTAACTGTTCATGGGTTTTGCTGTAAGCTGCAACAGAGAAAGAGAGAAAAATATTCCTTTTTGTTTTGTGCTACTCTCTTCTCGATGGATGACTCCAGGGGTTAATACTTAATATCCCATTTAGATCAAGTTTGACAAAGTTGTCAAAACCAACCCTTGAAGTATATAACTTGTTTCAAGTTGACAGTTACTTGCTTCAAGCCATCAGCTGATGCAAAAAGGAAGGCTGCTCTCCATTTAATAGCTGATGGTGCATCAGCTATTTGGAGACAAACTTCTACAGGGGCATACTATTTTCATGCAGCAACCTTGAGATGAGGGATGTGAAGTAAGATTCTACGATGCAAGTTCTTGAAAGAATCAGCTTCAGCCAATCTTCTCCGAACCCAACTGGTGCATAGCAGAAAAAAGAAAAAGAGATGAAAAATATACACATCAAAATGGTTTTAAAGCTGTTAAATCTTAGACTGACATTTTACAGCTTGATTGCCTAACGGGGTACGCATCACCAAGAAGTTACGTAAATTTCCAACATAAAGAAAACGAAAACTCCAACGCAAGATCATCATTGTAGGATCATATGATCATACGATCTTAATAACCAAATGCTTGTTGATAGATGATCATTTTTTAGACAAGATTGGGGTAAGATCACTTGTCGATCCAGTATTACAAATAAAGGTTAAACTTCTAGTTTTGACTCATGGAATAGGGTAGGATTGTAGAATCAATGGTAGGATTGCAAGATTGTTAGATCATCTAAACGAGCTAATGATTTTCAAAAATAAGCTTTAACAATGAATTTTGACCTTTTCAAATGCGTGTTTCGACCTATATATGAATTGTATCACTATTGCATGATGTTTGAAGTATAAACGATCTATGAAACAACGAATTTTGACCTTTTCATATGCGTGTTATATATTTAATATATTTATCATAAATTGTAATATATTTAATTACTTTTTGTGAAACAATAAAAACAAAGAATACACACATCATGTTAAGAATTTTTTTTAAAAGAGGGATCATGTTTCATGATGTTTGATATTGTGTTCTAGCCCTCCTGGAGGTTTATTATTTTAGGTTTGATCTTATGTCACTTTATTATTCTGGTTTGAAACTTGACATTTAAATGTCTTACTTTATAATTTCACAAGTTGAATCTCATAAAATGCTACAACTGAATATGTAAAATTATAAACCATTTAGATCTTTTACAAAAACAAATAGTCAACTATGAATATACATTCAAATATAACCAAATCTATTAACTCTTAAAAAAACAAATAGCACATCTCATTTAGATCTAGAACAATACCAGTTAAAACGACTTTGCATGCATTTCATGTATTCACAATTTGTCCTAAACCTTTGAAACATAAAAATTAGCTTTTTTTCAAAATTCTCATAGAATGACACTCTACCTTGGACCAAGAGAAGTAAGAGAAACAGTTGGAAGTGAAGAAAGATTGAGTTTTAAAACATGATTTGAACCCAACTCATTTAGTTGAGAGTTGTATTCATGTGTAAAAGGGGGGTTAGCAGGTAGAGGCAGGGGTTGAATATTCTTAGATAACATTTGTAGGGCCATAGACATGGTTGGTCTAAGTGATGCAACTTCTTGGGTGCAAAGAAGCCCTATATGTACCACACTTTGCATTTCCTTTTTGCTGTTCTCATCTTGCAACATCAAGTTTGGATCAAAAACCTCCTCTGTTGTCCCTTGCTTAAAGTGCTTCCACACCTATTTCATTACCAATGAGAAAATGATTAGCTTCAATGCAGATTTTTACTTGTAGTTGGTGAAATTTTGACAAAATTATTATACCATTATAAATAATGGACTTTTACAATATATATAGTTAAGTATTTGTGGTTCTAAATAGAAAAAATCATACTTACAATTGAAAGCAAGTGATGTGTATACTCTGATGTTTGTGATCCTCTATTTGGCATTCCAGTAACCACCTCGAGAATTAGCACGCCAAAACTATAGACATCCACTTTTTCAGTTAATTGACCATAGCCTACATATTCCGGAGCCATATATCCGCTGCAGTCACAAAGAATAATGAGTGAAAAAAAAAGTAAAACTGACTACTATATAAAACTCTTTTAGTGCGTAGGTTATTACTTATTAGAGCACATGTAGTAATCATATTCATGGGTGGCTACTTAGACTATATTCTTCTTATGCATATGTTTAGCATATTTTTAGTGTGTGTGTGTAATATCCTTTGTAATCTCTGAATAATCAATGTAAAGAATTGACCAGTTACTTGTTGAAGTACATAGGGTAACAAAAAAAAACTTCAAAAATTTTGCTTACAGTGTTCCTGCAATCCCGGTGCTGATGTGATTTTTGTCTTGTTGAAAAGACCTGGCTAACCCAAAATCAGCAATCTTAGCGCGAAGCCTTGAATCCAACAAGATATTAGCAGCTTTAATATCCCTGTGAATGATCCTGGTTTTACTGTTTTCATGAAGGTAGACCAAACCTTCGGCTACGCTGACTATAATATCAAATCTTTTTTCCCAGTTTAGTTTCTTGCCTTTATTTGCATCTGTACAAATTCATAAAAATATCCGTTTAATCAACTAATGGTTGAGAATTTGATTAGGAAAACCATTGTGCTCACCAAAAATGAAATTATTAAGACTCCTGTTAGGTAGATATTCGTAAATGAGAACACTTTCGGGCCCCAAACAACTGAATCCTATCAGCTTTACCAGATTTTTGTGGTCAACACTTCTAATGATGTTGACTTCATTGTAGAAGTCAACTGCTCTATGTCGGTGGTTGACGAAAAGTCTCTTGACAGCAACCTCTCTCCCATTTGGAAGAACACCCTGCAACAAAGTTCATAATTAACATCAAATAATTAACAACTCTGAAGTATGAAAAAACGACATTAACAACGAAGATTCTCTGTAGTAAGATCAAACAGTTGACTTTGAGAGACTACCTTGTATACTGTTCCAAATCCCCCTTGCCCAAGCTTGTTAGCCTCATCAAAAGAATTCGTGGCTTTCTCAACCGTGGAGTATTTGACATTTAAGCCACTACTATTAAGGATCTTCAACAAATCAGAGTCATCAGAACCTAGGATATTAAGGAAATTAGAATGTTTCTAGACCAAATACTTGAATAGGAATAAATTCAAGTTTCGCTAACAATATTTAGAATTCACAAGGCAGTGATTGTCCACACAGGTTGTGGGAAGTTATAAGTGAAAGAACTACCTTTTCTTTTTTTCGATTTATTTCTGCGCTTCCATGCAATAATAGCAATAATACTTGCAACTATGAATGCTACAGCAGAACTAATAGCCAGCACAACAATCATTGTTCTTCCTTCAGAGTCCATAAACAAGAGAAATGATCAGTCAACCAGATACTTCCCATTGGTTAAAACAATATAGTAATTGTTATGTACATCAGAATCAAAACTAACAGTTAAAAAGAAATTCTGTTTAAGTATTTATTTTCCAATGAAACTCTAAGATGCATATAATCATGAGAATACATGTTTTGATAATAAGAATTAAAAGAAGAAAGTTAAAACTTGCCTGCATAAATAAATATACATCAACTTAAACAGTGATCATAGTTAGCTATATACCTTTAGAGTGTCTTTTGTCATCAGTATTTGATATATTGGTATCAGAATACATCATGAAGCAACCAGTATACAATGCATACCCCATTGAACCAGGCAAGCAGCCTAACATTGAATCAGCGGCTTTCTGTAAGCACTCTGCACACGAGTCTACACCTAAGGAACTCCAGCAATCAGCTGTTGCATATGCTGACCTATTTTGAGTCCCAGATATTAGAGCTCGAGTTCCCGCATGGCGGTTTCTCCTTTTTGGTGCAGTTTCTACTGCTTGTAGCACCGCTTTCGACGCCGATTGTTCAAAATCATTGGTATTTCTTGTTTTATTATCACAAATAATTCTATCTTCTTTCCCTGTGAGCTCACCGAAGAAGCTATAGTTCTGAAATCGCATAAAGCAGCCCTCGAGATAAACTCTGCCACCAATGTTGGGTAAACAACTAGGAAGAGAAGTGCGTGCTTCGGCTAAACATAAGAGACATTCATTGGTTGAAAGATCACCATAGCATTGGGCAAGCACATAGTTGCTATCTGGTCCTGTACCTGTAACTACTGTTCCTGTAAGTGAAGTTTGCATTTTGTTGTTGATATCTTCCATTGCCTTCAGAAAATTGGGGAAGAATTTGCTTCTATTGGTATCTTGCTGATTTTCACATATCAGTTGGATCATTTGACTCTTCTTATTCCCCTCTGATCCATAGACACACACACACACATACACCAGAATCATGGTAAGAAAGATTAAAACAGGTGCTAGTTGTTTACATTAGACTGAGTCAATTTTGACTTCTTTTGTTGATCTTTTTGGTTTGTTTGAGCAAAGCAACATCTCCAAATGGCCTAAAGCTAAATACAAGCATAAGAGGAAATGATTGGTACAACAAATATCACCTATCTTACGTGATGCTGATTCGATCTCACACAACTTAAAAGGGTACTAGCATTGCACCCGCGTAATGCGGCGACGATGACAATAGTTTGTGCTCGATAACATGTTTGATTTAAAAAGTTATGGTATGTGTGGAATACAGTGTTATTCAACATATCCATGTTTTTTCTCCTTTTTTCTTGATTTCTTTATTTTTCTTACAATTAAACATTTTATTAGTTGTTAAAATAGCTTTTAAAAACAATTAAAAACATTATTATTAAATAATTAGAGAAACAAATACTATAGCCTTGAAATTGCATTGATGTAAGTAATTTAGTCAAAATTAAATTAAATAGTTGTTGCATTGATGTAATTGATGTAAGGGTTCGATCCTCACTCCTTGCAAGGCCGGAGGTCCTTTTCTACATTTAGTAGAACTGTAAGCATCCTCTCTACCATAGGTAGAGGTATGGGTGTCTACATCTCAACCTCCCCCATACACCGTGCAAACGGTATTGGGACCCATAACCCGTGGAAGACGGTATTTGGTGTTACTTTACTTTACTTTTTAGTTGTTGTGATATTTAATGATTTATTAAATAGTTATAAAGTAATAGTTGACTTAAATTAGATAAGACAATTAAGGGGGTGATTGGTTTGACTATTGTTTTAATGTTTTGTATTCTAAGCATAAAAACTTGTATTACTTAAAATTAAGTAGTCATTTCATTGTTTTAAGGGGGTAATTGGTTTGACTATTGTTTAAATGATTTATAATATAGTATAGATTATAGTCATTTCATTGTTTTAAGAGTTAATTACAAAGATGTTCCATGTGGTCTTGCCCAAATTTCATATTTAGTCCTTTAAAATCAAAAATTACACTGATAGTCCTTACGGTTAAGGTTTTGTTTCACTTTTAGTCCTTTAGACTAACTGGTGTTAAAGTTGACCGTTAGTCAAATGATAGACTAAGGGTATTCTGGTCATTTTCCATCTTATCCTTGTTACCAAACAAGAACATCCCCACTTATATCACCCCTCACTCTATATCTCATCTCTCATCTCTCCGTTCCCCTCACCACCACCATAGTTCCCCTCCCACCACGACATCTCCGGTGAACAACAACAGTGTTGCTTGTAATGCTTTTTATAGGAAGACTTTACATAAGCGTTGTTATAATTCTTGTAAAACTGTTCTGGAAGAAGCTTGAACAACGATACAAATGGCAACCAATTCGTGAAGATATGGAGACTGGGAATTCGTCTTTTCCCAAGATTCTTGTTCAAATCCCAACGTTCAATGAAAAAGAGGTTGAAATTCAAGTCAAATTCTTGACTTTTTGATCGATAATCCAGATTCCCCCAAACATGAAATACACCTCCAGTTTTTTACAAATGCCTAGGACGCTATCTTAACTTTACTGCTTTGTATTTACAGATACAACAACCATCACCACCAACAAATTGAACACCCACCACCACTGACCTGCGTTTACAACCACAACCACCGCATACCTGAGAAATAAAACCCTAGATCTGATGGTGGTGTGCGGCGGTGAAGAGCATATCTGAATGAAGAACAGAAGTACCACCACCGGCGAGATGGTGGTCTGCTGTTTGTACTTTGCGACGACGGAAGGAAGGTGGAGACGAAGATGGAAGATGGTGGTCTGCTGTTTGTATTTTGCGGTGGTGGGTGGCGGCGCGGTTGTTCACCGGCGAAAGGGCATGTGATGGATGGCGGTGGTTGGAAATAAATCAGCACATTAGTTGGTGATAGTGATCGATGGATGTGGGAGAGATGTGGTGGTCGAGATGGAGGTCGGGAGGGGAACAATGGCGGTGGAGAGGGGAACGATGGTGGAGGCTGGTTAGAGAGAGAGAGAGAGAGGTGTCTTGTATGGACTTGTTTAATGAATAATGGGTGGTTGGTAACAAGTTTAATGATAACCTTTATATAGACTTGTTTGGAAATCATTATAATATGGATTAGGTGTTTGGTAACAAGGATAAGATTGAAAAAGACGAAAATACCATTTGACTAACGGTCAACTTTAACACCAGTTAGTCTAAAGGACTAAAAGTGAAACAAAACGTTAACCATAAGGACTACCGGTGTAATTTTCGATTTTAAAGGACTAAATGTGAAATTTAGCGCAAACCACATGGACCATCTTTGTAATTAACTCTTGTTTTAATTATTTATGTGGTGTGGAAGCGCGTGTAATTTCTCTTTTGTTTAAAATTCTAATGCTACTAATTATTAACCTTTCAAATCCATTAACCAACCCATTTACAACAAAATAATTCTTAAGATTTACCTCCAATACTGGCCCGGGCGGATTCCGGGTTAAGAAAATTGGTATTAGAATACCTAATAAAACAACCCGTATAGAGTGCCCGTGCCTCAGATGAAGGCAAGCATTTCAAGATCGATTCAGAAGCTCGTTCCAAACAATCTGCACAAGAACTCTCATATAAAGTGTTCCAACAATCAGCCATCACATAAGCAAACTCGTTTTCACCACCCGACAACACCGACTCTCGCGCAAAATAATCACTGTTTTTCGGTGCATCCATTACAGCATTCGAGATCGCACGCCTCACTGAATCTTGAAACACACCATCAGCTAGCATCACATCCCCACAAACTGTCGTATCATCTGCTCCTAAATTCTCCTCATAGAAGCTGAAATTCTGGATTCTCATGAAGCAACCATCAAGAAAAACTCGACCATGTTCAGGAAAGCAAGTGGGAAGAACGGTTCGAGCTTCTGCATAGCATAAAATACAGTCATCTGTAGAGAGATCGCCATAGCATTCACCAAGTCCGTGCATACTCTCAGGCCCTGTGCCTGTAAGTGCAGTTGCACTATGTGAAGATCGCAATCGGGTGCAGATTTTCGTCATGGTTTGCAGAAAGTTGGGTATGGCTATGGTTTCATTGTTGATCGGCTGGTTATAACAAACTAGCTTTACAATCTGAGACCTGGGATCGCTGTTTGATGTGTTTACTAGAAGTAAAAGGATTATAAGATTGATAACAATAGATGATGCATTCTGAAGTGATTTCGTCATCTTCATGAGAATAATCGAGAATTCCTTCAAGAAGCTAAACCATCAAATTGATGAACTACTAGTTGGTTTATTTAGGCAAGTTGTGAATTATTATTATATATTAAGATAATTATGTTCAGCTTCAATTAATCATCCCGATAGTCGTTGGTGAAATGTGGAATTATCAACGAATACAGGCGATAATGATTCCGTTGACAATTGCTCAAAGTTGACTAAACAACGAGAAATTTCAAATATGTAGAATGCTACAGAGTAACATTTTCCCATAAATAAATAATAAATAATAAATGAATAATATAAGGAAATTTGGTTACATTATATACGGACAAAACTTATACATTTTTATAACATACTAAATCTATATTATTTATCATATATTTTCTATACTATAACATTTTATAAATTTTTTAAGTTGTATAAATTTCGAATACTACATTAACTAAAAAAATATAAATTACAATTTACATAAACAAAGATAATAATTATTTTAAAAACAATACCAAAGAAGATATAAAGCATTTTTATTGGAAAACATATCCAGATAAATAAAACATAAAACAACACAGTATATAAAAGAAATCTAATACAATATGATAATAGCTAAATATATGTATAACAATATAATACCTCAATATTCAAATTTTTATTACATATTGGAATGTTTTGTTCTTAAAAAAATGTGACACCCTGGATTGGGCAGGAATTTTTAAACAAGCATCTATCTTGGGATAAAAGAACTATTTGATATCATACAATGGAAACTAAAGCAGGATTGTTTACCCTATAAATTGGACCAAACTCATTTAGTTGTATGCTGCTTTCATGTATATAAGGGGGGTTTGCAGGGGAAGGCAGGGGTTCAACATAACATTTGTAGAGCCATAGACATGGTGGGTCTAAGTGATGCAGTTTCCTGGATGCAAAGAAGCCCCTGTATGTATCACACTTTATATTTCCTTTTTGATTTTTCACCATCAATTTGGGATCAAAAAGCTCCTCCACTGACCCTTGCTTATAAGTTATAACGAGTTTTTTCTTACCCGCGCGTTGCGGCGTGTTTCTAATAAATCTATAGAGCGGTTTAAAAGTGAATACTTGAAATAAATTAGATAAAAATCTAACCAATTAGAACCGTATATATAGTGAAATTCCTTAAAAATTCCATTGTGCATTCACATTGTTCGATTCGATATCAATATATATGCCGACTGACTTTTTCATATTACGTCAATATAGCATATAGTTATTAATTTTCAAAAAAACTACTCTCTTAAGAAAAAATTGTTTGATTAGCAAAGTATTAAAGATAAAAAATATAAACATATTGAATATTATGTCAAATATAACATTTATTATTTTTAATAGGATATTACAATAAACTTATATTGATATATTAATTAAAGTAATACATTTATAAATATGTATTTATATTAAAAGAAAATATTTATAAAAGTTATATAAACAAATTGGTTAAATTAAAAAAATCATAATTCCATTGGTAATCAGCTAATATGCACGTGAGAGCATTAATATATTATACCTTATATATATATATATATAAAAGAATCATTACAAGACATCGCAAAAAAAAAAAAAAAAGGCTATGCCAAGACTTGATCTCGGGCCTTTTACCTCAAAAATGCAATGGCTAACCAATCCATCTATCAGGTATCAGCATTCATTGTTCAATATTCTATTCATCAATCATATAAATATTAAATTTCGCTACTGGACAAAATGACACTGTTCATTGTTCCTCTAAAATGTTATATATATAATGCCCCCATGCCTATTGAGTCCAGGAAAAAAATGATTGCTTCGACTTAAACTTGAGCAATGGATACTCAAAATATTACTATAATGATCGTAAAACATACAAACAAGTTTATTTTACATGTTCGGTACTTGTGGATGCTTGTAATATTTTTCCGCATCATTAAGTATTATAGAAGGGTTATATAGCATCAAATTCTAATGGTAGAGGCCAGCCTTTTCTACTGCATTAAAGGTTTTATGTTTAACAAAATCGTTTATCCATGATACTTTATTTTTGTCACATATACAAGAATGTGTTTGGTATGCAGGAATGAAAGATGGAATAGTGTCTTTCGTTCAAACGGACTGAAGAAAACATGTTTGTTAATTATATATGATTATAAAATTGGTCGTTCAACAAAATATATGATTCCCTCTGTATTAAAGATTTTCAAATTAAGTGTTTCGTTCGAACATAACGGGTTTATGATAATTCCAGTAAACATGAGACATTTTATGCTAAAGAAAGCTTTTTGGTACCTTAACCGTGAAAATGGTGATACAATGATGCCCTTTTCATAATTTACCTTCAGTATTATCTAAATCTCTGAACAAACATAAAGAACTAATTGTTACATTGGTTTAATTCACTGTGTTAATGTGTTATTAAATTTATACAAAATACGTAGTAACACTACGAAAATTGAAAAAACAATGAATCTAAGTTTTGTTCAAAAGTTACAAAAATACAACATAATTACATTTGCTAAAACTTATTAGAGAGCAAACAAACCTTTCAGCTGTTTAACATATTAATTATTTGCTGTATTCTGTTAGTAAGGCGATGTGTTATGACCAATGCCTTAAAATGGTTTCTCGATTGTAAGAAAGTCTCATGATGATATTATATCTGTAAAAATAGTACCTACAACTGAAACCAGCTTGTGAGTGTACTCCGATGTTTGCACTCCTCTATTTGGAATCCAGTATCTATCTGAAGCAAAAGTATACCAAAGCTATATACATCCACCTTATCAGTTAACTTACCAGGGGAAGATTCAAATGAGAATGAGAAATTAAATGAGAATGGGAGACTATGGAGATCGTGGGGAGATAGAGTGTGGCAGAGTGCATGTGATGAATTCATGTTGGGCAATGACATTAAAAGAGGGGGAATTGGACGACTGGGATTGAGTCTCCCATTCTCATTTTATTTAAGGTTCTCATTTAAACCTTCCACTAACTTACCATGGCCTATGTACTCTGGAGCCATATAACCACTGCAATAGTAAAAGATAATGAAAAGAAACCCTTTATCCTCCGGTGTAAAAGGGACCCAGAAGAAAACATATCAACAACAATGGAAGGGAATTAGGAAAAAAATATATTTTAAGAGAAGACCTAAAAGTGTTAGAAATATGTATATCAGGGTTTAGTATTAGATAGACTGACCCGACCGTATAGATGGACTAGAGACCATTAGGGTTTTTTTAATTTTTTGTATCCTTGTACTCTATAAATAGCGCACAATGTAATATATAGTTTTCATTATTCTACGGAAAGAGTTCTTACAGGCTAACCCAAAATCAGCAATGTTAGCATGAAGCCTCGAATCCCACAAGATATTAGCAGCTTTATATCCCTGCGAATGATCCTGGTTTTACTGTTTTCATGAAGGTAGACCACACATTAAGCTATGCTGACTATGGTATCAAATCTTTCCATCCAGTCCAGTTCCTTATCTTTATCTGCATCTGTAAAAGTTCATACAAAAGCACATTATCATCATCTGATAACTGAGGGGCAGAACATGTGTTAACTTGAGTTTTAGAGAATATGAGGAACTACCATAGATGAAATTGTCAAGACTCCTGTTGGGAAGATATTCGTAGATGAGAATACTTTCTGGACCCAAACAACTAAATCCTGCCAATTTGACCAGAATTTGTGGTCAACACTACTAATGATGTTAACTTCGTTGTAGAAGCCCGCTGCTCTATGTTGGTGGTTGAAGAAAAGTCTCTGACAGCGTCTCGGTTCCATTTGGAAGAACTCCTTGTGCGATTGCTCTCTTTTAGTTAAGAATATAAAACAATGTAAACTGTAAACTCTAAAATATGCAAAAAGGCCAAAAGAAGAAGGTTACTTGAAAATATTCTTGGGTTGCCTACCTTGTATACCGTCCCGAACCCCCCTTGCCCAAGTTTGTTTCGAAAGAACTCGTGGCTTTCTCAATCCTGGAGTATTTGAAATTCAATATACTACTATTCAGGATTGCCAGCAATTTACCGTCATCAACACCTAGGATAATAAAGAAATCCGAATGTTTCACAACTTCCATGATCTTTATTGCTTTTACATAACTTTCTTGGTGTTCCCATATAGTTTTTTGAGAATATTATTAACTATAATTATGATTTTGTGTTTCCCATATTACCATCATCATCCCACCATCATTATCACAAACTACTGCGGATAGAATTCAAACTACTTGGTGCTTTCATGAAAACCTAAAATTGAGGTGTTCAAAACCTTCCTGAAGTTTATACCTTAATTTGGAATTTGGAATTTATATACTATGAGGATAAGATGTTGTAGGAAGATAATTACAACATGCCTCGTTCTAAATCTGTATGAAACAGGTTGTTTTTCCTCTTTCTACCTATGGGCTATGGCTCCACTCTGTGTACCATACCTTATCATATAGTGATTAGTCATTATATAATGATCAAACTAGTTATACCTTTTCTACTTTTATCTTAACTTGTAACGTAAGGCTTACTTGCACGCACATTAATCTGTAGATCGTCAAGTTAACTTACATTATAGAGGCATAATTCATTTGATGATACTGAAATAGATTGAAATAACAAATTCTTATATTACACATCAAGAATAACCATGGTAATTTAAATTTTATCCTAAATATTCCTTCGCTTATATGCATGCTCTTTGGTGTAAAGCATGTGTAATACACCTAATAAACTAATTCAATATAAAACATTAAGAATGATATCTTCTTTGTTCTTTGAACAGGAAACTCACATACCCCCGCAATTCTATACCTATGTCTCAAGTGAGACTTGAACCCTCAATATCAAAGAGGGAGGAACACCTTACACATTTTGGTACCTCTAGGCCAAAACCAACTTGTAGTGTTCCATTTTACCAAGCAATGGACTTATGTTCAACTTTAATTAATCAACCTCGTTATACTTTTGGCTTGAGTACACCTTTTAATTGATAAACAACTATATAATGGTTGATCATCAGTATGTAAAGATCTGTATCAATCTCAAACTTATAAGTCAACTAAATCTTTATTTTGGAAGTCACACAAAGCAAAAGAATCGACACCAAAAAGTTGGAAGATGCTGTTTTCTTTTGAGAAAAAAGAGAGTGCACGACAAGAGTAGAGCATTTCATTTACCTTTAGAGAGTCTCCTGAGATGATTCTATGAAGAATTGGAATCCGCATACCTCATGCAGCAGCCAGTATACAACGCATACCCTCTTGACGCAGCAGGCAGTCTAGCATAGCCTTAGCTGCTTTCTGTAAACAACTCCCACAAGATTCAGCCACAGCATACACTGAGTTGTTTGCTGTTCCAGAAATAAGATAATCTGTTCTGGCATGGAAGTTCTTGCTTTTAGGTGCAATTTCCATTTGCTTGAGTCACAGCTTTACATACTGATTGTTGAAAGGCATTGTTTCTCCTCGCACTATCGGGACATATAACTCAGTCTTCTCGAATTTTTAATTCTCTATCTCAAAACGCCGCCATTGAGATAAATCCGGCCACCAATAGTGTTTAAGCAAGCATGAAGAGCACGACTTGCTATTGCATAGCATAAGTTGCATTCATTGGTCGAAATATCACAATAACATTGGCGAAGTAGTTCATATCAGGTTCTGTGCCTGCAACTGCTATTCCAAATTGTTCAGCAGTCATTTTGATGCTGATATTTCCCATTGACTGGGAAAAGATCAGACGGGAAACGTGCATTGCCACAACTACTTTGGATTACTTGGCTTATGGCATTCCGCTCAGATGCATATACAAGTAGGTTTACGGTGAGATGGATGAATATAGATGCCATCTATTTGCTTGACTGGCTATACAAACTGAACTCCATAAGAAGAAATATTTTGCAGTTTCTAGCTCTCTAAACTGTTCCGACATTGTTCATTTAAGTATATGTTTGTCTCCTCAAAAAGATCATATTTGTTGTTTGGAAGGGTGCATTTTGATGGAATCAACCTCAAACTTTCTTCAAAGCACCTGAATATCAATAGTTTTGACATAAAGAATCTCGCACTACAAGTATGTGGACTATCACGCTTTATGAAAACACATGAAAATAGTGACTTTTGCGTCACATTTATAAGTTCTTAAATTATTTAAGTTTTTAAGTGTTACAAAATAATTCAAACTTCACACTCAAAAGTTTTTAGTAATAATAAGATAAACTTCACACTATAAAATTAGTAAAAAAGATATTTTTAGTACAGAGATTAAACAAACCACACTTCAAGCCATGGAGATTAGAAACTGAGGTCTAGCCAATTTCTCCATACTTAAAAGTGGGGAGATGTAGACAGTTTGTCCACGCTTTCACGAATGGAGTTTTGAAATCACATGAAGCAACCATCAAGAAAATGTCAGCCGCCATTGTTAGAAAGCACACAGGAAGAACATTACGTGCTTCTGCAATCTGCATAGCATAAGATACAGTCTTCTGCAGAAAGATCACCATAGAATTCAGCAAGTACATAGCTACAAACAAGTCCCGTGCCTGCATGTGTTATTCCACTATGTGAAATTTGCCTTTGGGTGTCAGTTTGCTCCATTGACCGGATCAAGTTAGGCATAAAAATGGCTAAGATGTTCTCAAGTTGTCGATCACAGGTTGCTTTAAGATTAATAGAAGTCTGGGATCCCCCTTTAATCTATATGCTACAAATAAAATGATGATGAAATTGATAATAACAAAGTGTAATGATCCCTTCATCTTTATTAAAGTGAATGACACATATTTCAGTGGTTTGATCTGCATTGTGGACAATTTCCTTGTTTTCTTTGGCAGTTTGATTGGATCTCCTGTGGTGTTTCTGGTAGGAGTTGTTAAACATGAACTTTACATTAGCCATGCATTGATAAAACAGATACTTTGCAATTGCTAATGCACAATCCATATGCAAAAATTTGCAATAAATCACTTCTAAAATCCAAGTATGGAGGCTCATGAACGCATTCGACTGAAATTCATGTCGCATATCCAGGTAATTAAGAAATATGTTCCTTCTATGCATACATATATAAAAATGCGCATCAGTGTCCTTTTTGCAAGACAATTTTCCAAATATCTCCAATAGTAATCTAGTAATAGCCGAGAGTATGTTGTTTAACCATTTGTTTGCATTAGAAAAGATAAATCATTTCGACAGCAGAGTTATAATCAAGTGCAAGGTGGTCTCGGAAAGGGGTTCAAACCTCACTAGGGAGTCCCTGGGTTGGCCACTGCAATGCTAACTTTCTAATTACAAGTAATGTTGTGTGCCCTATTACAATCAGATAGGTCTATTTTATGAATTTGAAGTTCAGAAATAGCCATCCAAGATGATCGGCGTAGTGAGTAAATACAAATGGAACAGCTAATAGGCAATGTTGGTGCGAACTTTAATTAGGTTAGGATTTTCAAAATTGAATTGTATAAAACAGCAAAATGATCATATTCTAAACCAAACAACAGACCAGGTCGAAACTATATAGTTGTAACTACTGAATTCTTACCGATTATGGACAATTAGTTCACCTCGACTATCGTAGTTGCGTGTTTGGCAGAGAGATCAAAGCAGAGGGCCTGGTGAAAGTTGAGGCGCAGAAGACGAATTTGAGTTTGAGACATGAACAACATTGCTTCCCATGTTATAGTGTCACCATTTGAGTGTCATGTGTGTTAAACATGACTATGATCATGTTCTCTTAAGAGAATGAGTTAAGCGAACTATAGGTTTCTTGCTTACTGTCATAAATATAAATACGACAGAACATTATAGACCAAACATGACAATCTTAACCTAAGAAAGAAATGAAAAGTAACCGAAAGCATATGATTTCCAGAAGAAAGAATATAATTACTAACGGTCGAGGCAAATAAGTCGAAACTTTCTCTCTAAATCTCTTGACTCTTTGTTTTGTGAAAGAATTAAAAAAAATTCAAATAGAATTCTGTTATGTTTTGCATTTAGTAAATTATTTGAAATGTAATCAAATTCTTTGAAATTTTAATATTCTTTCCAGTAATAGAATTGAATTTATTTAATAAGTTGGATGAAATTTAATTGATTTTTAATGTAATATTGATAAAATATAATATTACGCTTGATTTAATCATAATCAGCTAATCCTTCTACCAAACCCCAAGCCCCTACACTACCCACCCTATGCCTACCCCTACCCATCCTACCTAGGGATGGCAACGGGGTCGGGGGTGTCGGGGATTGCTCTTCCCATCCCCATCCCCGTTCCCCACCTCCAGTCCCCATCCCCGCCCCCATCCCCGTCGGGGAATTGACTTGCATCTCCATCCCCATCCCCGTAGGGTTTCGGGGATCCCCGCGGGGAATCGGGGATTTTCTCCATCTACAAAGTCGATTTTTCTAAATAAATGTACATCAGAATTTTCATACAAAACTATAATTACAAATCTAACTTAACCCTCCCAACAGGTTATCAAAATGTAATCAATCAAGTATTTTAATAGTTTCGTTAGATATGCAATGTTCTTGATAAAAGACATCATATATTTACTTATTCGTTCTATAATACACATAATAATATAGATCAAATAGATAATTTCTCTAACATATATATTCATGAAAGATGCTTATAATACTTTCATTGACGATTTTACAAAAAACTATATTAGTAATTTCATCATATTAGTTTTCTTTTCTCTATGTTTTATAAATCGTATTCCAATAAAAAACAATCTTATTAATATGCATATGAAAGTAAAAAAAATATTAGATTTGACACAAATGCATATTTATATAAGAAAATTTACTTTAAATATTATATATATATATATATATATATATATATATATATATATATATATATATATATATATATATAATAAGATCGGGTTCGGGGTCGGGGTCGGGGAATTGAGGTATTCCCATCCCCGCCCCCATCCCCGTTTCTAAGTTCGGGGAATCCCCGTCCCCATCCCCATCCCCTGTCAACTCGGGGATTCCCCGGTCAAATCGGGGTCGGAGAACGGGTTCCCCATCGGGTACGGGGTTTTTTGCCATCCCTAATCCTACCCTACCCAACCCATCCTACCCCACCCATACCCTATCCCCACCCCTACCTCTACGCAACCCGTACCCATACCCCTACCCTCACCCTACTACCACACACACGCCTACCCCCACCCCCACTCCCACCCCTACCCCACCCCTACCACCCATACACTATACCCCTACCCACACCAACCTACTCTCTACCCTATCCTTACCCCACCTTACCGTAGGTGGTGGCGGCTGGTAGTCGAGGAAGCGGCAGTGACGGCGGCTGGTGGTGGGAGTGGTAACGGGGGACATAACGCCGGTGTCGGTGGCGGTAGCAGGTGGTGGTCGGTGGTAGCATATAATTCCTTTTATTCTTGAAAAAAAGATTGTGTCGTGTGTGTGGGGGTTGGCAGGGGGAGGGGGTGGCCCGGGGAGGGGGGTTTGGGTGTGGTTCTGGGTGCGTTTTACAAACAAGCTATATAAAGTTTTAATACAAAAATGAATAAAGGGTATTTTGGTCATTTGATATGATTACATTGCAATTCTTTCAATAAATTTACAAACAAATACAAAATATGATTGGAATGAAATTCAATTCCATTACTTTCCTGCGAAACAAACATGAATAGGAATCTAATTCCTTAAGAATGAAATTCCATTTCTTTAAATTTCAGGAAACAAATGCAACCTTTCTTTCCTTAAGAAAAATTAAATACAGGGTATAAGACTTTTAACTTTTTAAGTAAACAAATTTTTTTGTGCGTGTGGGAAATTGAAAAAATAAATCTTAGAACTAACTGCATTTTTTGTTCTCGCAACATTTAATAAGAAATTAGACTATAAATCATAAAACCATCACATCTTATTTTATGAAAAACTTAATTGTTGAAACACCAAACCAAATATCCTTTTAGAATTCGACTCTAGCGTTGAGGTGTCGCAAAAAGCTTAATAAAGAAATGTTATTTATGTTCTAACCTAAGGAAAGATGAAACATAACAATGTTAATGATAATGAAATCTAATAAAGTAAATTGAAATAATAAAGTTAAAATCACTTAAAACTAAAAACTATTGATATCCTCAAATGATCCATGGGTTTATTTATTTCGAAATGGAGAAGTCCATAATCTAGAAGTACAAGTGAACATGGGCTAACAATTATATGGGTCATACATGTTTTGTAATTAAGCAAATTAGTCCATGGCTCCAATTCCAAAGCATGTGTCAAGGAACCTTGCATTTTAAATGCCTAACCTTCTTTTTTGTTTTAATTTAGTATTTTTTTTTTGTAAATACCGTAATACTTTGGGTCTCAGATATTTGTTCATTTTTATTTTTTTCAATTTTATAATTATATATATATATATATATATATATATATATATATATTGGAGGAAGTTTCATTGAGAACCATTTTTATTGCGAGAACCGCGAGAACCAATCTTAGCCGTCCAATTCCCCCTCTTTCAATGTCATTGCCACCCATGAATTCCTCATATACACCCTGCCACACTTGTTCCCCCAAGCTCTCTATCCATGAATTCTACTTATCAAATCAACGGTTAAGATTGGTTCTCGCGGTTCTCGCATTAAAATCGGTTCTTAATGGAACCCTCCCCTATATATATATATATAGGGGACGGTTCAAACGAGAACCGTTTTTCGTACAAGAACTGCTAGAACCAAATACAGTCATTGATCAAAGTGATGGAGGGTTGAGATTAAAGAGTTGTTAATGAATAACCTTAAACTAATCAAACTTATAATTAATTAATTAAGGGTAGTTTGGACATTTTTACATTACCCCTGCATTTTTTAAACCAATATATACATCAAACGGAAAAGTGTTAAATTACGAAAATTATACCAAATTAACGAGAAAAAAATGCTCTTTAATTTGAGACCGGTCTTGATATATTTATTTCAAATTTTTTTTTGTGTGTTTCCCGGCTTTTTTTTTCAGTACAGCGACATGTGCACTATGCAAAATTTTGCACATGTGCATATGCACAGATTCCCTTAGTTTTTTCAGGACAGATGTAAATATGCACATGTGCAAAATTTTGCACTTGTGCAAATTTTGCATTAGTGCACATGTCGCTATACTGAAAAAACCCAGCAAAACATGATTTTTTTTCTTTCAAAAAAAATATATCAAGATCGGTCTTAAATTAAAGAGCATAATTTTCTCGTTAATTTGGTATATTTTCTATAATTTAACACCTTCTTGTTTGATAGATATATTAGTTTTAAAAAAATGGAGGTAATGTCATAATGTCTATACTACTATTTCCTATTTAAATTAAATATAAAAGAGAGGTAATTAAATGATTGGCCAGAAATGGTTCTCACAGTTCTCGTACGAAAAACATTTCTCATTTGAACTGCACCCTATATATATTTGTTATATAATACTTGATGAAAATTATACTAAGTTAAATTCATTTAAAACAGAATACGTTCATAAAATTTTCAGTGAAGTTTAAACCTTAATTTATATGCCAAATATGTAAGGTTTTCTTTGACATTAGCGTGAGACGTATATATATACAATAAATTAACACTAAACTCTTAACACACACAGCGATGGTGATACAAGGTGCAATCATAAAAAAATTATAGAAAAAATTCCATTGACCACATTTTTTTATACATTTCACTTCTATAAGTTGGTGGGATTTTAACTCAAAATTGGCTATGGGTGAAATAACTCACGACCCTTATTAAATATATTATAATTAAAGTGACTTTCCGTTTAATGAGAGACATTATTCAACACGCCCTCTCATGTGTGTTCTTTTTTTTTCGAGCAACACATGGATACTGATAAGTTACATGGAGTCTGTGTGACATTTGACCAACCATGGGTGAACTTTGCTCTGATATCGTGTTAGTTTGTGGGATTCAAACTCAAAACCAATTGGTTATGAACGGAATAGCCCAGAACCCTTATTAAGCAGATTACAAAATTACTTTAATTTTAATCTGATTTGAAACATTACTCAACAACTTCTAACCTCAAAATTGTGGAAAATATTGTTAATCTAAACTAAGTTAAATGTTACCATGCAACATGATATAACAAATGTATCATGGGATCAACAACAACAAACATATTTAGTTTCATTTAAACAAGGTACGTGGATGCAAGATACTAGTAATGTTTCAATAAAGACCTTTGTGTAATATCACGTGGGATAGATTTAACTCTAGATAATAAAGAATATTACAAAGAAAAATAATAATAGATAATAAAGAATAGAATTACATAATAAAACTAGTTTAATACCCCGTGTATAAACACGGGGATGATTAAAAAAAAATTTAAATGTTTTCTTGTATTAAACAGTACTAACATGTATAGTAAACAATTATAAATCATTAAAAGTGTATCACAACAATGAATGTCACGAGCATATTTGTATGGTCTATCAATATTGTTTATTATACATTGTATATGAATAAACGATAAATGTTTTTAATTATGTTTAATGAAACACGATAATAAAATATGAAACATATAATATATTACTATTTTGCGATGATAGTTGTTAGCCAATTTAGAAAATAAAAAAGAACGATTAGTGAGAAAAATTCTAATAATAATTTGAATATATCTTGAAATAGAGGATTTTAACTAATAAAATATATTTAAAAACAGTTTAATGATATTATAAGCTTATTCTTTTAATATACAAATTTATCACCCCGTGTATAAACACGTGAGATGTTTGAAATAAAGTATAAATTTTGTTGGTGTGAAATTGTTAGATGTATAGTAAAATAAGTGTAAAATGTACATATGAAGTGTTTATCACCCGTCTTTTTTTCCTTTTTGTTGAAGGTTCCGAACGAAGGTCTCTTTAGAGATGATGAAGAATGTTGTTTATTCTCCATAATTGATATCTAAGAGAATGAAAAAATTGAGAACGATATGATCTTTAATGTCAAAGTAAAGAAATAACAAAAATTAGGTTTAAACATGTAATCGTAGGTAATATATAGGTGATTATCTAACTATTTTAAAACTAAATCATACAAATAAAGACAAGATTGAAAAATTATTTTCATATTTATTGTAACAAATCTACTCACCTAAAAATATAAAAATTTTGCAAAAATAAAAAATATATATATACGTTTAATTAGGTAAAACTTTAATAAAATATTAATATTAATCTAAATAAATAATATCTCACGAGGGGTGTGGTAAAATTGTAATAATATATTACAAATATTAATTTTAATTCAATCATTGATTTAATTAAGAGTTGTCCTTATCTAATTCATATTAGTTTGACTCTAAAAGGTCAAAATCAAAATTTTAGAATTAAAAAAATTAACGGCTAAGATTAAATCTTTTGTTAAATGAAGGGTCCAGACCATCTAATAATTTTTTCCAAATTAGTCTTTTATATATATTAGAAGATTACAAAGTAAGATAATTAGTCCGAAGAATATAAATTGAATTGTAGATTTTTTTTTCTTTTAAAATAGGAGGATAATAACCACAACACTAAGAGATATGAATAAAAGTAAAAAAACAATATTATTTTTCAAATATAACAGTCATAAATCATGTTTATAATTAACTTTCTATTTTTACAAAAAAAAAATCCACTTAACTTTTACTTAAATTTTAACTTTTACGATTACTTTTTCTAATAATTAATTTTTTTTATATTTTTACTTTTATTCATAATCTTAAGACTTTGGTAATATATATAAAAAAGGAGATCGACTAAAGATTCAGACTCGTAGATATCTCTTTTTTTTCAACGTGCATGGGAATATTATGCATGCAGGTCAACACAAATTATTAATTAGTGGGCGTAGCAAAAATTAAGGTGAAAGAATTAGACAGTTGTTTGAGTTGCAATAAGGGAGACATCATTATGTGCATCATGATGATGTAATGCGTTGTTGATGGGCCATGCACATAATTCCCTACGCATGCCGTATAGTAGAGGAAATTAGGGGAACATACCAACCCACATTTTAATCATGGTTTATGAATAACATAAATCTCCACTCCCTAGCTTCTTCATATGCACATATGCATAGCCATGGACATAATCATATATTCATATTTTTTTTTTTTTGAACGGCTAATCATATAATCATATATTCATATACATCCATATTATGTTCTTGGTAGAGCAGATATCGAAGACTAATAAAGATTTATATGCTCTAAGATATAAATACATACATATACACATAACATATATATATATAAAAAAAAGTTCATGCGAGAACCGCGAGAACCAATCTGAGCCGTCCAATATATATATATATATATATATGGGATGGTTCATTTTGAGAATGAGAAATTAAATGAGAATGAGAGACTCAATCCTAGTCATTCATTTTGTAAGTGAAATTCATGGATGGAAAACGTGGGGGAATCGAATGTGGCAGGGTGCATGTAAGAAATTCATTGGTGGGCAATGACATTGAAAGAGGGAGAATTAGACGGCCGGGATTGAGTCTCCCATTCTTAATAAATTTAAGGTTCTCATTTGAACCTCCCACTATATATATATATATATATATATATATATATATATAGAGAGAGAGAGAGAGAGAGAGAGAGAGAGAGAGAGAAGTTCCATCGAGAACAAAAAAAATACGAGAATTGCGAGAACCGATCTAAACCGTCCATCTTAGCTTCTTTCTTTTTAATTATTTACCCCCATTTTTTTAAAACTAAAATATCTACAAAATGCCAAGATATTAAATTATGAAAGTTATACCAAATTAACGACAAAAATATGATCTTTAATATGAAATCCATATTGCTATATTTTTTTTAACAAAAAAAAATTCGTTTTTGCCTAGTTTTTTTCTACCACTATAAGGTATGTTACATATATGCATCAGTACTAACATATATGTAATCATTACTATAAGGTATGTTACATATATGTATACATACCTTATCTTACACATATTTTAGGCTTATATTATACGTTAACAAATCTCTTGCTGCTATTAAGTTGGTATTTCTTCTGTTTCTTTTTCTAGTGTTGTGTGTGTGCGTGCTTATTTTGGAAATCCATGTGCTTTCACCCATTAGATTGACTACATTGTTATTGAACTAGCATTTAAGTACTGTAGTTTATTAATCTTTTGCAGTAGTATGTCTTTTTTTTGTGTAATGTATATATTATAGGAGTACAAGAGTTATTTGAAAGTTTATGTGTAATTACTGATGCACATGTGTAACATACCTTTTAGTGCTAGAAAAAAACCCGGCAAAAACGAATTTTTTTTATTGAAAAAAATATAGCAATATGAATGTCATATTAAAAAACATATTTTTGTCGTTAATTTAGTATAATTTTTATAATTTAATATCTTGACGTTTGGTAGATATTTTAGTTTTAAAAAAAATGGGGGTAAGAAAGAAGCTAAGATGGACGGTTTAGATTTGTTCTCGCAGTTCTCGCATTTTTTTTTGGTTCTCAATGGAACCCTCCCCTAGGCCCTATATATATATATAAAATGGATCAATAAAGAACCATGTGTTAAACAAAGAACCTAAAGAACCAATTTGGACCATTGGATCATCAAAATCAATGGATGAGATTGATCGATGGCAAAACTGTAATTATCATGTATTAATTTAGGAAGAAAAGGGTAAACATGGAAAATCCCCTCCCCCAACAAACTCGAATTTAAAAAAAAACCCCAAAAAACTTTAAATTGTCATAACTTTTTAAGTTTTGTGAATTTGAACAAAAAAATTATACCAATCTTTTAGTTTTTTAATCCTCTTTCAAACAAAACCACTATTCCCATATTTTTCTAAAATTTTTTTAACATGAAAATTTTGTTTGCATTTGGGCTGCATGTAGTGTTCTGTACGGATTTTGCATTTAAGTTTGAATGAACCCAGCTCAAAATGCAAACTACGGATTTTGCATTTTGGATTTAGGTTTGAATGAACCCAACATCTACGAATTTTGCATTTTGGGCTTGAATGAACCCAGATCAAAATGCAAACTACGGATTTTGCATTTTGGGTTTGAATGAACCCAGCTCAAAATGCAAACTTTGCATTTCAAAAAAAAAAAAATTCTGAAATATATCAAGTCCGGTCTTGTTTGAAAGAGGACGAAAAACTGAATCTAACGGTATAATTTTTTTGTTAAACTTCTTAAAAATGAACGAGTTATGATCATTCAAAGTAATTGGGGGTATTTTTTTTTTAAATACGATGGGTCGCTGGAAGCCTGGAGGAGGCGAGATATAAAATTTTTTAATTTTCCTTTTTTGCCCCTAGACTATGTGTCACGTGTTATTATCAGAGAATGTTCTTTAGGTTCTATGTTTAAGGAATGTTCTTTATATAACATTACCCTATATATATATATATATATATATATATATATATATATATATATATATATATATATATATATATATATATATATATATATATATATATATATATATATATATATATATATATATATATATATATATATATATATATATATATATATATATATATATATATATAGGGAGGGTCAAATGAGAATGTATATTTAGGTGGGAATGGAAGACTCAATTTTGGTCCTCCAATTGATTTGATCGGATGGTTTACAAGTGTCTCCTCATTTAATTCGCAACCCAACCATGAATTGCGACGGCCATGAATTGTGACAGGTGATTACGACCGTTAGATCTAAAAGATCAACATCTAATTGATGGCTAAGATTTGTTCTCTCATTCTCACCTAAAGTTCATTTGAGAATCATTTTTATTGCGAGAACCGTGAGAACCAATATGAGCCGTGCAATTCCCCAACCTTCAATGTCATCACCCACCCATGAATTCATCACATGCACCTTTACACACTTGATCCCCCACGCTCTACATCCATGAGTTTCACTTATCAAATCAACGGCTAAGATTTGTTCTCGCAATACTAACACTAAAATCGGTTCTCAAATGAATCTTTATATATACACACGTACGGATCGATTGAAAGAAAATTCCTACTTGAATATGTTTAATTCGGGTTTACTTTTCTCTTGTTCTTTCTTGATCTAGGTTCATCGATGATTGTAATTGATCTTTTTTCCTAAGTTAAAGGAATCTAAGCTAAATTTCAAATTAGAATCCTAGCTTATATACTCCCAAATGAAGAAGAACATCTTGCTAAATCTAAAAGGAAAATTACATATTTGGTTAACTATATTTACTTTGAATTGGTTTTCAATTTGTGTAACTATTTTTCTTAATTTTTTTAATTAAGTATACAAAATATGTAATTTGGTTTGTTAAGTATAACGGTGACCTGATAACTTATTATAAATAACTGCATTGGTTAAGATGTTGATTTAAAACTAACATGTCTTTTGAAAACTGATAAAGTGATAATGTATACACAGATATTAACTACATGCTCAAATCGAGGATTCGAACTTGGTGGATTCCAAATTAAGTTGGTCATAAGATTACATGTGTTATTTCTCAACTTTTTATGTATAGTGTTATCTTTTAATTTTTTTGTATTGGTATAATTCCTACTTTAAAGTTATAATATTTATATTATCCATGATTAATATTTCTAGGTTTGATGGTCTTATCCCACTAACAAACTAATTAGATATATGCATTCGTATATTCAAATTTACTATATAAATAAAGAAATGATTTGAAGAGAACAAGAATTTCTTATACACTATACACAATAAGATATGTGTATTTTAACAATAATACTTTTAACACAAGGATGAGAAAAATAATGTATAATTTTTTATGAAACTAAAACCTCTTAATTATTAAGAACTATAAAATCTTCTTTACGTATATATCATCTCGCATATATAAAATAAGAGTATACTTTTATAAGGTTATATTAGCTAAAAGAAAAGCTGGGGGAGCTATTTGGACATAATCATTGCTTTAACATTATACTTTCCTATAGTCACACACTTTTGCTTTTTTTAAAAAAATATATTTTTACTTTTTTGTAATTTTTAATAGCTCCATTAATACCAGATATACCCTTCAAGACATGCCTACATATTATATGATACACATGAAATCTTTAATTATGTATTATATACATAAACGATATAAAGATTAAAGGATTGTGGGGTCCAAAGGGTATTTTAGTGAAATGAAGTTATGTCCAAATTCCCCAAAGATTTGGTGTCCATTTGGTTGTGAAAACAATCACACTTTGATATAGTAACCATTCTTTCTCATGATTCTGTTCTCTCCTTTTCATGTGCATGTATATATGTTGTAGGTGGGACTTCATTCTCTTTCTTATACCCACTCACCCCGTGGCTCTAAGTTTAATGTCCACTTTGTTGGAACAAATTCATTTTACGTTATCAAGTAATTTTCCATACTAGTTTACACGGATGTTACAAAATTAAATGCTAAACGTAAATTTTTTTTAATAAAAAGAATTTATCAAATACATAATGAATGTTACAAGTTTTATGCATCAATAGGAAAAAATTTATTAAGTTTAACAAAAAGACGGTACAAATAATATCCAGTTTTGATATCAGTGTTGGTTCGTGTGTTGGTTCGATTATACATCATGCAACTGTCGGTTCGAGTTGGTACGTGTGTTGGTTCGTGTGGTTAGTGATTGTGGTTGGTTCGAGGTTAGTTCCAGTTCAGATCTTGTTGTTTCAGATCGTGGTTAGTTCTTGTGGTTCGTGGTTAGCTCGTGGTTCGTGGTTAGTGGGTTCGTGTGGTTTCAGATCTTGATGCTGTTTCGTGGGTTCGTGTGGTTTGTGGTTAGTGGTTCAGATCGTGGGTTAGTTCGTGTTTCAGATCGTGTTGCTGTTTCAGATCGTGGTTGGTTCGTGTGGTTCGTGGTTAGTTCGTGGTTCGTGTTTATCGTGGTTAGTTCCAACTGTTTCGGTCGGTCCATTTAATCTACTCTGAAATATTGTATTGCCACCACCTGGTTGAATGTGTAACCTTTGTTAGTTTGCTAGTTCGGAGAGTTTGTTGCTTCGGTGTTTAGATGGAGATCAAATAGGGTCGAGTCCACCGGGTGAATGCCCTTTGTGCTTTACGAGTTTTAGATAGGTTGACCGGATTGGTCTGTCGATGTTGGATATTATTAGTTTAGCGGGTTAGGTGTTCGTATTTAAATTTTGATGGTTAAATCGTTGTATTAACTAGCATCTAGCTAGTTTTTAAATTATATATATATATATATATATATATATATATATGTATATATATAATACATTGCCTTTCAAAAAAAAAAAAAAACTGTATTAGACAATAAAGTAAACACACTTTTTAATTATGTTAAAATATATTGTTTTAAATAGTGTCATAACAAATTAAAAAACAATTAAGATTGATCGATAGACTTAATAATAAATAAAGTTAATTGTCCAAATGGTCATTTAACTTAAGGATTTTTTCCATTTTCGTCCTTTAACTTTAAAAGTGGTATAGATCATCCTTTAACTGCAATTTTCATGTCGTTTTGATCCTTTCAAACAGATTCTGTTAAGTTTCTCCGTTAAAATAGGATAAAATGACTATTTTACCCTTATATTTATATTTTATTATTTTATTATTTTTACTCATTTTATAAATTAATTAATAATTAAGACTCAAAGTCATTATCAAATTCAGAGTCATCTCTGTCAAATTCAGAGTCTATCTCTGTCAAATTCAGAGTCTTTCTCATACGGTCAACTGGAAACCACCACCCACCACCACCACAACCCACCACCAACAGCAGCAACCACTTCCACGACCTACCACCACCACAGTCTCTGTTCATCAGCACACACATACACGCACACACATTCACACACTGAAACAGATACACACTTGTACAATCTTCGTTGCCACCGCAACCCCACCACCACTAGAGTCTCTGTTGCTACCATCGCCGGTTACCAACCCACCACCACTTTTCTCTTAGGGTTTTCTTGATTAGGGTTGTTTTTTATCGGAACACACATACACACACCAAACCCTTAAGTAGAAACCCTTAATCTAGAAAAACAACAAAAAAACTCAAATATGAATACAGTAATTTGTTGATGGACGGAGTGTGAAGAACCATTAACACAACCGTTGAGGAGTTCTTGTGGTGGTGGCTAAGGTTTACTTGCGGAGTGTGAGAGAGAGAGAGAGAAAGAGAGAGAGAGACGAGCAAGATGAGGTGGTGGTTACGGTGGCGGCTAGGGTTTACATGGAGTGCGAGACAAAGAGAGAAAGAGGAGGTGGTAGTGGCTACTCACGATTAGGGTTGACGGCGGATGTATCAAGAGTGGTGGTTACTGTAGTGGCGGCGGATGTATCAAGGGTTGACGGCGGCGGCGGTCACACCGATTTGGGTTTACATGGAGTACGATTAGGGTTTTTCAAGGAGATGGTGGTGGCTACTCACGATTAGGGGTTTCAACTACGGAAGACGCGGCGGTCACAGCGATTGCGGCGGCTGCGGATGAAAATGGTTGAGGGCGGAGGTGGTGGTCACCGGAGATGGTCATGGTGGAGGTGGTTTCTTTTTAGATCTGGTAGTGGTGGTTGACTGCGGATGAACAGGGTTTCTTTTTAGATCTGGTAGTGGTGGACGTGGTTGATGGCGGAGGTGGCCACCGGAGCAAAAGACGACGAGCAGGCCACCGGAGATGGTGCGGGCGGGGGTGGAGGACTGGAGGCTGTGACTTGTTTCTAGGGAGAGAGAGAGTGTCAGTGTGTTTGTGTGTATTTATATTATATTAAATACATATGAGAGATATTAATGCTTTAGTAAATAAATTAAATATTATTTTAATTAATTAAAAATTGAAAAAATGTAAAAAGACAAAAATACCCTTGATTTAACGGAGATAGTTAACGGCCAACGTTAATAAGGAACAAAACGGCATGAAAATGACAGTTAAAGGACGATCTGTACCACTTTTAAAGTTAAAGAACGAAAATGGCAAAAACCCCTAAGTTAAAGGACCATTTGAACAATTAACTGTAATAAATACTATATATATGTATATATACCAATTGTTTTGCTATAGAAATTTAACAATTAAGTTACTTGCTAGGTTATTTTTCATAGCAAGTTTTGCTGCATCCAAACCAACGTTTAAAATCGAAATCCTCAAACAAAGCGAGTTGTAGTTAGCTAGCTAAAACACCAAGTGCAATGATCTAAGAGCACAATGGTTCGAAGGATTGTTCACATAATGTCTAATAAAAATAGTTAAGAACTGCAAGAATTGATATTAAAAATGAAGTACATCAGATGTTCAGGTTTGAAACGTCTCCTTAAAGAAATATAGCATTACCTATGTAAGTTTTTTGGAGGAGGAAATTTTTTTAAACTTTAAATTTTGTCGTTATCGCGAGACAACCAAAAAAATGTAGTTAAGCAGAAAAAACTTCAATCAATTGCATCTTCTTAAACATATATGGGTCCTTAAGCTAGTATTTTACAAAAAAAGGGCAAATGCGAGGTTATATTACTTAACCTAGCTAGCTAGAGGATAAAGTATAAGCTTCTCACCATCCCAGTTGCATTAAAACATCTTACTCTACAGCTTTATATATGCATGTGCATGTATTATAGTTAATTAAGTAGAAAAAATAAAGCATTACTATTCACTATTCCTGATAGAATAAATTTATATATAAAAACCATCTACGATTCAACATATGTATTAATCTACAGCTTTATATGCATATGTGTTAATGGATACCATCTACGATTCATGCATAATGCACATTATTCTCGGTACGACCCTGATTGATAGGTTTCGTGCATCTATTCAACTTGTCGTTTTGAGATACAACAAGATATATCAAGCCCACGCGTTGCGTTGGGTGATATTCTTAGTAATTTAATTTATACAAAATATAATATATAAGATGGTTGTTCAAAGTGAGAATGCGTAGAAAAAAACTTAGGTTGACATGCATATACTGTATTTGCTGATTACATTGCGTACATGTGGTTACATTAGCTGGTAATGTTATAAGGTCAAAAGTAACATACACAAACTGAAGGGTAACCCTAAAAAGTTATATATAACAGTAATTGAACCCTTAAATTTAAAGTGGGAGAGAAAAACTAAATTAAATATAATTTAATAGTTGTGTTAGATCAAATGTAATTTATATAAACTTAAAGGTGTATAATAAAATAAAATTGAGGGTTAAAATTAAAAATTAACATGAATAGTGATTTACTTGAGTTAAAGATGTATAATAAAAAGAATAAATTTAAGGGTTAACATTTAAAATTAGTTAAGGGTGTATAATGAAGATTTACTTGAGTTAAAGATGTATAATAAAAAGAATAAATTTAAGGATTAAAATTGAAAATTAGTTAAGGGTGTATAATGAAAATAAATAAACTTAAAGGCTAAAATTAAAAATTGTAATGAATAGTATTTTTTGATGGAGAATTGATTATATAGATAATGTGTTGCACTTTGATTCTAATATTATTTATTTTTTCAGGAAGTATATTTTAAACGTTTGCTACATATTTTAACTTAAAAGTTAAAACCATTGGATCACTGTTTCGAGGAGCAGCCATTACAGAATGCTTATGATTTGGATCAAAATTAAATGTTACTTTTTTTATATTAGTCAACTCGTTTCACAATTTCATTTTGCCACATGTAAGCTAGTGGTATATGCATGTACGTTTCATATAAAAAATTAAAAAATATAGAAAACTTTTTAAAAAAATGCGAAATTAAAACAATACATGCAGTTAAAAGTGGTATGTTTCATACAAGTTCATTTTTTCTTAACACTTAATTCATTTCTTCTAGGTCGGTCCAAATATTTCTCAAAAACACCTGAAAATGTGAACAAAATATGTAATTTATAACTATTAAGTGGATCAACATTTATGCTTAAGTGCAGTTTAAAAAACAAATGTATTCTTAGATATGTAAAGCTTCATGTTAATATCAATACTTGCGCCAAAAAATTGCAATAAAATACGATTCTACCAATGTGGTTTATCGGTTATGTCAGTGATGCGTTTCTAGCTAGCCTTTAAGAAATCAAAAGATTATTTCATTAATCTATGAAAAAAATTGTTTAAATAATATTTATGAAATAATAATACAGAAGATATTAAATGTACGTCATGCTTACTGAAAAATGCATGTCTTAAGAGACAGTAGAAAAAGTTTAAATCATGGTGCGACATCATGTGTAAAATGCTTCCAATGATGTCGATTTTGTTTTAAAATGTCTCCTATTTGATGGATTAACCACAAGCTTTTCTCTTAATTTGTCAAACATAATTAAAAGGGCTATTTGACTGTACGTTTTTTTAAGATAACATAATCACATGGTCATTTGTTTGGTCAAACTTTATATGGTAAATAAAAGGGCAAATTGCGCCAAAATACAACAAACTATGTCGAAATTGTCATTGTATACAACCAACTTCATTTTTTCTCAAAAAAATACAATTTTGTTTTATTTTTTATTCATTGTGTACAGTAAACCGTGAGTAACCGGTTACCTCTTTTTATATCCGGTAACCTCGATACAAAAATAAAAAATCCGTTACTTCTTCTTCTCATCTTCGACTGAACTTAGCTCCAGGGACATGAGTTATTCTTCATCTTCGTCAATGGTGAGAAGAAATGGAGACATGGTTTGTGAATGTGGTGATAGGATGAATGTGCAAACCTCATGGACTAACACCAATCCGGGAAGAAGATTTATAAGTTGTCCTAATTTCGTAAGTCTTCTAATTAACCCTAGTTTTGTTAAATTGATGATGATTCCTCTCTCATATGTGTTTGATTCATGCCCTAATACAGCGCAAGAGTAGAAAATGCAAATGTTATGTCTTTCTCGATCCTGAACTTCCATCTCAAAGATACAGAGACATGATGTATCAGATGAAGCTCGAAATTGACCAAATGAAAACGATGACAAGTGATTCAAGATCTGTGGCAGAGTATGAAGACGAAGTCAAAAGATGTAAAATTGATCTGTGTAAGGCTCAAGATGAGTTGAGTTTGTATAAGTCAAATATTAAGTTGTATGAGAAGATGATAATGTTTCTCATTGGAATTGTGATTGTTTTATCAATAGGAATAGGTGTCATATGTGTGAAATAGAGATTTCATTGTATTTGCTTTTGAATAATGCAATGTAACCTATTTTTGCAATGAATGAATGGTATCAAGGTTTAAAACACATAACAACAGATTGGTTCAAAACATTTCATTTCATTGTGCCATGTCACTTCTATTTTTTAACAGACACATACATACTAGTTCAAAATTCTATGTTCAAAATCATTCAGATTATGGAAACTATTCTAGGTTCAATGGTTGATCACAAGTACTTCCTTCAGCAGGCCCTTTATTCCTCATCTTTAGTATCAAAATCCTTTGGCTTTTTCCCCTTTTCTTTAGTGGGTATTCTTCTTCTACTTCTTGTGATTTTGGTTCAACATTTGGCTCAACAGATGGTGTCACCCCTGCTTGTGCATTTGGTTCAACAGTTGGTGTCATTTCTTCAACATTTGGTGTCACTTGTTCTTGAAAAGGATCATGTAATGGTATCATTTCACCCCTGCTTGTGCCTTCAAAAGTTTTGCCTGTTGTAGGGTCAGTATATACACCCATGCCAGAGGGAATCCTTGTTGAAGTTGAACTACCACCCCTTCTTGTGCCATGTTTTGGTAGATTAGCACCCCTTCTTGAACTACCAACACCACCCCTTCTTGAACCTGCCAAAACAGAGAGTTATTAAGTAATAACTAAACTTAAATGAAGTTCTAACTAAATTCTGTTTTTTACATACCACTTGGGCCTGCATCAGTTGTCATCCTTGGTCTACCTGCTTTCTTTGGTTCTCTCTTTGGTTTTGTTACTTCTTGTTCCTTGCACCCTCTAACATTATGTCCAGGTTTCCCACATTTATGGCATGTCATTACAGCTCCCTTTTTTGAAACCTTAATGACAGGAGCCATATTTGAAGTTGATCCAACCCTTTGTCTAACCCCTTCATCTGGTTGTCTAACTCTTTTCTTTTTAGGCCTCCCTGGCATCCTTTTGGGTTTGGGTGGAAGTGGTTTCTTGCAGTTAGTTTTCTCCCACATATCCATTCCACTCACTGGCTTTAAGTAATGCATATATGCTTTCATATAATCTTCCCTCTTAAACCACCACATATCCATTCCACTCACTGGCTCAGATTGGTTCTCGCGGTTCTCGCAATAAAAATGGTTCTCAATGGAACTTCTTCCTATATATATATGACTTAGCTAACAATGCAAAAAATATAAAATATATAAATATATATTACAACTAATATCAATATAACTAAATAATGGGCTTAATCCAATGATAGGCTTAAGTAAATGATGGGCTTAATCGTGTGTGTGTGTTTGTTAGATATTGTAGTTTATACTTGGAGTTTGTTAGATATTGTAGTTTATCCTCCTTTATATTTGTATGGTTTGGTTGACATGATGACATATTTTGTTTAGTTATTTTGTTAGTTGGGAGTTAGATAACTATTAAATATAGATATTATACATAGGTACAAATTTGGATTTCCCATTTTACAGTTGTTATGCTAACGAAATTTTTATAAACTACGAAAGTTGAGTAATTATTATATATGAATAACTAGATGTATATACTTGCGGGTGATATATGCAACAAAACATGAGTAGCTATTATTTTTGTATGGGTTGGTTGACATTATATCATATTTTTTTTGTTCATTTTGTTAGTTGAGAAGTAAAATGACCATTAAATATTTTTGTTATTTTATAATTATATAGCAAGAAATAGAGCAACTCATGGAAAGCCAAGCGGAGAGTTCAAACCCACTTACCGATGAGCAAATATTACAACAAGTTTTAGGTGAACGTTGTGGACACAATCGTGGGCACCTGGGAGCATACCGATGGAATGAACGAAATACGAACGGTTAACATAATATGGTCATAGATCTTAGGTTGTAACTTGATCATGAGCGAATTTGTTGATGTTGCACCCATCAAGTATGGAAAGTGCCAAACATTGGGAACAACCTCCTGCGGATAAAAAAAGTAGTAGAAATTACCCGCCGTTGCATCATCTTCAAGCTCACAACCACAACAGGAAAGAACATATACACAAAAGGAGGTGGAGTCGATGTTTGCGGCTAATAATTCGCAAATGGAATATGTATTTGACGCCTTAAAACGCGCAAATATTCCAATACCCGAGTTTCAACCGATCATCCCTCAACGTTTTAAGGATCCTATGTACGCAAATAAGGACAATGACGAGGGAGAGTATGTGGATGAAGAAGAGGAAGATGATTATCTTGAAGATGAGGATAACGATATGTAGTATGCCATATTTCTAATTTTATCAAAAACTTTGTGTGAAGTACAAACGAATTAAGTATGTGTGTTATCTTTAATCTCGAGGACATGTACGATGATTTATAAATATATATGTATGCTTCGTCTTCAACTATAATTTGTAGGTTTTTGTTTTATATAGCTGCAGATAATATTGGCAATTTTAAATATTATATTGTAAAAAAACCTTTTGCGACGACATTGTCGTTGCAAAAACAAAAAACTGCATGTTAGGGTTCCTTTAGCGACGACAATGTCGTCACAAATCTTTTTAAAAAAATTAAATTTTACCCTTTTAGCGACGACACTGTCGTCGCAAAAACATCAAAAATTTCTTTTTGATTTTTTTCTGCAATATTATTTGCGACGACCTTTTGCGACGACAATTCTTGGCACCATCCATCGTTGCAGTTGACGAAAATTGTCGTTGCAAAAAGGTTTCAGCCAGGTAGTTCGGCGACGACTTATTTGCGACGACATGTCGTCGCAGATAGGTTACAGCGACGACATATTGGCTTTTAGCGACGACAATCGTCGTCGCAAAAGGTCATTTTTCTTGTAGTGCTACTCACGCTTAATTTGCTCTCCCCACTATATTTATAGTATCTGGAAAGCATATTGAAGTGTAATTAATTTACTGATCGGGCGAGCTTGTTATGCCACACTTCAAGTTCAAGATATAGAGACTACATATGTGTATCATGTACGTAATACCTATGATATCACTGTCACATGCATTCCAATTAACTTCATCAACGTACAACACTCTGATACTTTCAGTATCGTGTATAAATTGCCTTTCATTGTTAATGAATGAAGGGTGCACCGTATTGAACACATTGACAGCTACGTGAATGGAATCAAATCGAATAAATCTTATGTTCATTTTTTTTGTAGGCTTAGATCATAATAAATCTCACTGGCGGATCCAGCCTTTTGGGGTAGGGGGGAAAGGCCTCCAATAACTAAAAAAAAATTCTGAAGGATTTAGTGGGCTTGGGTTTTTAGGCCCCCTATTAAGAAATAACAAGGCCCCCAACCCAAAACAAATTCATACCTTTAGTGGTTCATCCTTCCGATCCCACCTCGTTCAGTCCTTCTTGCCTCTGAAATTTGAAACCCTACCAACAGCCAAGAGTGATAGCAAGGGAGGATTTTACCTGACGATTGAACCACCGTCCGAACTCCGGGACTGTCCAAACTCCGTCCAAACTCTGAAACTCGGTTGCGATTAAAAACCCACCACCATCTACGGTTTATGGAATTACGGTAATTCTTTATGACTTTATTGCTTTGAAATTTTTACAAATCGTTATCTCCTGCTTTGAAATTTGTGGACCTGATTTACTTCTATTAGTTTATTATAGGGATAATTTCTTATATACCCTTATTAAACTTGATAATATCTTATTTGTCCACCTTAAATTTAAAATATCTTATATACCCTTATTAAACTAGATAATATCTTATTTGTCCAAATCAATATTTTTATTAATAATTAAACATTTGAAATGAATTTAAATTATAAAAAATATTAAATGACTATTATACCCCTCTTTTAAATCTCTTCATAAAATATCTTTTATACCTTAATAAACTTCTAATATGTCTCGTGACTTATATGACACTTGGAACGCATGCTTTAATCTTAATTTAATTTTTAAATCATCATCATCTCTTTCAATTTTGATTCTAATATGTCTCATGTTTCCAAATCAAAAAGCAAATCTAGTATTTCTAGAATGTTATTATCAGAGGAGGATACATATGCTTTGTCAAATTTGATATTATGGAACTAAAGTCCGTTAAGATGCTAATGCAATGTCTGTCTCTTGCAACGTTTAATAAGAGAACAACAGGTGATAGAATGATTTGTAGAGCTTTGTGCTTCTTATGTGTGAGAAATATAGTATTAGCAATGCAATTGTGGATTTCAGCAATGTTTCTGTTTTAAACTTGCCATTATGCTGCAATGGATGGTGTTCCCCTTTCTCTTTACCTTATTGCTTTAGTTTAATTTCCATTCCTTCACTAAATTTAGTTTATCTTAAAATTTCCATCTGACTTGATATATGGTCATGCTATGCATATTATTATGCAACTTCCGTCTTCCTTTCTCCCACATTTGCAACTGTCACTATTAATTAGGATGTGGAACTATCAACTACAGCCATAGTAGGTTTATGCAATTCACTTCAAACGTAGTTCTTTTAAATATATTTCTAGCTGATCTATTTACCAGTCTCCAATAATGTTCAAACGAGGAGTCGGAAGTATATGTTCAGCTGCTGGCTGTTTAATTGTTTTTAAAGATGTTGGGATAGTTACAAACCTGCTTTTTCATGCATAAAGATAATCTCAAGGACTAATATCTGGATCACGGGTAAGAAAACAATAATCTTGTAAGCATACGGTAAACAATTGATTCCACAAAGTAAAATCGCAGGAAAAAAAAACAAACCTGGAGCGTTGAGGGCATAATGTGAACGCCGGCAAGTGTAGAACGTGGAGGGCAGAAGCAGAACGCCGGCAAGTGTTGCGGCAGCGAGTGTGGCGGCGGTGAGTACGGAGGCGGCGAGTGCGGAGGCGGCGAGTGTGGCAGTGGCGAGGGTTGCAGAAGAAAGGAGCGACGTGAGGGGAAAGAAGAATTGGAACCGACGTACGTAGAAGTTGAAATTTAGGTTATACGTGACTTTCAAAGAAGGATAAGATGGTCTTTTTCATATTAAAAAATAATTATATAAGATTTAAATTAATTAAAAAATTATTAACATTAATAAAAATAGTGATTTGGGCAAATAAGATATTATCAAGTTTAATAAGGATATATTGGATATTTTGGATTTAAGATGGATAAATAAGATATTATCAAGTTTAATAAGGGTATATTAGAAATTATCCCTTTATTATATATATATATATATATATATATATATATATATATATATATATATATATATATATGTTAATATGTGGTGGTAGTGCACTGCCGATATCAAAATTGTGAATATATATGTTTGAAAGTTGTGGGCCTTGTGTGGCATATTTAATTATTAATTTAGTTAGAGTCATTAATTGTCAGTTTGTGAATTGTGGATATTTAGGTTAATTGATAATTGAGCTTTTATTTTATGATTTAGGTTGATATAATGAAGAGATTTTATAATTCTTTGTCAACATCCATTGGTAATAATGGAGAATCTTTAAAGGTAAATGCTACTAATAAGAATCCACAATGTAGCCCTACTTTTTCAACGCTTATAAATGTAGTAGACATGAACGATCTCCCATGAGACCCCTCTGATAGACCAATAATTTTACATTATAATGCTAACCAAAGAGATGAAATTAGGCGTGCGTATTGGCTTAGAGGTCCTTGTCAACCGCGGGGCCATGACTTCCCAAAAACAATCATAGGGAATAAGCCAAGACGTTTTATAGAAGCTTGGTTTGTTCAATACGGTAATTGGTTGGAGTATAGTGTAAAGAAGGATAGAGCCTTTTGCTTATGTTGTTACTTATTTAGAGATCATATTGCAAATCAATGTGGAAATGACGCGTTTGTGACGGAAGGTTTTAATGGTTGGAATAAAACGGAGAGACTTGCTAGTCATGTGGGTAATGTGAATAGTTTTCATAATAGAGCTTTAAAAAGGTGTGAAGATCTCGTGAAACAAAAACAATCAATTAACGTTGCTCTTGATAAACAAAGTGATATTGTCAAAAAAGAGTACCGAATTCGTTTAAATGCTACAATTGATGCTTGTAGATTCTTGTTGAAATGTGCATTACCATTTCATGGGCATAGTGAAAATGTTGATTCAATTTTCAAAGGTAATTTCTTGGAAACATTAGACTTGATTATTAGTCAAAATGAGGATGTCCGCAAGGTTACTTTACGAAATGCACCGGCCAATCATCAAATGGTGGCTCCATGTATTCAAAAAGATGTTGCTAATTGTTTCGAAGAAGAAATACTTAGATATATTTTTAAAGAAATGGATAATGATGTGTTTGCATTGTTAGTGGATGAGTCTAGTAATGTATCAAAAAAGGAACAATTGGCTATCGTTTTTCGGTATGTAGATGCATGTGGACTTGTTAAAGAGAGATTTGTTGGTCTTGTTCATGTGATGGATACATCTTCTTCGTCTCTTAAAACTTCCATCGACTCTTTTTTTTCTAAACATAAATTGAGTTGGAATCGAGTGAGAGGTCAAGGTTATGATGGAGCAAGCAATATGTGTGGCGAGTTTAATGGTTTAAAAGCAAAAATATTGGAAGAAAATAGTTCGGCATACTATATACATTTTTTTGCTCATCAACTACAATTAGTAGTTGTGGCGGTTGCAAGAAAACATTTAGGAGTTGTGAATTTTTTTGACATGTTAGCTACCTTGATGAATGTGGTGTGTGCTTCTTGCAAACGGAAAGATATTCTCCGAGAACTTGAGAAAGAGAGAGTCGAAAAAGAAATTGGTAATGATGAACTTAAAACTGGAAGTGGGTTAAACCAAGAGCTTTCTCTTAAACGAGCCGGAGACACACGGTGGAATTCTCACTACAATACTATCTTGCGTTTGGTTACTTTATTTCCATCCGTCATTAAGGTGCTTGAATATGTTGAAGCGGAAGGCACTAGCGGTTCTAACCAAAATCAAGCAAGTGGTCTTTTAAATTATCTTGAATCATTTGACTTTGTATTTTATTTGCATTTGATGTTGCATATTCTAGGTGTAACGAATACATTGTCACGGGCTCTTCAAAGAAAAGATCAAGATATCTTAGAAGCAATGAAATTGGTGGATTCAACTAAAGCAAATTTGCAAGAATTTAGAAGAGGAGGTTTTAATGCACTTTTGAAGAAAGTCCTTTCTTTTTGTGAAAAGCATAATATTCCAATATTGGAGATGGGGGAAAATTATGTTAATCTAAGAAGTAGGAGACAAAGGGCCAATATCACTAATCAACATTATTACGAGTTCGATTGTTTCAATACGGTACTACATATGCAAATTCAAGAGTTTGGTGATCGCTTCAACGAGGTAAACACCGAATTACTACGAAATATGGCGGCTTTGAATCCATGTGATTCATTTTCAAAGTTTGATGCATCAAAGTTAATGAGATTGAGTGAGTTGTATCCTTGTGATTTTGATGAAGTGGAAAGAATTACTCTTGAACATCAACTTGACATGTACCATCATAATGTGCGGAATGATAAAGATTTTGCCAACTTGAATGGTATTGCCGAACTTTCTAGACTCATGGTTGAAACAAGGAAACAACTATCTTATCCTTTGGTTTATCGCTTATTAAAATTAACTCTAGTTTTGCCCGTTGCAACTGCAACAGTTGAGAGATGTTTTTCTGCGATGAAGCTAGTGAAGACGGATTTGCGTAATCGAATAGGTGATGGTTTTCTGAGCTCTTGTTTAATGTGCGCCGTAGAAAAGGAGATCCTTGCTAAAGTTTCAAATCAAGATGTAATAGAACGATTCCAAAAGATGAATAAACGTAAAGGACAAATTTAGAATGTAACTTTATTGTTTGTAGTACTCAATGAAATTTAGTTTGCTATACTTTATCGTTCTCTTTTGTACATTTAAGTTCTTTTAGTACTTAAAAAGTAGGGCCCCATCACTCGGAATTCCTGGATCCGCCACTGATAAATCTTATCCAAGATAGTTTGGTAATAGGTGATCTCATATGAAAAGTTTGTGAAAACAATCTATTGGATGGCAGGGAGAGTTAAAACATGGTGAAATGGTTAGACCGTTTATATCAAAGCACTAATTGACTTTTTGATCCCTTGAAAACCTATAATTAAAAGTGAAAATTAATCTCTTTCAAAATATTGCATAATGATCCTACAACAACTTTCTAGTCATATATGCATGGTATTATTTAGTACTATCATGACTCTTCTACTAGATAACGTCTAGATCGCATATTGCTACTACGTACAACGCCTGTAGTTGTGGAATCGAGATCTTAAAATCAAACGCATAACATGTCAATAACTCATAGACGTGCAAATAAGAGAACTTGCATCTTGAGAATCGAAATTATAAGAGTATCTGATCATTGTCATAATTAATAACGATATTGGACTGACTCATATCTTTTTTTATAATTTTCATCACGTACATTACTCACGTAAAATAGGCTGTGCCTGTCACCACACTCACCAGTCACCACCAAAAAATGATATCACATATGACACCATGACTTGGCCAAGGGCCGGCAACTCTCGATATCACTACTAGAAAAAAGTTTTTTCCAACGAAAAAATTCTGACGGATTGAATTCGTCGGAAAATTCCGACGGATTTCCAACGAAATTCCGAGGGTGTGTTAACTAATTACATATCGACGGATTTCCGACAGATTTTCGACGGATTTCCGACGGATTTCCGACAAATAGTGATCCATCGGAAATTCATTGGAACTATTCCGACGGATTTCCGACAAATTTCAGAGAGTGGAGTAACTAATTACATATCGACAGATTTCCGACATATTTCCGACGGATTTCCGACAAATAGTGATCCATCGGAAATTCATTGGAACTGTTCCTACGGATTTCCGATAAATTTCCGAGAGTAGAGTAACTAATTACATACGACGGATTTCCAACAGATTTCTGACGGATTTCCGACAAATAGTGATCCGTAGGAAATTCATTGGAACTGTACCGACGGATTTCTGACAAATTTCTGAGAGTAGAGTAACTAATTACATACGACGGATTTCCAACAGATTTCCGACGGATTTCCGACATATAGTGATCCGTAGGAAATTCATCGGAATTGTTCCGATGGATTTCCGACAAAATTCCGAGAGTGGAGTAACTAATTACATATCGACGGATTTCCGACAAATTTTCGACGGATTTCTGACAAATAATGATCCGTAGGAAATACCTTGGAATCTTTCTGACGAAATTCCGATGGTGGAGTAAATAATTACATATCGGCGTATTTCCAACCGTTTTTTCACGGATTTCCGACAAGTAGTGATCCGTTGCAAATTTGTTGGAAAGGATTAAAATGATGTAACTAATTTCTGACAAAACTCTGAGAATGGCGTAGTTATTATAAAACAACAGATTTCCTATGAATTTCCGACTGATTTTTCGACAAAGTGTGATTCGTAGAAAATGCATCGAAAAATGCCGACGGATTTCTTCCGAAATTTCAAGGGTAGAGTTGTAACACCCAAAAAAAATTTTAAACAATAAACACGTGAACAACCACACAACACAGTTAGTAGATCAACGATGTTGTTGGATTAACGAGTCTGTCAGCAATAACCTACTATTGGTTATAGAAAAAAGGTTTTTTCTGACGGATCTCAATGAAATTCCGAGGTTGGAGTTCCTTTATGGATTTCCGACAAATTCGCTACCACCGGCTGAACTCGCTACCGCTGAACAACCATTGAACAGAGAAATCGATATTGATTTCAGGTACGCTTTTTCTTCAATCGATTGGTGTTCCCTGCTAACATATTGATTTTTATTCTGCCGACTAAGTGCTTAACATTCAATCAATTTTGCTCAAGCCTTCTTCTTCTTCGATTTTGCTTGGCCGGTTGCTTCTCTTCACCTTCAATCGACCCCTTTTCTGTCGATCAACCTCGGTATACAAGGATTCTGTTGCTTTTAATTTCAGGTATGTAAACATCCAGTTGAGTTTTTAATGTTAATCTGCATGAACCCTAGATGTGTAATTGATTATAACTTCAGTAATTGATTTTTGTTTCTGGATAAATTTTAATATGAAAGACTTATGCTGTATCGTAGATCGAGTGGTATGAGACCTGTTTTCAGCTGTGGTTTATGTGTTCGAGTGTGAGATATCAACAAATGAGCAAGGTACATCTGTTTGTTTAAGTTACATCTTAGCATATTAACCAAACTCTGATTCACATTTGCAATGATACATTTCAGTAGCTTGTTACCTGGTGCATGCTGTTTTTTATTCAATTATTAGTTTTAGTAGCTTGAACATGGTGACTACTGTTTTTATGCAATTATTCAATTATTCACATCTGTTTTTACTTTTTACTCACATCTGTTGGTGGCTGCTATGTTATGTGTAATGTGTAATTAATTGTTAACCAACTGTTGAACATTCCAGTAATGTGTTCTTTTTTAATTGTCATCTAAACATTCCTTTATGAACACACCAACCCTACAGTTCGTTATAGGAAATCAAGGTCAAGATTCAAGAAGCAAAATCAACCATAAGTTAATAGGAATTCAAGGCCAAGAATCAAGAAGCAAAATCAACCATAAGTTAATAGCAATTAAATTAAGAAAATATGTGAGTAAAATATGAACTCATAGTTTGATTGCAGCATCAGACCCTTTGTTATTTTGTATTGACCTATGTCATGCATTTAAATATATAGTCAACAGAATCTAGTATGTCCACCTATTTCTTATTGTCATACTTGTCGCTTTGGATTTACAGAAAATTGTTTTTCAAATGTACTGGAAAATTCCACTTATTGTGTTGTTTTGTACAGATGAAACAGTTGAAAGTATGAACTTTGATTTCTTTGAAAGCCGCCACATCAAATGCTTATCATGCTAGTGATCCAACTTCTAATCAGGTTAGAAATTATTAGACTTAATTTTTTTTCTTTCTATGAAATATTAGAATTAGCGTGTATGTATTTATTTTCTTTATTCACATATAGTGTGATATAAGTTTATAATGACTCTATAAACTCACTATGATGTATGTAATTTGTAAACATTTGATATGTACTAAAAGTTAGTCATGATTGTTACTAATTTGTACGTGTTTAAGTATGTAGATACAAAGGTTGGATGATGCTCAAGAACCAGTGACTCGATTAGAAGACAAACTAAGCAAACAAATGAAAAGAAAGATGATATTTTGATGATTTTGAATGATAGGTTTCCCCAACTCCCAACTAGTTATTATCGATCTTGGTTATTTAAACAAAACATATTTGCATACTTCAATGCTTGTAAGCAAATTAAGTTAATGTTTTTTGGAATATTTGGATATTGGAAAATTTGAATTTTGTTATCGAATTTTGACGTTTGGTAATTGTTTATAGCTGTGTGTGTATATACACACACACACACACACACACATATATACACATATATGCTATAATTGTGTATTCGTTGTTATCAAAATACAATATTTATTATTTGTTTTTATATATTTTTCGGAAAATTTGCCGGAAATTTAATAGGAATTGTCCGAAATTTCGTTGTAAATCGGTGCAAATTTGTTGGAAGTTCGTCGAAAATCCGTCACAAATTCGTTAGAATATAGTTGCAAATCCATCAGAATTATGTTGGAAAATCATCGGAAATCCGTCGGAAATTTGTCATAAATTGAACGAAAGTTCATTGGAAATATGTTGGTATTTCGTTAGAAATCCGTCGTTGATTCGTAAAAAATCCGTCGGAAATTTGTAGAAAATCCGTTCGTAAGGCATCGGAAGTTCCTCGGAAATCCCTCGGAAATTATGGTTTCAAATGCCTCATGTAAACCATAATTTCCAACGGATTTCCGACGGAAATATTCGTCGGAAATATTACATTCCGTCGGAAAACTTGTCGCAAATTAGTTTTCCGACGAGGTTTTTTCCGACGGACGAAATCCGTCGGAAATCCGTCAGAAACGTCAATTTCCGACGGATTTCGGCGTCGGAAATTAACTTTTTTCTAGTAGTGTATGACAAACATGGCATGACCACGACACGAAAACAAATGAGTTTAGTTTAACACATAATTAACGAGTTGTGACTAGGTTGATCCATGTAACCAGTACAATAAACAGGTTTTGTGTTTGAGTCATAAGTAAATTTGCCTGTCGACTTGCAAATCCATTTATGACGCGTTGGCCCTTTCACAAGAGGCCGACCCGTTAAAGTGTTCGAATAGATTTAAGTTATTAGCCTACTAAATATAGGATCATATTAGAGTTTCCTGTATGAAACCCTAATAAGAAACCCTAAGATACATTCTATCTAAATATGCTAACCCACAATATATAATAAGTCAACCTAGCTATATTATATATTATAACATTTTGGAGGAAAAGTGAGTAGTAACTATCTCTTAAAATAATATATATTTTTTGAGCTTTTGGCAGATTGGCAAACAAAGTGCTTATGGCGGATTGGCAAAAATCCTATATGAAAAAAGGATGCGACTTGGGTTCGATTCTCAAGTTATGCATTTTTTTTCTTCTACTTTTCCTTTCAAGAGGGTAATTACCTTTTGTTTTTATTTAGCGCCACTAATATGATCTTATTGTTATTTTATTCAAAGAAATAATTTTATAATTTTTGGTTTTTCTATTATAGCTTTTAAGATACAACGTGCGTTATAAATAGGAATTTCATGTTTTTTGGATTTTCTGTTATAACTTTTAAGATACAACGCGCAGTGTAAATACAACTATATTTATTTGTGACCGTTTTAGTTTCATCTTCATTTTCGTAGAATTTTATCGTAAAATAGTATTTATTTGACGTTTTTTGGTCTTTCTATTATAACTTTTAAGATGCAAAGCGGAGTATATATATAAATATATATTTCTGATCGTCTTATTTTATCTACATTTTCATATAAAATTGGCCGTAAAATGGTATTTATCTAAGGAATGTATTTTCCATGATGTAATACTAAAAAGTATATTTCATTCAATAACTATCATATTTCGTTATAATTTATATCGAAATATATAAGAGAATTACTCGGTTAAAAAATATATATATCTAAGCTTGGACGGTTGGACCAAACATTCTACATTAAAACTTAAGAGAGAGACAGAGCGAGAGAGAAATACTTTAGATGAGGTTTCATGCTAAAACCCGGCCGTAACACACGGGTGAAGTATATCTCGTTATTAAACATGTTATACAGGTTGGTCTAGCTAGTTAGCGTTTCAAATCCTGACATAAATAAATAAATGATACATATATGTTCGAGAGTTAATTACTGAAATGGTCCATGTGGTTTGGCAAAAATATCCTTTTTAGTCCTTTATGACAAAAATTGATGTGTTTGGTCCCTCTGAATGTCATTTTGTCACGTAAATGGTCCTTTAGCTAATTGTTCGTTAGTTATGGTGTTACTTTTGTCTTTTTATGGGGGCATTTTAGTCATTTCACAAATAAAGAATTTTTTATTAAATATTTGTTAAATAAAAAAAATATATATCACAATCCACTATTCCACTCCACAGCCAACTGAATATCTCACTCTCTCTCTATCTCACTCACACACACACTCTCTCTTTTTCTCTCACCATCTCTCTCTCTCCCTCTCTCCATCTCTCTCTCTCCCTCTCCTCTCTCGGTTACCACCACCATCCACAGCCGCCACCACCATCCATAGACGCCACCACCACCCACCATCCACCACTGTAAATCCTAATTCATTATAAACCCTAGATCAACCACCGATACCACTGCCACCATCTACCACCACCAGCACAAGCACCATCCACAACTCTATTCAAACCCTCGATCTAGAAAACCCTAAAAAAACCACAGCCACCGTCACACCACCATCCTCTATTTAGCTCCACTATAGAAAACCCTAAAAAACCTAGTCTAGCCGCCACCGCCGTCGATTATAGAAAAAACTCGCCACCACCACCACCGTGTGTGTGTTCAAACTAGAAAACCCCATCGAGATCTGTTCAAAGTGCATATAACGAGAAGAGAGAGAGAAAGAGAGAGAGAGAGTCGTAGATGTGGTGATGGAGGATGGTGGTGGTGTGTGGAGGATGAGTTTTAGAGAGAGAGACTGAGAGAGAAGAGAGAGAGAAAGTCTAGGGTTAGTGGGGCGACGTTTCTTAAGAGAAGAGAGACAGCTTGAGATGAAAGAGAGATTTATGATGGTGTTTCTTCATATCAGCGGCGGCGGCGGTGGGTACTTTAGATCTGCGGTAGCGGTTTCTTTAGATCTGCGGCGGAGGCGGCTTATTTCTTCAGATCGGCGGCGGCGGCGGTGGGTTATTAGATCTGCAGCAACGGTTTCTTTCGATCTGCGGTGGAGGCGGCTTATTTCTTCAGATCGGCGGAGGCGGCGGTCTCTTTAGATCTACTGAGTGTGACGGTGATGGTGGTGGTGGACTTCGAACGGTGGTGGTGACTGTGGACTTCAAACAGTGGTGGTGGTGGACTTAGTGGTGGTGGTGGCGGTGGACTATGAAGGTGGTGGTGGGGACGAGTCTTAGAGAGAGAGAGAGATCTAGAGACTGATACATAGAAGAGAGAGTGTGTGTGAGAGTTTTGAGAGTTAAATAAAAATTCTTTTATTTGTGAAAAGACTAAAATACCCTATAATAAGACAAAACTAACAGAAAAACAAACAGAAAGTTAGCTAAAGGACCATTTACGTGACAAAATGACATTCAGATGGACCAAACACATCAATTTTTGTTATAAAGGACTAAAAGGGATATTTTGGCTAAACCACAGGGACCATTTCAGTAACTAACTCTATGTTCTATATAGGTAACATGATTTAAAATTTAATAAAATTATAGGTATTAATAGAGTTTGTAATAAAATTCTAGAGAAATATTCAATATAGTCCATAATTAATATATAGTACTGAGGGACTGATTTTAGCCTTTGGGTCAGCCTTATCAATAGTGCAGATTGAATTTTAAAAGTTTGGACGGAGTGATATTTTCTTAATTCACATGTGATGATTTTATAATCACATGTGATTGTATACTGAATCACATGTGATTCAATATTAAAATTTTAAAACTATATTTTTTATATAAAATTTATTAAAAACAACTCTAAAAACCTAAATATGCAGCAACAACATTAATTTAGTTTGCTTGGCTTTTAGTTGAAACACTAATCCAACAGAGACAGTTGAGTGGTGTAAAAAATTATGAACACGTAACTAATAAAAATAGTGTAAAACTTATCCAAAGAGAATATTTTATCCGGAATAATTTTAAAAGTTTAAAGCTAATTAACGCTGAGAAATTTTATTTTATGTTAGGAAAAAGAAGACAAGGGTGGTAGGATGCATCATTGCCATAACCCTAGCTACAAAAGGAAAGTAGGTTAGGTTAAGGAAGATACTAATTATAAACCTATAACCCATACTTACCTCCTGCTTAATTAATGCGTCACCAGATACGTACCTAACTATATATTATGCTAAGTTTATTATAGTGCTGAAGTTACCGGACATAAGAAAATGTTTTTTTGATATTTTATTATAGTATATATAAAGTTTTTTTTGTTTAAATATACACATCATGTACAAATTATTATACCCGATAATATTAACAAAATATGTCATTTTACCTACATATGTTTGCATAAATTAAACGGTTTATTATGCCCCTTTTTATTCAAAATTTTCACACACATAATTTTTTTTGCAAGTTTGCAACCATTATTGGTATATATGAACGATAAAAACATTATGTTTCATAATAAATATTAGAAAAATGTTCTTTGTATATGTCAACAATAATCAATTAATATTTCATGTATATAATATATGAGTTGTGTTTAATATAGTTTATAAAAAAACGTAGTTCGAAAATTTTAATATTCAATCACATGTGATTCAATTCATTATACAGTCATATGTGATTGTAACATCATCACATGTGAATTACAAAAATATCACACCGTCCAAATTTTTAAAATTCAATCTGGACCATTGATGAGGCTGATTCAAAGGTCAAAATTAGTCTCTCAGGACTATACATTAAGTATGGACTATATTGAACATTTCTCTATAATATCTTCCTCGCATGTGTGCTATATAACTATTTTTTAGTGCTAGACCCCGGATCGAGTTAGGTAGTATTATTAGAGAAAATTACCTTTATTATCATATCTTAAACTACTTGACATCTGAATCATTGAGATAAATATCTTCACACATTGTCAGTAAAATCGTTATACAAAAAATTTTAATTTTTTTTATTAAATCCAATTTTTTTATTCTTTCATTATGTAAATGGTAACCTGTATAATATGTAGCAGATTGTTCGTATTTTAAATATTTTATTTTTCCATCAATTTCAAGAACATTCAAACCCCATTTAAAATCTAGAATGTGTTGAAAGATTTGCAAATCTACTATGTTACAAATTAAAGATGAACCCAAGAACATTCAAGACACAAAAATTCAAATAACATAGCCCTAATTTGTACAAAATTGAAGATGAAATTCTTATCTATAACCAATTTATATATTCAAGTCACACCTTCAATATGTAAAACCCTAAAATTGCGGTTGTTGCACATTCAAAAGTTGACCTTCAGGGTCAGAACAGAGAGATGGAGTAGATGAAGTTAAAAATCGTACCTTCAGAATCAGGAAAGAAAGAGAGAAATAAAGAGGGTATACACTTAGGGAACCAAATAGTGGCCGTTGTGGTGGTTTGAACCAAAATTGGAGGTGGTGGTCGACGACAGCGGTGGTGGTTTGAATCAAATTTAGAAGTGGTGGTCGGCGATTCCATCTTAGTCGACAACGGTGGAGAAGGTTACCCCACTGAAGCATATGGAGTAAAAAACTTGATTTTCAACGGGTCATACCATCTCAGTCGGTGGTGACGTGGTGGTTCAAACCCCATTTGAAGCAGATAAAGTCAATGGAGTCTAGCCCCATTTGCAAAATGGTGATTTCGAACTCTAAAATACTTTTCAAACACATAAGTCGCAAAATCTATGAATGGAAATCCCAGATTTGAGAACCCCATAAAGATGATGATCTTATGCTTTTGATTTCAATCAATAATTAGATTTGTGAGTGTTGGTTCGTGAAGATGATGAAACCTAGTTAAGAAAAATTCCAAGAATATAAACCCAAAATGAAGGTGAAGCTTTCCTAGATGGAATAATATTCAAAAGCTTCATGACTTATAATTGCAAAACTAAAAGAAAAAAGAAATAAAAACTAAAAAACGGATGGTTACATATTACAATAGGTAAACTGATACGGTGTTATGATTAAGAAAGTTGTTCGTATAAATTTTACAAAACTAAAGTTCGTTGTATACTATGATAATGTAGTTAAAGTTTGTTGTATTTTCATATAGTTTGTCCAAAAGAAAATTGAATTTAATTGCCAACTTTGTATCAATCCGAAATATGTCGATCGAATTCACCAAAATCTATATTACATGTGTCCATTTTTATTTTGAGAAAGGATGTATTAGGTTAGGTGATTCGAAGACAATATTGGGTATTTTCAGGGCCGGCCCATGAGTTAGGTGTACATGGACCGGATAATACTATAACCGGTTATAGTATTATCCGGATCGGATTTTTTTTAAAAAAAAAAAACCGGTTTCGGTTAAAACCGGTTTAGTATTAACCGGATATTCCCTCGAAAAGTTATACTATAAAAACCGGATCGGATATTCCTATAACCGGTTTTTTTTTTAAACCGGTTTTTTTTTTTGCCCAAAAAAACCGATGTCTGTTTTTTTTTTTTAAATACATTTTTTATAATATATACTATAAAAAAACATACATGTGAAAGAAAACTCAAATTTTGATTAATTTAAATACTTAAAAAGTACAATATTAAAATTACAATTTCCTAATTAAACATATTCAAATTACAAACGTCTAAACATTCTAATAAAAATACTTAAAAACATTCAAACTTCGAATTAAAAGAGGAAAACTAGGGAGGAGCTTCGGCATCGCCATCACCCCTACTACATAGAAACCCGTTCACGCATCTTCTTCTTCGCCATCTTCATCGGGAGACGATATTCCAAGTTCCACTTCTTCATTGTGTATGTTTGATTCCAAGTCGACGTCAATTGGGTCTTCTAGTGTGGTCACGTGTTGTCTTCTAGCCGCACCATCCAAGTAATCTTTTAAACAAATACACACTTCCACAGATTCGGGACTCAACCGTGATCTTCTTGCGGATACGACCCTGCCACTCACAGAAAAAGCAGATTCCGAAGCTACCGTAGAAGCTTGGACGGTTAGTAGATCACGGGCCATGGCGGCTAGAACCGGAAATTGTGATTCCCTTTCCTTCCACCAAGCCAAAATATCAAAAGTTTGAAAATCCTCATATGTATAGTTTGCTATAAAATTGGTTGACATGTAATTTCCCAACTCACTACTTGGGGTGGAACCACGTGCTCTCTTGGATTGAGAGTTCATAATTGTGTTAAAAAGTGACAAACCCGCATTACTTTGGCGTCTACTAGATTCCGCTCTCATTTGATCATGAATGGCACTAGATGTCCCGTATTTACCCAAATAGATCTCAAACATATCTCGAAAACATTTATTGAAATAATTGGTTTGGTTAGTTATAAAAGCGGGATCATCTTCGGTAAGGTTAAAAGAAAATGCAATTTGTTCGATTAATGTTTCAACTCCACCAACGTTTAAACAAGGGTTTAAAGCGGCGGCACAAGTAAATACCGGGGGAATTTCCTTAAAATATTTTAAAAGTTTTTCTTTCATTTTTGCCCCAACGAGTTTCAATTCTTCACCTTCAAACTCAAAGTCACCAATTTTGTTAGCCATCAAAAACAATTGGTTAAGCACCAACGGACTAGTGGGATAATAAACGCCGGATAAACAAGTTGTTGCGTCTTTAAAAACCTCAAGTAAATCGTGGAGTTTTGAAATAATTTCTCAACCCTCATTCGGATACTCTTGTGCTACAAGACCTTTATCAAACAAGTTTTTGTGAAAAGTGTGCAACGTATCTCTTTGCCTTAAGGCGGAGTGCATCATCATCCAAGTGGAGTTCCAACGAGTTGGACAATCCAAATTTGGACCCAAAGCTTTACAATTAACCGACTTGCAAAAACGTTTATAATTATTCAACCGTTTGTTATTGGAGCAAAAAATCGATTTTATCATTTCTTTGAAATCTTTTCTTTTGGAGTCAATAACCTCCAAACCGGCTTGAACGGAAAGATTGATGATGTGTGCAACACAACGAGTGTGAAAAAACACACCGTCTAAAATTGGTGAAAGTAGTATTTTTAATCGTGGAACCGCGTTTGTGTTATTTGACGCATTATCAAACGACATAGAATAAACTTTGTTTTGTATGTTATAAACACAAATCACCCTTTTTAAAAGCGCAAATAAATTTGCGCCGGTGTGTGGTTCACCAAATAACTCAAACGCGATTGTACGTTTCATCATTTGCCAACTATCTTGGTCTAGCCAATGTGCCGTGACGGCTAGAAAAGAATGTCCGGTGTTATGTGGAGAACTCCAAACGTCACATGTAAGTGACACACCATAACGGTGTTCTTGGAATCCTAAAATCATTTTTTCTCTAGCCTCACGCCACATTTTTATTGCATCACGCCTAAGGGTAGTACGACTTACAGCGGTGTAACGCCGTTGCATTAGTGTTTGGATGGTTTCGGTGAAATCTTTATCATCAAAGTGGTCAAACGGCAAAGCTTTTGTAATCACGAACCTCGTAAAAGCGTCTCGTAATTTGTCGTTGTCGTAAATGAAAACACCACCTTGATTCGTCATGTTGGCTTGAGTTGCATCGGATGTTGCTCTTAGCGCCTTGCATGACTTGGAAATATGAGCCCTCAAAGTAGAGTTGCCTTCGGGTGCTAGAAACTTGTGACAAAGTTTGCACCGAGCCCTTTTTGAACCGTTGGACATCTCGCACAAGTCGAAATGTTCCCAAATTTCTTTATTTCTATTATGCTCGAGAATCCTCACCACATCGGGGTTTCCTCCTACGGAAGATGCTCCCGTATTCGGCATGCTACTACTACCGGCCATGATATCAATCTCAAGAAAGTGAATGAAAGTGAGCTTTGGTGAATAAAAGTAGAGAATTTGGAGAGAATTTGGAATATGTAAGTTGTGATTTAATCCCACAACATACCCACACTATATATAAGTGTTTTGGGTGGCAAAATGGTAAAAAAATAAGAAAAAAACGGTCAAGAAACAACCCAAACGGCTAGAAAACGGCTACTTTTTGAACCTAACGGCTAGTAGTAAAAAACCGGATAAAAACCGGTTTCAAAAAAACCGGTTTTTTATCCGGTAAAAAAACCGGTCGGCCCAAAATCCTACAAACCGGTCATACTATCCGGTTTTGAAAAATCCGGTCCGGATAAAAAAAACCGGTTTTTAGAAAATCCGGTTTCGGATATTTTTTCGTATAAATCGGATATTCGGATTTTTTTTGCACCTCTAGGCACATGGGATGAAGGGGCCCAATTTTTTTCCAAATACCTTATTCGAAGACACTAAGACATGATTCCCGATGGAGATGTTGATTAATCTATTCGCCCCATGCCTCCACTAGTTGCACTATGTCTTTTGATTGGTATTAAAGGAAGTGGTTTGAATGACCAAAATGTCCTAATGTACAAGGCACGTGCATGAGAGGTCTATAACAAAGATATTAACGAGTGTTAATGTAAAAACCCAAATTCTTAGAAAAAAAATACAAACAATAGTGATTGTCAATGTAATTTTGAAAAATAAAAAATGAAAAATGAATTTTTTGGCAAATCACATAAACGATATTTATAATTTACTTTTAATATTTCATACATAAACTAATAGCTAACTAGAGTTGTCTAATAGAGAAATGTTCAATATAGTCCATACTTATTGCATAGTCTTAAGGGACTAATCTTAGTTTTTGGATCAGCCCCATCAATGTTCCAGATTGAATTTTAAAAATTTTGGCGGAGTGGCATTTTCGTAATTAACATGTAATGATTTTACCATCACATGTGATTGTATAATGAATCACATGTGATTTTATATTAAATCACATGTGATTGAATATTAAAATTTAGGACTATACTTTTTATATGAACTATATTAAACACAACTCTTGTCTAATAAATTATTTTGATATTAATCTTTTATTTATTTAGAAGATAAACCCGGCCTTATATACAATTCAACCTACATAAAAAATAAATTCTATTTATATCAGATATATAAGTGGTCGGTATAATTATGTGCTAGAAACATCGTTTAATAATAACTACTAGTTATTCTCTACAATGGGTATAGTAAATCTCTGGGCGATTGCACGTAAGAGTAGAAGACAGTTTGAGTTGGAACAGAGTGTACCGCATAATTTTACAAAACAAATTATACATAACAGATCGATATATTTTATTATTTATTATAATATTATCTTTAATATATATTAAAAGAAAAGGTTTCTCTATCTTTCTAAAAACTATCCACCAATCACAACACTTGATTTTGAAAAAAAAATAAAAAAATCGAGATGATGATGTCAAAAATGCCACAATCTGGAAGGGGGGACATTGTGAAAATTCTGAGGGGGTTTTATAATATATGTTGGGGATTTTATGAAAATGTGAGAGAGTTTTATAAAAATTGTATATTAATATAATTAATTATAGGTTGTTTATAAAATATGTTTAATAAGTTATTATATAACTAGTTTAATACCCCGTGTATAAACACAGAGATTTTAATGTAAATTTTAAATATTTATGATGAGATATTTTAAACTATAATAAATACATATATCGATTACAAATGAAGAATCTTTAATGAAAATTGGAAGATGAATGAAAAAAAAATGATATATACTCGCAGATTTACCCAGATAATTATTAGTCATTTTATGAATTTGAAGGATTGAAGCACGTGAAGTTTAGTATCCTAAATAATACAAAGATAATGTGCTAATATTACCATTAAATTAGGTAACAATATTTAATGTAAATTTTGAAAAGATTGGTTTTATTTAAACATATGGATTAAATATTTATTGAAGATTATAAAATTTTAGAAATAAGATGATGACATCATAATCCTAGTTTTTAATATATATTAAGGATTAAAGATTAGATTAGATTAGAAGATTAGTTTGACTCTAAAAAGTCAAAATCAAAATTTTAGAATTAAAGTAATTAATGGCTAAAATCAAATCTTTTATTAAATAAAGGGTCTAGATCAACTAATAATTTTTTTAAGTTAGTCTTTTATATATATTAGAAGATTTGTTTAGAGAAATAATAATTATATGTTTGTGACCGTCTCATTTTTATGTACGTTTTGGTATAAATTTTATTGTAATATGACACTTTTTTTAAAGTAGTATATTTTTAATTGTTTGTTATCCATTAATAGTAGTGGGTAGGTTATTCATAAAACAATTTATATCTTTTTTATATTTATTCTATCTACGTATAATAGTTGATATAATAACTGATTCCTCGGTCTTTCGATAAAAAGTAATAAAAATTTTTTTTTTTTAAATGTTGTTTTATTTAAGATAAATTTATATAAAAATAGATAACATTTAAAACAGAAATAGGTGCATCAATCAATATAAAAAATTAAAGAATCATATATATAATCAACTATTAAAAAAAACTATTAAAAAAAAAGGGTACTTATATCATCAACTATTTCCCTAAAAAATCTCCACCAATCATATCCCTTGATTTAAAAAAATTAAAGAAAATCAAAAATATATTAGTTATTATATCACATTCCATCAAATCTCTTAAGGGAAAATTTTTTATAACAAACTTCATGTGTTTGTTAATCTTGGATAAGATACTAATATATTTTTGAATTAATCGTGGATAACATAATAATATATATATATTTAAAATTGAATTGAATACATATTTCTAATCGACGTGTATTTAATTGGTTTAAAATTACTCCACTTTGTTAGGTAAGGAAGTTACTTTTAGAATTAGGTTTAAAAAAATTTAAAATGTGATTTAAAAAATTCATGAAATTCTGTGATTGAATTACCTAAAAGCTAGATTAAGAAACGAAAATTATATATAAGTGTTTGAAGATTCGTAATTTGTTCCTTTTTATCTCTAATTTCCTACTCTGCCTTAGTAAAATTCGTTGATTTTGTGTGCAATTCATTTAGTAAACGCGAGGTAGTGAGTTCACAAATCAACTGTAAAAGATATCTTCGATATCTTATGATATCAAAAAAGAAAAAAACAACATTCAGTAGATAAAAAAAAATCGTGAATTAGGGCAACAATTATAAAAGTATGAAAAATACTCAAGTATGAAAAATAGTTTAGTTTGTGTGTGCGTTAAATTACTAATAAAACCATGAATGTTGTTTATAAAGAGTGTCTAAAGAAAGTATTATGATAATCTTATGTATTAATAACTTCTGTAATGTTTATCATTTCTTACGAGATTTTATATTCATATATATGTTTTCTAATTTTTAACGTGTTAATATTTTTAAAACTATATAAATTTAAAATTGTCTTATATCATCCCCGTGTTGATACACGGGTCGCTTATAAACAACATCAACAATAATATTATAGTTATAGTTTTACAATATCGGGATAAAGCTCCATCACGAGAAACACATTAATATTATACTAAAACTTTTAGACGTATAATGTAACTTTATATTTCTTAAAAAGAGTATTTAAAGAAGTACTAAAAAGACACGTTTTTACTCATGGACAGTTATATGTGACAGTTTCTTGAGTGAAGAGTAAAGAGAGGTTAAAAGTTTTAATTTGCGATGATTAAGGAAACCCTAGTAATAAATCTATGAATGTTGTTTATACAGAAGTTTTAAAGAAAATCTAATGATAATCTATGTATGAATTTCAAAATTCTGTAATGATTATTCATTTCTTACGAGATTTTATATTATATCTATGATTTGTGATTATTTTTACTATACGTCTTAATACTCTTTAAAACTATATAAATTTAAAATTGACTTATATCATCCCGTGTTAATACACGGGTCACTTAACTAGTATAAATATAAATATATTATACAAGACGATGTTGGATTACCTTTTTACCCTTAGGGAAAAGTAAATATGCAAATTAAGGGGAGTGCCTGCGCGTGCAAATTACATGGATTTGTAGCGTAAAAGCATGCAGGTTCACAAAACCAGGTCCCCGCATGCCGGCCAATGCACTATATATTACTACATTTCATCCGAATATCACTATACAATATATATCAGGAAAAAAAAATACTATTATAATATATATTAAGTTGTAGATTCATTAATTAGCAAAACACTTGTTGGCGGATTGGTAATTGAGTTATTGTTACCCAGGCGACCTTTGGTACGAATCTTGGCTATGATAAATGGTGAATTTCAATTTTGCTGTTTTGAATTCTTTATACCTTTGTATTCTGTTTGGCCGCTTTAACTTCTAATTAATTTCATCAAAACGTGGACTTCCATTTTTAACTTCGTTTTAATCTTTGTATTTTTTTTAAGTTTTTTTTTACTTCTATTTTTTTAAAGCGTCGTGTCTGCCTTCTTTTAAATTCTCTTTTGCTAAATGTAAAATTCATATATATGTTTTTTTATAATTTTACGTAAAGAGTATTTAATAGAGTAGTTTATGCTTCAGATATACGTATATGTTTATATATTTATATATACTAGTTAAAAGACTCGTGAAAGAATGAGAAAACTTTAAGATACTTTAAACATAACGTGCAATTGAGTATGACTCAACATAATAAATATAGAAAGATTTAATAATCAAATGCATCAAGCTGAATTACAAATATCCGACAATCTAACCAAAATACAATTGCAGTACAATACGTTAAGTCTAACAAAAACATCAAACTAAATCAGTTCTGAATAAGCAATTAACTCCACTACATAACCAACATTTAGACATAAGAATTGGATAATGAGAGGATTCGGATTGTTTTGAAAGGATATAATTTAGTAACCTTGAAAGTCTTGTGTATTCATTGAAAAAACTTAAAATGTGAATCCAACATTATTAGATATTGCATACATCCTCATCTTTGCATTAATACACAAAAAAAACTATAACAAAGTATTTAATTATTTACCAGTTAAATCAGGGTGCTAACCAATTTGCTGAAGAATAAGTGAATGCTAGTTTAGTTATTGATTTATAATTTACCATATATTAAATAGGTCGAATGAAATATGTAGATTATCTAAGTAATACCGTCCAACGGAAATAGGACAACTATGACTCATTTGAAAATCTTAGGAATTATTTTAAAATATAGTTTAACCATATATATTTTCTTGTTGTTATTACATAAAACCCAAGTTATAAATCGTAACGAATACATAATCACCTTATTAGCTCATAATAATATTGTCTCAAAATTCGGATGTCACACTCATAACCTTTTTGTTGGCATGCAAACTTTTGCGCCGGTTATCACTAACTAATAATATATTCATTCAAACCGTCACAGTTTAATTAATATTTTATTTTGAAATCCTTGGCATAAAAACATATCAAAAATTTAACGTTGTATGATTATGCCAACGGAAAAAATAACAAATTTAATGATTCAATTTCATAAACAGATACTGCCTAATAAAAAGGGATTATGTATCACTAATCGGTTGTAGTAAGATATTTTCATATACCATAAATCAAAAATATCTCATATAAAAGAAAAACTGATTTATTGATTCATAAATATAAAAACTAACCATAAATATGTTCAATAGTTTAAAGTTTTATAAGCCAATAACCTATTTGGTGAAGACTAAGTGTCATTTTGTTTAGATGTACACAAAGTCAAAGATTGTAACCCACTTACTTCGATGGTTATAAAATAGACTATTTTACTAATTAAAATAATATATATTATTTTTTAATTTTGTATTACATCAAAATATAAATAAGAATAAGATGATGACATATATAATTGTATTTATCATTATACATTAAAACTTATAAATAAACTTATATATACACATACATAATTAAATACATCTATTAGATATATATATATATATCTTCTAATATAAATAAAAGACTAATTGATATCAAATTATTATACGATCGAAACCCTTCATTTAATAAACCAATTTTAATTAAACAATCTTAGCCATCTATTTAATCACAATTGATAAAAGCAATTTTGACTTTTAAAGTTCAAACTAATAAATACTAAAAAGTTTGATTTTAATAAAAAAAGGAAAAGGTCAATTGGGTGAAATTAAGGATTTCATTTGTTGAATTTGAGATATTTAAGGAGGGGCCATTTATATATATAACATTTATTAGGAAGAGTTACTGTTCTATGAACAGTAACTTTCTTCTTAAATATTATATATTTTAAGTTGCAAAATATAACCAATTTTACATTTGGCTGGTTGGTAAGTATCATTTCCTTTGAGCCCCACATCCCACGTTCGATTCTATCCCACTCAATGTCATGCTTTGTTCACCTTTTTTTTTTTAGAGATAATCGTATTTTTCTTTTACAAATTTTTTGTTAATTTTATTCAAAGAATTAATTTAAGTTTTTACTGTTTTGTTTATAATATAACAGCCGCTATAAATATAAATATATGTTTATCACCATGTTATTTTTATCTACATTTTAATATAATTTTTATAGTAAAATAATTTTTATCTAAACAATGTATTTTGTGATCTAATACTAAAAAATATATATATTTCATTCAATAACTATTATATAACGAAAGGGGCAACTCTAATTGTTTATCTTAATGAACGTTTATGAAGCGTTAGTCCGTTTAACAACAAACATTAACAAGATTTTTTATTTGTTTAATTAAACGAACGAAATATGTTTCATTCTTTTGAACGATATTATGCTCTTGAGTGTCCGGTTTTCTGTTTGTTTATGTTTATTTATTTATATTTGTTTATTAAAAAATAGTGAAAACCTCATAGGTATATTGTATTACATTGATAATTATTTATAGAGTATAAGGGTAGCTGGGTAGGGTTTAAACCCTAATATGAAACCCTATAGGGCCTAAGCCCAACTATGCTAAATCTTGATATACATCTCTAACACCCTGTTCTTGAGTTTTTTTTACAAAGGAAATGAAAGGATTTGGAAGGAAAGTAAAACAATGGGGGTGTTCTCAAGTTTCATTTAGGGAAGGAAAGGGAGGGATTAGAAAGGATAACTCAAACTTATTTTGTATCAAAATCTTTCCTTAAAAAAATGGGATGATTTGGAAGGAAAGCCTTTCCTCCCATTTCCTTTCCTTCTTAAACTCGAGAACAGGGCGTAATATATGCGTTCGTTCGTTAATGTTCGTTTGTATATATAGATATTATTAATATATTAATTTTAATAATATATAATATTAATTATAATTTTATATTAATTTTAATAATATATAATTATTAATTATAATCCTTATTGTTAAATTTGTTATTTATTTATAGATTACAATTAAATAACTAAATTAACTTGTAATGTGTGGTTAATTAATAACTTAATATATGTATTAAAACATTTATAGTATTAACTTTTTATAATATTTACAAATCAAGGTAAATATAATTTTCAAAGTAATATATAAGAAGGGCCAACTCTATTTGTAGGTTAAAAATTCGCACATCCATGCAAAGTTAGTTATATATACCCAAAATGCGTCAGCTAGTATATAGATCCAGCTCCACGGTCTTTAGACTAGTTGGACTCGTAGTCTAAAGGCTGCTGCAAAACCAAAAATATTTCTTAAGAGTAGCATTAATATTTTAAAAAAATCGATTAATATAGAATATGTTTGTACCTAAATAAAAATAATCGATTGAATTTAATTGAACTACCAATAAAACAAGGGGTATCCTGTGTTCTCTCATGCTACATATATATCAGGTTTTTCATGTGTAATAAAGAGATATGTATGCTGTTAGTTTGATATCGTAAGAAACATATATAATAAAAAATTATAGTTATTTTGTAATTAAGATTAATTATTGCCATTAGTATATTGTAAACTACTTGCATTGATAAGGTTGAGATTAAAAAGTTTTTGATAATTTATTATTATGTTCAATTCACAATCAAACATTTTTATTAAATTATGTGTAAATTTGTAATATATATAAGAATGGGAGGTAATAAAATGGAATATTAAGAAAAGAAGAGAGTAACAGGCGGAACATATAGGGAGAAGTGAAAGAGAAGCGCTTAAAAGCAAGCAGACCAACTTTGAGACCCAGAATCAAGTGTAATTCCCTTCTGCACACCCCAAAGTAAAGTATATTTTTAACACCCCAAATTAATTAAATTAATTCTGTTAAATATATGTAACAACTTTTTGGGAGCTAGATTACATTTAAAAGTACATAAAATGTGAAAATAATAAAATAATGGTATGCCAAAATTTATAAACTGTTTTTTGATTGTTTTTTAACATAAACATTTACTAAAACTCTTAATTAATCCTAACCTGAATTGAATAAACAAGATTATTTACTATTTTATTAAGTAAATATTACTATCAAAATACATGATGTAAAAAAAGATAAAGTTATCAGTCTTTGTATTGAAGACTGGAAACACCCAACACCCCACACCCACCACCTGCTTTCTCTCTCTACTTGATTTTTATTTCTCAAAAATTGCATGTCTTGGTCACAACCCAATATTCATTTGCAAACCCCACATGCTTAAACTCTAAAAAAACTCAAAACCCTCCATTTTTTGTGCTCAAATCATCAATATTGGAGCTATTTAATTACTTGTTGCCTTGAAGTTGTTGTTGTCAGAGCATAGAAATCAAGGCATAGAATTAGAATAGAAACTCTAGAGAGAGAAGATTCATAACAGCTGTGGTGGTTTTTTATTGTATTTGTTTTTGTTTTTTGTTTTGTGAACACATCATTTGATGCTTCGAAAATGGCGTTAATAGAGTGAAGTTTGGAAGCTATTTGGATTTTGGAATGGCTAGTTTTCATTGGGAGAAAACAGAGGAAACTTGTTTGTGTTATGATTTCACAAGGAGACAAGAAGAAGGCAAATGCACAAAACAAAAACAAGAAAAACAGAAAACAGAGTTGTTTGGAAGAAGATCACAAGTACATACAAGAGTTGTTATGATTTCCTCGTTTGTTTTCTTCCTTTTGTTCTTTTCCTCTGTTATTCCGGCCATTACAGCGGCCCCATTCGAAGACTTCCGGCGACTGAATCAAAGTTTCCGGCCTGGGGAAGAATCAAAGAAAATGAGATTAATCAGAAGCCATCTCATGAAAATTAACAAACCTTATGTCAAATCAATTCAGGTATGTTAAATACGCTACGGTTTATTGTAATTCAGCCCTCCCCTCCTCACAAAAAAAAAAAGAATAAAAGAAATAAAGTCGCATTTGAATTTCAACAAATTATGTTGCAGAGTCCGGACGGGGATATAATGGACTGCGTCCCGGTTCATCTTCAGCCTGCTTTTGATCATCCTCTGCTCAAAGGAACAAAGCCAATGGTGGGTTTACGTCTGTGTTCTTGAAATATATTACAAAATGTTATTATTTGTATTCTTTTTTTTAATATCTGATTTTGATATTTGAATTATTAGGACCCGCCCGAAAGACCAAATGGGTATCATCAGTCAGCGATGGAACCGGAAAACTATCAATTGTGGAGTTTATCCGGCGAGTCCTGCCCGGAGGGCACAATTCCGATCAGAAGAACAAGTGAACAAGATATTTTACGGGCAAGTTCTATACAAAGATTCGGTAGAAAAATTCCAAGACCAGTTTCAAAAGATGTTTCCGCGGATAATGGGCATGAGGTAATTCTTCCAATTTTATTTTAAAATAACGACTGTAAATTACTGATTTTATTTTGAAAATTCTTTCTTTAAATTATAAAGTTTCATGAGCGACGACTGCTTTTTCTTTTTCTTTTTTTCTTTATTTTTTTCAGAAATTTGGCATTTCACTTTTTATGATAGATAGATTGTTTATAGTAAAAATAAATTAAATTCAAATTGTTTGTATATAAGATTTCCAAGCAAAACGGTTCTACCATATTCTTTTCATATTACACACAAAATTTAAATTAGAAAAAAAACAATTTTCTAATCTTGACCGGCATTATGCCCGGCCGGTCACGATGATGATTAGCCTGACGCCACAGCGGCCGTCACGCCGCCTATCAAGGCTCCATTTCGAGCGCTAGCTCTTAAGCGATGATAAATAAGGAGATTAATGGATTTCTATTTAAAAAAGCGTTTACTTCCATTGATGATGGAGTGATGAATGAATTAAACAAATTAAAAGCTGGATGCATGGTTGCTAACATATGTGGTAAATTTGGTGACAAATGACAGCATGCAGTTGGATATGTAAGTGGGGAAGAATACTATGGAGCCAAAGCAAGCATAAACGTGTGGGATCCGAAGGTGACGGACCATAATGAGTTCAGTTTGGCACAGCTTTGGGTCATTTCTGGTTCTTTTGGAGATGATCTTAACACCCTTGAAGCTGGTTGGCAGGTAATTTATCTAAAACCATTATTAATTAATATATCCATCACTTCATTTCTTGAGGGTAATAATCTTGTTCATTGAGAAAATTATATAATATATATAAATGCATGGTGATGCGCGCACATTCACTCATGTTCATGCATGTCTGTGTGTGCTGCTCTTTTTTTCCTTTTTCTTTTTTAAAGATAATAATAACAAACACCAGCTATCAACACAAAGGTTATTGGGCTTTATAAGGGAATTCATTCAATTCTTTTTTATCTAACAGGTTAGCCCAGATTTGTATGGGGACAACTACCCTAGATTCTTTACATACTGGACTGTAAGTTCGCTTTTCCACCTCCCTTTCAGCTCCATCATTTTTATTATTTTAAATATTGTATATATTTATTTAAATCATTTGTGGTAACTAATTCTAAACTTTAAAATTAATACATTGTAGACTGACGCATATCAAGCTACCGGATGCTACAATCTGCTTTGTTCGGGTTTCGTTCAAACAAATAACAAGATTGGGGTCGGAGCAGTAATATCTCCAACATCATCATATAGCGGTGGACAGTTTGATATCAGTATAATGATATGGAAGGTATAAATTGCTTCTGATAAGTTACTAAAATCTATTTATTGTCTAAATTTTACCTTTTCGACACCCTACTCGGTTCGAATAAAGTATGATTATTGTATAAAAGTAATTTTAATCTTCTATCTACAGAAGATATAGATTTTGCATAGCTAGAAAAGAAAAAGAAGTTAATAAAAAAGAGCATAATCATTAGGTTTCTTTAGGAGTGGTGGAAATGTCATCATACATTTCAAAGTAGTCTTGCCTTGTACACCATGGAGATATCATTTCCTAAGCTTTTTCTAGGAAATAATTATATGTATAACGTAAAAGGCAAGTGTAGGAAAAAATTGATTAATCCAAAATTGGTTTTTACTTATTATTTTCTTGTTTTGTATAACATTAGAAAATATTTCAAAATAAACATAGTAATGTATTTACTTGCATGTATTCAATTCAGGATCCAAAGCACGGGAACTGGTGGCTCGAGTTCGGAAAAGGTGTTCTGGTTGGATACTGGCCCGCGGCCTTGTTCAGTCACCTTCGGGATCATGCAAGTATGGTACAATTTGGAGGCGAAATTGTGAATAGTGAAGCCTCGGGTTATCATACCTCAACCGAAATGGGAAGTGGGCATTTCCCTAGTGAAGGGTTCGGGAAAGCTGCATACGTTCGAAACATGCAAGTTGTGGATTGGGATAATAGCTTAATCCCACCGGCTAATCTGAAATTGGCAGCTGATAAACCCAACTGTTATGATGTTAGAGGTGGGATTAGTAATGTTTGGGGTAATTATATTTATTTTGGTGGGCCAGGAAGAAATCCAAGCTGTCCATGAAATGGTGGGTTGTGTTGGGTCGGGTTATCTATTTAGTACAAATACATGGGTCAAGTTTTTACAATCATTTTTGCTATTTTACTTGGATTAGGAGGTTAGGTTTCTTTTTTCTTTTTATGGGTCATTCTTTCAATTTTTTAGCTATGTTGATTCGATTTATAGATTGATAAGTCATGTAAATTTACGGTTTTGAGTTTAAATGGTCCATATGTTATGGTTTTTTTATGTTAATTTTCTATGGTTCACCTTGTTCAATTTATGTGAATTTGTTTTACATATTTAGTTAAATCTTAGTTAAATAAAAATTGAACGCAAGTGTATACTGGGCTATGAAGTGGGCCCAACATATTGAGTCCCTTACGAATGATCCAGTGCAAAGGAAATGTGTCAAAGGGATTATGAGGCTCATCAGTCATCAGTGTGTGTGTGTGTGATAAATTGGTGAGAATGAGATAGTAACTAACCATCTTGCCAAGCTTCTAGATCATACAACTAAGCAATTTCTTATGATGCACTCTACCTCAATTAATTCTAAGCAACTGACATGTGATGACTACATTAATAGCATCCATAATGCAGGTTTTTAAAAAGTTTTTAACCACTTAAAAACTTTTGAAAATGGTTTTTAGTATTGCATCCAAAATGAAGGACTTTAAAAGTCCTTGTTCAGAGAACTTTAAAAAACAATTGAGTGTGTATGAAGGATTAGGAAAATGGTGGGACCTAGGAAAATGCAAGGATTTTTGTAAAGGATAATAAATTGCAGGAAAAAGTTTTTGAAAGTTTTTAAAGTGTGATAAGCTGATGTGGCACGATGTGACAGTCTGAAGGACTAAATTTTGGTTTTTAAAGATTTTTGCACTGTGAATGCTCTAATAGATCTCAAACATAATACGTGTTGTATATCCGAGTTCTCAAAAATCCATTAACTCACATATACAATCACTACAAGAAAAGTAAGTAATAGTAACGACACTTTTAGTGACTAAAGCCTAACTAGATGTCGTCACTAAAGCCTGCGTCATCCCTAAAGATGTCGTCACTAAAGCCTGCGTCATCCCTAAAGGTGTCGTCACTATTGCCACTGAAAAAATAGGCGCCTATATTTTCCCCCTTTTATTTTCACGTCGCCACAATACTCCTTACCGTCACTAAAAGCGTCATCACAATTGCATATATAGTAAAACCCCTAAGACTTCTCACTTTCCTCACTTCCCCACTTCATCAGTCAACCCCTTCTCCTCCGATCACTGCCCCCTTCGATCTCAGCCGTCGAAACCCGCCGCCACCGCAACCATGCCGGTGCCGCACGTCTTCCGCCTTCCGCCTTCCGCCGCACGCCGCACGCCGCCGCCCCTGCTACACCCAGTGAAAACCCTAGATTTCGCAAAAGGTAACTCCGACCCTGTTTCTTGTTTGCTTCGATTTCTATGCCTTTTTGCTTCTCTGTTTCTATGTGTGTGTATTACGGTGAGTGTGTATGTTCCGGTGAGAGTGTGTGATTTCCGGTGTGTGCGTGTGTGTGAGTCATGTGTGTGTTCCGGTGTGTGAATGTGTGTGTGAGTCATTTGTGTGTGTGTTTTCCAGTGAGAGTTTTTGTTTTCCGTGTGTGTTCCAGTGTGTGTGTTTTCCGGTGACAATTTCAGTTTTCTGGTGAGTGTGTGTGTGTGTGTGTTTCAGTGTGTATGTTTGTTCAAATGTGTGTTCAGTGGTGTGTGTGTGTTTGTTTCAGAATGTAAGTGTGTGTATTGTTAATTATTTTTATTTGTTGAATATTAATGTGTGTGTGAGTCAGTGTGTGTGTGTGTTTGTTTGTTTGTGTGGTTGTTCTAGTGTGCGTAGGTGTTTCAATGTGTGTGTGTTAATTGTGTATTGTGTATCAGTGTGTGTGTATTGTGTGTCCCAATTTCTTGGAATTTCACTGTTTAATTTTCAATACTTGTTTTTTTACCAGCTGGTTGTATGGAAGGAAGAGTTAGAGTGCAGCGATCATCATCTATCCATCTCGGATAATATTTGAAGGTAAGATTCATAAGGTATATTCAACCTGTCGGTTTGGTCCAATTGAAAAATAATAAACTTGCTGATGGATGGTGGATCCTTGTGTTAGGTACTTTACTTACATGTGATTTAGCAGCTATGTTGTCTTTTTTTTTTTTAGTTCAAATTGACAGTAAGTACTTACTCAACTAGGTAGGTAGTTAGCGAATTTTTTTCACAAATAATACCCTTTACACCAAAATTAACAAAACTAATTGATTTTTTTTCTTTTTACATAAACACTATAACCGGCCTTTGAGGGGCCGGTTTTGAGGGTTAGTCACATCAAAAATTCAATCCATTCACTCAATTCGTGGACACTGCCATTCTGCCAAGCCAACCAAACCATTGATCATTGACCATGCAAGACTCAAGGTTTATATTTTTTTGTTGTTTGAATTTTTTTTGTTATTATTGTATATTTAAGTTAATTGTTGTGTTAGGATAGATAATATTGTAGGTTTATGTTTTATTTTTTATTTTTTGTAGTTTATATATATATATATATATAGGGGAGGGTTCCATTGAGAACCGATTTTAATGCGAGAACCGTGAGAACCAATCTTAGCCGTTGATTTGATAATTGGAATTCATGGATAGAGAGCGTGGGGGATCAAGTGTGGCAGGGTGTATGTGAGGAATTCATGGGTGGGCAATGACTTTAAAAAAGGGGGAATTGGACGGCTCAGATTGGTTCTCGCATTAAAAATGATTCTCAATGGAACTTCTTCCTATATATATATATATATATATATATATATATATATATATATATATATATATATATATATATATATATATATATATATATATATATACATACATACATAGGGGATGGTTCATTCGAAAACTGTTGTTAGCGCGAGAACCGTGAGAACCAAAAAACCGATTAGGAGACTGGGTTAACTAAAAAGCCGGCATAACAAGAACTAAAAAAGTAAACAATAATATTCTCTGTATAATGTCTATTCGTTAGAAAGAAGAAACAGCATCTTAAATATTCTATATGCTACTTGTTTCTTTCGTTCTTGTTATTTATTTTTTAAGGAGAATGAAACTTATATAGAGTTATAAGAGACCTCTCGAATGTTTGCATGAAAGAGAAGCATGCATGATAAAGAGAAGAACTATTGGTTGGTGTGGAAGTGGTTGTTATCGTCAATGTTTTAAAAACCGATTTTTTAGTTAGATCGGTCTTCTTAGTGGGTTACTGGTCAACTGGTTCGACCGGTGGGTAAACCCGGTTTATAGTTTTTTATTTTATTTTATATATATGTATAGAGAGAAAAATTCATTCGAGAACCGTTGTTAGCGCGAGTACCGCGAGAACTAATCTGAGCCGATCAATTACCCCTACTTCAATGTCGTTGCCCACCAATGAATTTCTCACATGCACCCTGCCACATCTATCCCTCCACGCTCTCCATCCATGATCTTCCCATATCCAAGAAATGGCTGAGATTGGTTCTCACGGTTCTCGCGCTAACAACGGTTCTCGAACGAACCATCCTATATATATATATATATATAGACAAAAGTTCATGCGAGAACCGTTGTTAGCGCGAGAACCGCGAGAACCAATCTAAGCCGTCCAATTCCCCCTCCTTCAATGTCATTGCCCACCCATGAATTCCTCACATGCACCCTGCCACACCCCATCCCTCCACGCTCGCCATCCATGATACTTCCCATATCCAAGGAACGGCTGAGATTGGTTCTCGCGGTTCTCGCACTAACAACGGTTCTCGCATGAACCCTCCCCTATATATATATATATATATATATATATATATATATATATATATATATATATATATATATATATATATATATATATATATATATATATATATAGACAAAAGTTCATGCGAGAACCGTTGTTAGCGCGAGAACCGCGAGAACCAATCTAAGTCGTCCAATTCCCCCTCCTTCAATGTCATTGCCCACCCATGAATTCCTCACATGCACTATGCCACACCCCATCCCTCCACCCTCGCCATCCATGATACTTCTCATATCCAAGGAACGGCTGTGATTGATTCTCGCGGTTCTCGCACTAACAACGGTTCTCGCATGAACCCTCCCCTATATATATATATATATATATACACACACACACACACACACACACACATATATATATATATATATATATATATATATAAACTACAAAAAATAAAAAATAAAACATAAACCTATAATATTATCGATTCTAACACAACAATTAAGTTTAATATACAATAATAAAAAAAAAAAATTCAAACAACAAAACAATAAACCTTGACTCTTGCATGGTCAATGATCAAGGGTTTGGTTGGCTTGGCAGTGTCCACGAATTGAGTGAATGGATTGAATTTTTGATGTGACCAACCCTCAAAACCAGCCCCTCAAAGGCTGGTTATAGTGTTTACGTAAAAAGGAAAAAAATCAATTAGTTTTGTTAATTTTGGTGTAAAGGGTATTATTTGTGAAAAAAATTCGTAGTTAGCTTGTAAAATCGCTCCAGTGATCAGATCCATGTCATCATGATTAGTTAAAGTTATTAAAAAGGTTATTATGTCATATATACTATGATGCTTGTGTTATTTTTAAGTTTAATGTTTTTGACATAAGTATTAGTATATCTTTTCGACACTCAAGTAGTTTGGGCCAGGATGAACTGCGGTGTTGCCCATCAAGAACCCGAGTGAAGAAATTGAGAGCTATTAAGCATAAACCAACCATTTTATTGTAAGTTTTCATCTCCCCTTTATCTAATAAGCATTTTTGTGGGCTTAGTGTGGGGTCTTCCTATGTGCGTATGCTGTTTCTGTCCAATGTTTGAAAGGAGCGTCTGAAATGGAGTGAAATTGATTTTTCAAGACTTAAAACTGCAGGGTTTTGAATTAATTACATATATGTATGTGCTTCATACCATTATCCATTTGTGTACTGACAAGTAATAAGTTCATGTTGTAGAATGCTATTGTCGAGCTGCTTGTCTAAAAGTATTCTGAAGTTGTCACTTTTTGCTATTGTATATAACCAACTTTCAAAACTACCATTTAGTACATCAAACTTCCTAACACTACCATTTAATACATTGGATTACCTGTTTAGCAGGTAACCAATAATTCTGGTATTTTTTTATTTATTTTAATATCCCTCAAATGCCACATGTGTAGCCATGTCATCAGATTTTTGCCACATCATATTTATCTCTTATAATTTAAATGTCCCAAATGAAAATGAAAAACATCATAAACCTATGAAGAACAATCAAAACCCAGATCTAAACAATCAAAACCCTAAGAATCAACAACCTTTAAATTAAACCTAATGAAGAATCAAGAACCCGTAAATCAAAGATTGAAACCCTAAAACAATCAAGAACAACTAATGAAGAAGAAAATCAAATCTTGAACATAAAGAACAATCTAAACAATCAAAACCCAGATCTGAATCGTAAACAGAAGCATAATCGAAACATGAAGAACAATTTAAACATGAAGAACAATCTAAACAGAAGCATAATCGAAACACAAACATAAATCAAGAGCTTACAGATCTGGAATCCATCTTCATTAGAAACCCTAGATCTGTGTTTGATTCGATGAACAGATCTGTGTGTTTGGTTCGATGAACAGATCTGGAATTGCAATAGGCGGTGTCCAAGAACCCTAACTGGAATTTTAATCGGCGATGAACAGATGATGAAGTTCTTGAATCCAGATCGGTGTTCTTGAAGATCTGTGGCCGGTTCTTGAAGATGATGATGGTGGAGTTCTTGAAGATCTGGTAGTTCTTGAAAAACAGACCGAAGAAGATGATGCCCAGATATCAAATCGACGGGGGCGATGATTGAAGATGATGCCCTACGAGCCCTAAATCTCAGATCGATTAAAGATGGTGAAGATGGTGAAACCCTCGATGAAACCAGTCGATGAAACCTTGAACGTCGTGAACCAGTAGGTTGAAGATGGTTCCCCCCAGACCTGCAAAGATGGTGAAACCCTCGATGAAACCAAATCAAAAACAAAACTCTCCGTTGAAGTCTTCCAGGTTGCGTTCTTGATTCAACCGATGGGGATCGTGGTGGTGCCCAAGATTCAAAACATCGATGGTATGAAGATCTGGGTTGAGAATTGCTATTATTATTATTATTATTATTATTATTATATTATATTTTTAGTTATTGTTAAATAGAATATTACACATCATCACTCAAAACACATGCCACATCATCAAAACCGGATCCACATCACCCTTAACCTGCTATCACAGGTTAAGATGCATTAAACGGTAGTTTTGAAGAGTTCGATGTATTAAATGGGAGTAATGAAAGATGGGTATACACAATAGCAAAATGTGTCAACTTCAATGTACTTTTAGGAACTAAACCCTACATGCAATTGGGTTTTGATTCATTTCCAACTCTAGTCAAAGGTCACCCAACTATTCATTCATTCATTCGCCATAGCTCCTTTTTCAAATTGTAGTCCCATTCAAACTAACATTTTAACACAACTTGAACCCCAACCTAACCCCATCCTGGGTGGCTGACTTTCCGGTTGACTTTAATAAATACCGAATTCTCGAACCTTTTTAGTTTTTTTACTGTTCTCCGGTTTCTACTTTTTCGTAAAATACCCACCCACTAGAATAGCCAAGGGCCCAACTCCGAAGCACCAAGCACCTAAAGGTATTGTTTGTTTTGTAGAAATCTCATAGAATTCGAAGAAATGAAATGATATTCCAATTCTATATCCCGTTTGGTTGTTCATTTAATATAATTTCATTCCAATTTTTCCGAAAAATCTACAAATCAAACAAGATATAGGTTTTGAGTGACATTGATTCAATTTTCTTTTTATATATTTAAAAAAAAACATGATATAAAATCTCACTATTTTAAATTTAATCATTTAAAAAATTCAATTTTATTCTTTTAAATTCTACAAAATTCTTATTTCTCTTTCTTTTAAATCGGCCCAACTGTGGCCCAATGGCCAGCCACCCAGACCCAACTACCCAAGTACCCAAGTTAAATCAAAGATTGTGGTTTTCTTTCCAATTTCCACGTGTACATAACACCCAATTAATTTTTGTAGCTTCGACACCTTTTTTTTCCGGTTGACTGCTCAGTACTCCAGCCCAAATAACAATTGTAATGTGTAACAGCATAAAAGATTAGTAGAAGTGTAGAACCAAACTAATTAAACCTTCTTTTGATAAAAAAGCCCTTTTATTTTATTTTATTTTTTATTCTTTTTTTGTTCGGCTCAGTTGCGACTAAGGCTCCGCCCATCTATATAATCCATCCATAATATAATTATGGTGTCTCTTTGTTTAGAATTAGGGGGTGTCGGTTTATTTATTTTTTTAAAGCTTTTTAGCTTTTTAACTTATGAACTTATAAGCTTATAAGTTAAAATAGTGTTTACATTAGCCTCTAGGAGAGAAAATAAGGAACAATTGTAAATTGATCAAAAAAGGCATACTTAAGATAAGAAAACGTTGATTCAAGTTTATAAGGAAGACTATAATGGTAAATGTATAAAGATAAGTTTCTATAGGAAATAAGTTGCTAGAAATTAGCTTATTAAGGGGGTGTTTGTTTTAGCTTTTTTTTTTTTTTTTTTGAGCTTATTGACTTTTTAGCTTATTTTGTGGGCTTATTAAATTTTATGTGTTTTGATAGGCTTATATTAGCTTAAGCTTATTAGCTTATTTTTATGAAAATAAGCCCTTTTCATAAGTCATCTTAACTTGGCTTATCTTCTAGAGTGAAAGCTTATTTTAACATATTTACCAGGGTAAGGATATTGTAAGAGTTAAATCTAGGTAAGAGGTGTAAGAGGTAATTAATAGTAGGGAAAATTTCTTATATATCCTTGCAAACTTACTTAATTACATATATATCCTTCCAAACTTTAATATTACATATATGTCATTCTAAAACCTCTAAACTCTCAAATATATCTTAACACATCATTTATTAGTATCTAAATTATTTAAAAACTAAAAACCATAATCCCTAACCTAAATTAATGGTGAAATCTCCTAAATATCCTTAAAAACCCATCTTCCATCTTCATTCACTTATTTCCAGCTTCATTCTTCCATTATCAGTAATAAATGATTTAGATGTTAAGGGGTCCATCTTCATTCTTCCAAACAAAAGCAGTTGGTGGCCTGCAAAATCACGTCTTCATCATTTTTCAAATGCAGCAACTAGATGTTAAGGGTAGATTAGGAAATCAAAAAATTAACACCTCCTACAATCACGTTAATTCCTAATTAAAAACCGATGAAAACTAGATGAAACAATTTTACTAAAAATGATGAATAACAGAAGGCACAACTCATTAGATACAAAGAGATACATAAATAAACAACATATTGATGATACTGAGCTTCTAGGATTGTGATTTACAAGCAACAAAAACTTGATGAACAAAAAGAAAACCCATCTGAAATACATCAACAATAAGAAAACCAATTTGAGATACATCAACAATAAGAAAACCATGCTGATACAAACAACAAAGTTGTTGAATAAAAAAGAAAAGAAAACGTGTTTGATATTCAAAACTAGTACATAAAGAACTCTATAATCATCAACATTTTGATATACACACTCTAAAATTGATTAATACAAAATATGACGCACAACAAATACTCATCAGTCATCAGTTTTTAGTAGATATACAAGGTTTTTAGTCTTCGTATATGAACCAACTTCTCCTTTTGATTGCCACCATTGATGAACCAAATTCCACCACCATGATCATCATAAAGTCAATGAAATGCCACCGCTCTAAAAACATAGACGATTCATCAATCCATTCTTTACAAAATTAAAGAAATCGAAGAACTTGATGAAAACATAAGAATCTAATGAAGATTTGAACAAAGGGAGAAGAAAATAAAGATATAAAAGTAGTTGTAACTGGATGAACCTTGAAACACTACTACTGTATTGATGAATTACTACAACTCGAATTGTCAAGCCTAACCAAACCTATAAGATTGTGCAATCTACCATACAAAAAGTCCATAATCAAACTGATATAAAAACGATATACAAGTTCTATTTACATTTGAGTCTTAGTTTTAAACAATATGTTTATTTGAGAAACCAGACCATGTGCTTGAAACATCGAATACAAAGATTTGAAGAGAAACAATACCATGCTTTCTGCTAGTTTTATATAGGAAGTGCAACTCACTATGTTCCAACCATGTCCTTTTGCCACATAATTCCTCCTTAATCACAACAACCGATTCATCAAACTACCCCATTAACCACGTTTCAGCAACAAATTTGATGAATGGAGTCCCAAATTCCGGCCACTGCCGTAGCTGCAGCCCATTGCGGCGGCTGTACTCGTCCAACAAAGAACCGACCAAAATCAGTCCCAAATTCATCGAATTTCGTGGTTTTATTCACTACTCGAACCTTACTAACATCATCACGACCCTCAGGAGGCTCATATGTACCCGTAACACCCCTTGGTTGTTGCGAATTTGATGAAACCAATCCCGACATTGAAACCTTTGTGGTGCCGATGCGTTTATACCCCCTAAATCTTTTTTCGACACATCAAACGACGAATCTGAGGCCATAGGCGTGTTCCCCACATCAAATCCCGACGACCCATGTACCTCTCCACCCCCAATACTGCCGGATTCCGCTCGATTTCGCTGTGGGCGCCGTAATCCTAATACGGCCAGATCTGTTTTTCAAGAAATTGAGGGACATAGAGGGGTCGTTTGAAGTTGTCAACAGTGGTCGCCGGAAAATGATAGGGAGGTCGGAGTTCGGTGAACAGACGTGAAAATATGATAGCTTTAGGTTGATAGACGAGAGAAATGGGGTCTGGACTTCTGGTGATTATATGCTTAGATTAAGGAGTGATTTTAGGGTTAATTGAATAAGTGTGCTAAAATACCTATAATGTCCTTTTAACAAAAATACCACATGTCAAATCCTCCATCCCTCTTACCCCTCTTACATAAAAACCCCTCTTATTTGATCCTAATCTTATTTACCATTATACCCCTCTTTGACACCCTCTTTAATACACAAATAATGTATGGATGTCCTTTTTTGGTTATTTTCATTAATAAGTCAAGTCAAACACCTTTTTAGCTAATCTAAATAGTTTTTTTTTCTCATAAGCTCATAAGTTTAAGCCAAAAAAAACTTAAACAAACACTCCCTAAAGCTGGCTTTTTTACCTAAAAATAAGCCAATAAGTTTAAGCTCATAAACTAAGCCAAACACATAAAACTTAATAAGCCCAAAAAATAAGCTAATAAGTCAATAAGCCTAAAAAATAAGCTAAAACAAACACCCCCTTAGTTTACGTAACCGTTTGAATCGTTTTAATCCGAGTTTATATGAATAAGACATGGTCAAAACAATGACGTTATATAGCAGACGTGTTAGTTTTTTTTATCATTTTTGTTTAGTTTTCTCACCATTATAAATTCGTGTATTTCATCTCTCAGAGCCCTAAAATTATGTAATAAATCAAGTCATATTTAACATAAGTCATTATAGAACATTTTAAAAATGAGATACCACATACAAACTTTAAACTTTATGTATATTTCAACTGAATCACCCATATACCATCGTATAAGTTGGTCCATAGCATAACCCATAAGCTACCATAAAGTTGATGTCAAAAGCTAGTCCAAAAGTTAATAGCTTCATTGGCTCAAAGGCAACCACATAGTTGGCTTGTAAGTTGTGCCTAAAGCTAACCTCGGACGGGCGGAGTGGGCAAGTTGGTGGGTAGGCATGATGGTGTGCTTGAGTAAATGTGATGGCCAAAGCAATGGAGGAAAAAACTGATGTGGTATAGTGTGATAGTTTAATCAAAGCTAGAGCTTATCTTAAAGCTGACAATTTTGTTGACTCAAAATTGACATTATGTTGACTCCCAAGCAAACCTAAGCTAACCCATAAGTTGAATCCAAAATTTGAGTTGATCCATAAGTTAAAGTTGACAGCTTTAAAGCGCGTCTTCGGCAAACGCATAAAATGGGCATTATGAAATCTTGTCAAATAATTTGTATTTAAATTAAATTCAAAATTGAATAATTTTTGAAAAAAAGTCAAAATTGAATTTCTGTTTTTTTTTTAATTATTAGCTTAGATTTGATAATTGAAATTTGTATCTAAATAAATGACTATGATTGTTTAATAAATTCTTTTCGTTTTTTAACAGCCGATCAAAACTTTCATTCATCAGAAAAACGCGTTTAATTACACATCAATATCGATAGGACACACTTAATTACACATAAGCACACAGCTTAACACCACCCTCACCCATGATCAGGCAACGAGACCGTAAACAACTTTGCTCGAGCCAGCACACACGCAACAGGCCTCGGAAGCAAAATTCTTTGACAACTGCGTGAACAACAATTAAAATCATTGAACAACAACAAACATCAACCCAACCGAAACATGATAATCCTCCCAAGATGTGCTACGACAGCAACCAAACCTCATGTGGTACCTGCATCATACACAAAGCAACACCCATGTCTAAAATAAACATAGACTAAGGTAATTGCCGAAAGACTCAGCGGCTCAAAAAGGATCTTAGGCTACACTCATGAAGCGTGTCACATGAAGAACTGTTAACAGTTCTATACCTCACCCCCTCAATCACACACACCCTCACTCCCACTCGCAAACTCTGGGTATAAAGTTCTAAGAAACGAAAAATAGAGGCACAATGGTTTATATACAAGGATCCCATCTTTTTCCCATCCATCCTCCTAACCTCCGCGCCAGATAACCCAGCACCCCCCTTATGTCAGACCTAAAGATGGCCCCTTCTTCTACACGCCACTACCCTCAACCATCCTACACCAGCCCACTCAATCCCCCCATTATCAGGCATATATACCCCTTATGTTGAAGCAATTGCACCCACACTACTCCAAACCAGCCCATAAGCAGACCACAATGCCCTCTACATAATGACTCTAACATTGTTTGACTATACCGGACCACAACACCACCCACACAACCATAGCCCAGCTATGTTTAACCCAACAAAGATAAAACCCAAGACCCGTACAACCTACAGTGTTTAACCACGACACCCCAGTGTTTAACATTGTTTGCACGCTACTTTTCTACACACTCACAACACGACAGTGTTTCGACACGACTCCCTCACTTTTAGACACACAACACACACCTGACAGTGTTTAACCATAGTGTTTGACCCCGACCCGTAAGTACTTCGACACTAAAAGCACCCAAGCACAACACGCACCCATGACACAGAGGACCACTGCCAAAACTCGAGACGCCCCAAACACAAACGCATAGACCAATGAAACCCCACCCAACCCCACTCCTTCTATATCTTGCTATATCATGCCCAAAGAACCTTTGGACTAATTCTGGACTGCCTATCCGCTTCCACCCACCTATCCCTGCCATTCTTTTCGTATTAATCTTTTATATATATCAGAAGATTTATCTTAATCTCTAAATATAAATTAAAAGACTAATTTGAATAGTCTGTATTAGATAATCTTAACCGTTCATTTTGGTAAAATTAAATCACAACTATTAATTTAAATTAAAATTAAAATTTTTAGAAGTTAAATTTCTATAATTTGAATCAAAATTAAATCTTAACCATCGTTTAATTATTATAGATAATTCCATATATGTTATTCTTAACCTTAAACATCTCAAAATATCATATGTAACCAAACTTTAATTTTATTATTTTAAACTCTTTTTTAGTACCAATAAATATTTGACTTGTTGTTTATAATTGTAATGATCATGATTGATGACTTGTACAAAAAATACAATTACGTCTTTTTATATTATGATACCACAATTATGACATCACGTATGACATTCCCTCACGTCGACGCTTTTACCACTGGTCTTGGTGTTGACGCCATCTATCACAATTTTTTTAAATCTTATTTTTCTGAGTTTTATAATTATATAATATATTCTAAATATTTAACATTTTTTATTTTTTAAATCACTTTATATATTACAAGGGTATTTAATCTAGTTCTCTTATAAACATGAAAAATGATTGTAAATATCACAAACATTGGTAAAGTTATATCAATTTTCAATTTATAAAAACAATAAAATATTATTTTATACTAATAAAGGGATTCAAAAAGTAAGAAATACAGTAGATGTATTTAATTTTTATAAATACATCTAATTTCTATTAGATTTATCATATTTTTATGATCCTTATCTAAGTTATAAAAATTCACATTTGTTTTTTCTGAAATCCGATCCCGTCTCTATATTAAAATTCGGATTTGATATTATATATTTTTATTTAAACCGATTCGAATAAGAAGATAATTATTTGAATTGAATTTGAACCAATGAAACCTTTATAAGAATGATTAATAACACTGATGTAGTGGAGTCTTATAACAAGTCTCACATGGGATGAGCTATATTGTAATAACGGACTCAACCATAATATTTGTTTTTCTGTTGAAAGTTCCATATGCAAGATGTCTTTATTTAAAGGTTTAATAGTGATCAAATATAATCCACGTCTTATCCAGGTTTTCTTATTTGCCAACCTTTTTAATACAAGGTAACCTGAGGGTTTAAGTCCAGGTGAGATGGGGTCATATGAAGACGTTGTATATGGTGCTTCTTCACATTGTGATTATGGAATGGTTACTATACTGGCAACCGACGGTGTTCCTGACCTCCAGGCAAAATAAAGCTTTATCAGTCAATATAAGCTTTGTTTGTTGTTTGAATTTCTTGATTTCTTATTTATTCTTCTGTTTCATAGGTTTGTAGGAAAAAGCTTAGGCAACCACTGTTTTGGGAGGATGTTAAACCCTCGACGATGAACTTAGGCAGCCACAGCTATGAACTTTGAGGTGCATAGTGCATATCTATAACCTATGAACTTTAAACTACCAAAATACAACTAGTTCTTGGATATTCTTATAGGTTAAAAACTATAAATACACTTTTTGGACTAACAAACATTATACTACTCAAAATGTAAAAATATAAAAATATATATGAAGAATCTTACATACTGGGCCGTGTTTACAAGGGCTTGAGATCTAGTATACACTTATATCTAACAGAATTAGAACCTTACCATGAAAGTGGAAGAGACACCTTAATATATCTTAATGCGATGATATTGTTAGTCTAATGACTATTTAATTTGTATATGATAGTAAGTAATTTTCTAAGATTAAATCTATGAATAATTGAAATGAATAATTTTGTATTTTAAGAATTGATATAGGAAATGATAATCGCGTCTACAACTTGAAAAATGAAAAATCCCGTAAAGGGATCGTCTTTGGCGGAAGGGGGCAAAAACTTTGAGTGAATCCAATCCGTTTTGTCAATAATAACTCCACACGATACATTCCGGTGTTAAAAGCCTAGATGCATGTTAAAAATAATAATATAAAAAATAGGAGTATGATTTATATATAATATTTTTTGTCATACAGAATAATTATGGTTTTAGCTCTATAAATTCACCTACTATCTTTTGAACTATATGTTCAAATATCATACACTTTTTGTAGTTGTGTATCATAAAAATATATTATGTCAAATTATTTCTCAAAATAAAAAATAGCTTTTAACATGATCGAGTTCGAGCATTAAGTTAATTAGAACTTTTTTGTACTAATAAGCCGTGGTGTTTTAAAAGTAAAATTATTAAATTTAAGGCTTTGTTTGCTTTTTAAATAAAGTCTTATCTAAAGAAATGTTTGCGGGGGGCGTATACGTTTTTAATAAGCTTGTTAATTTTTTCAAAGAAAGGTATGTGCGTCCGTAGACATTTCTAATAAGGTTGTCTGTTTTTTCGCAGACATAAGACCTTATTCTATCTTTTTTTACTTATTTTGAAAAACTAAGTCTTTTTTTTCACAAACCTTCTTAAATTTAAAACCTTTTAAACCACATCTTCTTATAAAGACATGAAATAAGATATAAGCCATTTTGGTGAACTAAACCATATTTTTTAAAATTCGATACACATAATAGCAAAACACGACAAGTTGGACACATTTTAGTGAACTAAACCTTAAAATTTACCCCTAGATACTTCTGAATTTCATTCAATTTATTAGTTATAATAAAAAATTATTTTTTATTATTATCAAAATTACACATAATTGAATATATCTAATATAAATATCTTCTAATATATATATATATATATATATATATATATATATTCTAATATAAATAAAAGACTAATTGATATCAAATTATTGTACGATCGGAACCCTTCATTTAATAAACCAATTTAATTAAACAATCTTAACCATCTATGTAATCACAATTAAAAAAAGCAGTTTCAAACTAATAAATACTAATATATTTAATTTTAATAAAAATATGGAAAAGGTGAATTGGGTGATATTAAGGGTTTTCATTGGTTGAATTTGAGATATTTAAGGAGAACGCCATTTTCTTGAGAATGGTTAAAATGGGTAAAGTTATATCAAATTTAATTTATGATAACATAAAAAAATATTAATTTATACGGAAAAAGGGGTTCAAAAAGTAGGAAATACAGTAGATGTATTTAATTATAAATACATCTAATTTTTATTAGATTTATCATATTTCTATAATCCTTATCTGAGTTATAGAAATCCACATTTGTTTTTTCTGAAATCCGATCCTGCCTCTATATTAAAATTCGAATTTGATATTATATATTTGTATTTAAATTGATTCGAATATAAAGATAATTATTTGAATTTAGGATAATGTTTATCTCGATTATTTAAATTAATAGATATACCATCAAGTATTATTATATTAGTTTACGTATTCTAATACAATTTAAATACCTAATAATATAAATAGAGGGCTTTGGTTAATGATTTTTAAGGTGTCATACAAAAAATCACATTACAGAAGTAATATCGTTCGTTCTTTGTACACACGTTGTTGCGGGTGAACCCGTCTTGAGCATTCAAGTAAACTTCATTAGTAGTTTAATTTTTATAAACTGTTTCCGCTGTAATTAAGTTTGCTTGCTTTAATTTATTAAAGTAACGATTTATGTTAAACAATATAATCAAGTTTAAATATATCTTAGTCAAAAACCCTATACATGCAACGTACGTAAAGTGTCTAACGAATGTATATATAAGGACTCTAATGTAGTAGTAGTAATAATAATAATAATAATAATAATAATAATAATAATAATAATAATAATAATAATAATAATAATAGAAATAGTAATAGTAATAGTAATAGTAATAGTAATAGTAATAGTAATAGTAATAATAATAGTAATAATAATAATAATAACAACAATAATAACTTCACATGATACATTCCGGTGTTAAAAGCCTAGATGCATGTTAAAAATAATAATATAAAAAATATGAGTATGATTTATATGTAATATTTTTTGTCATACAGAATAATTATGGTTTTATTACCTCTATAAATCCACCTACTATTTTTCTGAACTATATGTTCAAATATCATAGTATGGTCTAAACATACACTTTTTGTAGTCTTGCATCACAAAAATATATTATCTCAAATCATTTCTCAAAAGAAAAAAATAGCTTTTAACATGATCGAGTTCGAGCATTAAGTTAATTAGAACTTTTTTGTACTGATAAGCGATGGTGTTTTAAAAGTAAAGTTTTTAAATTTAAGGCTTTGTTTGCTTTCTAAATAAAGACTTATCTAAAGAAATGTTTGTGGGGGCGAATACGTTTTTAATAAGTTTGTTTGTTTTTTCAAAGAAAGGTATGTGCATCCGCAGAAATTTCTAATAAGGTTGTTTTTTCGCAGACATAATAACTTATTCTATCTTATTTTTACTTATTTTTTATTTTGAAAAGCTTAAAACTAAATCTTTTTTTCACAAACCTTCTTAAATTTAAAACCTTTTAAACCACATCTTCTTATGAAAACATGAATTAAGATATAAGTCATTTTGGTGAACTAAACCACATCTTTTAAAATTCGATTCACATAATAGCAAAACACGACAAGTTGGATACATTATAGTGAACTAAACCCTAAATTTACCTCTAGATACTTCTGAATTTCATTCTATTTATTAATTATAATTAAAAAATTATTTTTTATTATTATCAAAATTACACATAGAATGATTAAGTTTAAATTAAATTCATTTTAAAATTTAAACCATATAAAAAGATTATATGAAAAAAAAATATCCTAAACAAGATGTCATTATTTTTACAAAAATTAATAAATATGTTAAACGTACTGATTTTGCATGTTTATATGTAAGTTAGTTATGTCAATTTATAAAGATAATTAGAATAATAGAATTTTTAATGGTTTTAATATATTACATATACACATTTAGATAATTATAAATTTTGATTTGGATAATTATTTGAATTTAGGATAATGTTTATCTCGATTATTTAATTTATTAGATATACCATCAAGTATTATTATATTAGTTTACGTATTCTAATACAATTTAAATACCTAATAATATAAATACAGGGCGTTGGTTAATGATTTTTAAGGTGTCATACAAAAAATCACATCACAGAAGTAGTATATCGTTCGTTCTTCGTATACACGTTGTTGCGGGTGAACCCGTCTTGAGCATTCAGGTAAACTTCATTAGTAGTTTAATTTTTATAAACTGTTTCCGCTGTAATTAAGTTTGATTGCTTTAACTTATTAAAGTCACGATTTATGTTAAACAATATAATCAAGTTTAAATATATCTTAGTCAAAAACCCTAGACATGCAACGTACGTAAAGTGTTTAACGAATGTATATATAAGGACTCTAATGTAATAATAATAATAATAATAATAATAATAATAATAATAATAATAATAATAATAATAAGTAAACCTGCGGCTAGTTAAAAGAAAACAAGCATAGTAATCAGGGGCGGACCTGTAGTGGTGCACCCGGTGGCACGGGCAACCCCTCAATATTTTCCGAGTAGTGTAAAAAAAAAATTTTTTTTTTTTTAATACAAGTGCTACCCCTAAAGTATGTGGAAAAAAATCGTGCAACCCCTGACCAAAAGGTCGGGGTCCGCCACTGATAGTAATAACTAAAATAATAAAGCAGCAAAGATAATTAGGCATTCTTAAAATTTGAATTTGTATATATCACGAACTCACCGGCGATTTGTTACGGGATTTATATATATATATACACACACACACCTAATCGTCATTCTAAGTATCACATTAATCACCGTCAGAAGCATTCGAGAGAGAAGGTGTTAGCTGGTAGAGATAGGGAAACCGTGAGAAAGAAGTCGAGAGCACCATAGTTGATCGAGTTTCGGGTCGAGTTCTGTTTTCGAGGTAAACTTTTTAGCCCTGTTTTACTGCAATAACATTCCTAGTTGATTCGGTGATCGTAAACGTGGTTTAGAGACATTAAAGTAGTCATTAGAGATAAAACTTTGGTGTGGTTTTATTTACTTTAATTAATTGAGAATCTTTGAAGTCTATTAGTGCTCGATACGGTATCAACAACTGTGGTGGTTTTTTATTGTATTTGTTTTTGTTTTTGTTTTTGGTTTTGTGAACACATAATTTGATGCTTCGAAGATGGCGTTAACAGAGTGAAGTTTGGAAGCTATTTGGATTTTGGAATGGCTAGTTTTCATCGGGAGAAAACAGAGGAAACTTGTTTATGTTATGATTTCACAAGGAGACAAGAAGAAGGCAAATGCACAAAACAAAAACAAGAAAAACAGAAAACGGAGTTGTTTGGAAGAAGATCACAAGTGCATACAAGAGTTGTTATGATTTCCTCGTTTGTTTTCTTCCTTTTGTTCTTTTCCGCTGTTACAGCGGCCCCATTCGAAGACTTCCGGCGACTGAATCAAAGTTTCCGGCCTGGGGAAGAATCAAAGAAAATGAGATTAATCAGAAGCCATCTCATGAAAATTAACAAACCTTCTGTCAAGTCAATTCAGGTATGTTAAATACGCTACGGTTTATTGTAATTCAGCCCTCTCCTCCTCACAAAAAAAAAAAAAAAAAAAAAAAAAAAGAGAATAAAAGAAATAAAGTCGCATTTGAATTTCAACAAATTATGTTGCAGAGTCCGGACGGGGATATAATGGACTGCGTCCTGGTTCATCTTCAGCCTGCTTTTGATCATCCTCTGCTCAAAGGAACAAAGCCAATGGTGGGTTTACGACTGTGTACGTTCTTGAAATATATTACAAAATGTTATGTTATTATTTGTAATCTTTTTTTTAATTTCTGTTTTTTTATTATAATTTGAATAATTAGGACCCGCCGGAAAGACCAAATGGGTATAATCAGTCAGCGATGGAACCGGAAAACTATCAATTGTGGAGTTTATCCGGCGAGTCCTGCCCGGAGGGCACAATTCCGATCAGAAGAACAACTGAACAAGATATTTTACGGGCAGGTTCTATACAAAGATTCGGTAGAAAAATTCAAAGACCAGTTGTATCGCCCGATAATGGGCATGAGGTAATTCTTCCAAGTTCCAACTCTTAAGTGATAACAACTGTAGATTATATATGCGTACGTACTGTAAAAGTATATATGTTGAGTTAAATAAGGAGCTAGATTGATGGATTTATGTTTAAAGAAATTAAGTGTATTATTTCATTGATCATAATTAATTTGCTTCCATTGATGATCGTACGTACTTCCATTGATCATATATAATATATGATAAATTTGGTGACGTACAAATGATATGGAAATGCAGCATGCAGTTGGATATGCAAGTGGGGAAGAATACTATGGAGCCAAAGCAATCGTAAACGTGTGGGATCCAAAGGTGACGGGCGATAATGAGTTCAGTTTGGCACAGCTCTGGGTCCTTTCTGGTTCTTTTGAAACTGATCTCAACTCCCTTGAAGCTGGTTGGCAGGTATATATAATATAATATATATATATATATATTCTAAAACGATTAATCCATTAATATATCCATCACTTTATTTCTTGAGGGTAATAATCTTGTTCATTGAGAAATTTGATATATATATGCATGGTGATGCGCGCAGTACATTCAACCATGTTCAGGCATGTGTGTGTGTGTGCTGCCCTTTTTTTTTTTTTTTTTTTAATAATAATAACAAACACTAGCAATCAACACAAAGGTTATTAATTGGGCTTTCTAAGAGAATTCACTCAATTCTTATATCTAACAGGTTTTCCCAGATTTATATGGGGACAACTTCCCTAGATTTTTTATATACTGGACTGTAAGTTCGCTTTTCCACCTCCCTTTCAGCTCCATCATTTTCATTATTTTAAATATTATATATATTTAAATCATTACTAATTCTAAACTTTAAAATTAATACATTGTAGATTGACGCATATCAATCTACCGGATGCTACAATCTGGTTTGTTCAGGCTTCGTTCATACAAATAACAAGGTTGCCGTCGGAGGAGTAATATCTCCAACATCATCATATAGCGGTCAACAGTTTGATATCGATATAATGATATGGAAGGTGATTTATAAATTGCTTCTGATAAGCTACTAATTAATTAAAATCTATTTATTGTCTAACTTTTACCTCTTCGATACCTACTCGGTTCGAATCGGGTATGGTTGTTGTATAAAAGCTATTTTAATCTTTTATCAATAGAAAATATAGATTTTGCATAAATAGAAAAAAAAAAGTTAATAAAAAAGAGCATATATAATCTTTAGGTTTCTTTAGGAGATATCATTTCCTAAGCTTTTTCTAGGAATTAATTATGTTTAACGTAAAAGGCAAGTGTAAGAAAAAAATGATTAAATCCAAAATTGTTTTTTACCTATTATTTTCTTGATTTGTATAACATTAGAAAATATTTTGAGATATAGTAATGTATTTACTTGTATTCAGGATCCGAAGAACGGGAACTGGTGGCTCGAGTACGGGAAAGGTGTTTTGGTTGGATACTGGCCCGCTACCTTGTTCAATCGCCTTCGGGATCACGCGAGTATGGTACAATTTGGAGGCGAAATTGTGAATAGTCAAGCCTCGGGTTATCATACCTTTACCCAAATGGGAAGTGGGCATTTCCCTAGTGAAGGGTACGGGAAAGCTGCTTACGTTCGGAACATGCAAGTTGTGGATTTTGGTAATAGCTTAGTCCCACCGGCTAATCTGATATTGTTATCTGAAAAACCCAACTGTTATGAGGTTAGAGGTGGGGTTAGTGATGATTGGGGTAATTATATTTATTTTGGTGGGCCAGGAAGAACCCCAAGCTGTCCATGAAATGGTGGTTGGGTTTAGGGTTATCCTTTTAGTACAAATACATGGGTCAAGTTTTTACAATCATTTTTACTATTTTACTTGGATTAGCTAAGAGGTCAGGTTTCTTTTTTCTTTTTATGGGTCATTCTTTCAACTTTTTAGCTATGTTGATTCTATTTATAGATTGATAAGTCATGTAATTAAATTTACGGTTTTGAGTTTAAAGGGTTCATATGTTATGGGTTTTATGTTAATTTTCTATGGTTTATCTTGTTCAATTTATGTGAATTTGTTTTACATATTTAGTTGAATCTGGTTAATAAAAAAATGAAGGAGAAAGTGTATATTGGGCTATGAAGTGGGCCCAACATATTGAGTCCCTTACGGCCTTACTCATGAATCATGATCCAGTGCTAAAAAATATTTGTCATGTACTCTTAACTCAATTAATGCTAAGCAACTGACATGTGATAACTACCTTTATAAATCCCAAACATAACTTGTTGTATATACAAGTTTTCAAAAATCCATGTACTCACGTATATAATCCCACAATTAGCCTCCAAAATTACTTTAAATCAAGCTCAAATCCAGTGTAAGTGTTTATACCAGACACAATCATTTTTTTAAAGCAATGACTCAAACATTATTGCCAAACATCATTAAAACATAATAACCTCAAACCTATGCTTTAATAAGCAATTCAAAACCAACAAATGAAATATATATAGAGATTTATAGACACACCAATATTTTACACTTATGGTACGAAAATCAAACCTTGAGAACTATAACATGGATTTTGACTATTTTTTAACAAAGCCCTAAGTGTCTTATTAGACCTTAAATGCTAATTGAAATATAGCCCCAAGTCACCAATGCGTTGCAAATCACCTCATGCATGCTCATAGTCCAAAATATTCAAAATCTCAAGCAAATATGTACAAAACATATTTTCCACTTTGATCTTACTGTCATATATCAACATTATGACCCACAAAAATTTTAATTTCGCCTCTGAAATGGGATTTGTATTTGGTAGGAATTCATTTGGTGGGATTCACATTCCCAATCCTCTGTTTGGTTCACAAGATGCTCATTCTCAAGTCACCACCACCAAAACCCACCAACACCACCACCAAAACCATCAACACCACCACCAAACCGCCGGCCACCGCCTCACCGCCGCCCTTCTCGTTCTATACACCACCTCAGCGCCTCCTTTCTCGTTCCAGACACCACCTCACCGCCGCCCTTCTCCCAAATCTGGGAACGACGGGGATGAAGGGGATGACAGAGACGGCGACGGCGAAGGTAACAAGTTTCGATTTCTCGCACGCAACAGCTAGGGTTTCGATTTCTCGCAGACGATTTCTCGATGGTTTCTCACAAGCGACGGCTAGGGTTCGCAGACGATTTCTCGTAGGTGACGGCTAGGGTTTCGGTGGTTTCTCGAAGGGGATGACGAACAAACAGCGGCTAGGGTTGCAGTGGCAGAGAACGACGGTGGTTTGAAGACGGCGACGGTCTTGCGATGACGGCGACGGCGAAATCAGTGATGGTTCGCCGTAATGTTGGCCGGATGGTCGCCGGAGCAAATGCCTCGTTCGTAGGTTTTCCAAATACCAGGGGGGTCCAAGGATTTAGAAATCCTTCATTCAAGGGATTTTATAAAATCCTTGGATTTTGATTCCCTACTCAACTTTGCAAACCAAACACCTTATTTCATGGGATTTGAATTCCCATTCCCCCCAAATCCCCCCAACCAAACACCCCTTAAAGTAAACACGAAAAGTTTTGAGTAAACTGTATACAATACACCTCAAAAAATTAATGGTTTATTATATGTAATTTTAATATCTGAATCTAATAAAAAAACTGCAACAAATTAATGGTTTTTTATATGTAATTTTTAGTTTTTTTTACTGTTTTCTGGTTTCTACGTTTTCGTAAAACACCCAACCCCAAACCCCCAAGGCACCAAGCCCCTAAAGTTCTCGTTTATTTTGTAGGAATCATATAGAAGAATAAATGAAATGATATTCTAATTATATATCTCGCTTGTTTGGTCATTTTATATAATTTCATTCCAATTTTTCCGACACATTTACAAACTAAACAAAATATAAAATTTGAATAGAATAGAATTCACTTTTAGTTTCTTTTAACAAAAAAACATGATATAAAATCCCAATATTTAAAAATTTAATTTCTTAAAAAGTTTAGTTTCATTCTTTAAATTCTTAAACCATATTCTCTTTTTTTTTATCAGCCCAACTGTGGCCCAATGGCCAGCCACCCAGACCGAACTACCCATGTACCCAAGTTAAATCAAAGATTGTGGTTTTCTTTCCAATTTTCACGTGTACATAATACCCAACTAACTTTTGTAGCTTTAATATCTTTTTTTTTCCGGTTGACTGCTCAATACTCCAGCTCAAGTGAGTGTTTACGTTCTTGGTTTCCAAATTTTAATGTATAACAACATAACAGAATATATTAAAACTCGGGTTTTTAGTTAATTCGGTCTTCTTACCAGGTCATGAATCAACCAGTTTGACTGGCGAGTCACACAATTTTCAGAACTTTTAATTCTTTAAACTATATGTGCATATGTGTTTATATATATGTATATAGGAAGAAGTTCATTCGAGAACCGTTGTTAGTGTGAGAACCGCGAGAACCAATCTGAGCCGTCTAATTTCTCCTCCTTCAATGACATTGTCCACCCATTAATTCCTCACATGCATCATGCCACACTTTATCTCTCCACGCTCTCCATCCATGAACTTTCCATATCCGAGGAACGGCTAAGATTGGTTCTCGCGGTTCTCGCACTAACAACGGTTCTCGAATGAACTATCCCCTATGTATATAAACTTTGAAACAATTACTAATATGTTAAAAAACTAAATAATCCATCAAGAATAAAATGAAAATTCTATAGAGAGGGTTACGTGAATACAATGGAGGCTCTGACCATCTATATAATTCATAATTCATCCATAATATAATGATGGTGCCTTTTTGTTTAGTTTACGTAACCGTTTGAATCGTTTTTATCCGAGTTTATATGAATAATATATGGTCAAAATAGTGGCATTATAGATGTGTTAGCTTTTATCATTTATGTTTAGTTTCGTCATCATTATAAATTCGTGTATTCCATCTCTCATAGCCCTACAAATAATTAACTTATAATCAACATAATTCGTTATAGAAATGTATTTAAAAGAATGAGATATCACATACAAGTTTGATGTATATTTTCATATAAACCATCATATAAGTTGGTCCATAACTAACCTATAAGACCATCAACATCCATCACATGTTTCACCTACTTTTTAACCTGCCACATTAGCGCCACATTATTCCCCCATCTCTCATCCCGTTACACAAACCCCTGCATCCATCACATGTTTCACATCACAAAGAAAAAAATAAAAATAAAAATAAAAAATTAGACGCTCACCCTCGCGATGGTGGTCACACCCGTGATCGTGAGCGAGCCATCACCGAGTGAGGCGATGGTCTTCACGGTCGTGAATGGGCCTAACATGACCCTCTACGCGACGGATGTGCATGGTCTAAGCTACCATAAAGTTGTTATCAAAAGCTAGCCCAAAATTTAATAGCTTCCAACTCAAAGGCAACCACACCACTGGCTCGTAAGTTGTACCGAAAGTTGACCTTAGAGGGGCGGAGTGGGCGAGTTGATGGGTGGATGTGATGGTGTGCTTGATTAAATGTGATGGCCAAAGTAATGGAGGAAAAATTGACGTGATACGGTGTGATAGTCTGATCAAAGCTAGAGCTTATCTCAAATTGACAATTTTGTTGACTCAAAATTTTTAGAGATAAACAAGCGGTAGATTGAAGGATTGCAATATGTAACTATGATTGATTGAGAGAGAATCTCATTTCACCTTACAAAACACATAGTTTATTCATTATGAAGTGTGCAACCCTTATATTACCTTGTGTAACACAAGAGTTATATACCTATAAGGTATATTTACAATAAGCACCCTCAACTATTGTTATAACTCATATTCTATTACAATAATACAGTTCTAACAAAAATAAATCTTATGTAGACTCCCAAGTAAACCCATAAGCTAAAGTCAGAGCCAACTCATAGTTGAATCCAACATTAGAGTTGATCCATAAGCTTACCCTAAAGTTGCCAGTTTTGAAGTTCGTATTCGGCAAACGCATAAATTGGGCGAACCCTTAGTGGCATTGTTGTTGTCACAAACGAATGTGAAACTGGTTTGGGTTATGTGGGCCAGTTTAGTAGCTTTTTATTACATTTCCCGTTGAGTAAATTTTTCATCATTACAAGTTAATGAAATGACTCCCTAGTCTGTATAAAGGATATAACGAGCATAAATACCCTCTTTAACAAATCAAGCAATGAATAAGATTTGACTCAACTTGTTCAATTCTATATGGGTAGGATAATTTTAATATTATAGTAGAGAATTGAAAAAAAAACGATGACCTAGTAATGATGTGTCTGTTGTTATTAATTTTTTCTCATTAAAAAGAATTCAAAATTAAGAAATATTTTAAGAATAATAATAATAATAATAATAATAATAATAATAATAATAATAATAATAATAATAATAATAATTACAAACAATTTTTGCTTCACGACATTGATTAATAAATTTGTTCTACTATTCAATCTGATCATCATTTATTTTGATTGGCTCAAAGGTTTCAAATTTGGGTTTCGATTGTAGGTTTGTTTGAGTTATAAGGTTTTGATTTTCATTCCTTCGATTTCATTGTTTTGAATATATGATCTTACAACGTCAGTTTGTGATTGGGTATTAGGAGTATGAATTTTGATTTGTGTCAAGATTTTGAATTTTGAAACGTTGTCCAAAGGTTAGACTTTGAATTTGTGTTTTAGGTTTATGACTTTTGATTTATTGTAACGCCCTAGATTTTTAAAAAAGAAACTACATTTAATATATGAAGAACCTATTATCTAAGACTTGTTTAAAAACGGAAGCCTGACAATTCATGATATACAAAAAGGGTGCATTGTTTTCAAAAGATTACACAATAGATGTCTACACTATGTCCGGACTTTGCCTATCTTTGTCAGCACCAAAAGATGTAAAATCTATTTATTAGCATAAGCTTGATAATTATGCTGTAAAAACACTTTTTTTATGAAAATCTTACTTTTATATATCAAAATTTACTTGTTCAAAAGATAGGTGTTTTCAAACTTTTATATGTTGTTATAGTTAAATGATCATTAAATAAAATTTTCCATGGATCTAGTTAAGCGAAAGTCATGAGCCGTCAACCTATAACTAGAGCCTTCCAACAACAAATCTTGAAAATGAAATATAAACAACAGCATTAAGCACAAAGCTTTATGAGCATACAATCCATCTCACATACCATATATGCACGAATGTATACAGTATGCTGCAAACTAATCATGCCACATATGCCACAACTATTTGGGAGATAATCACTTCAACCCAATAATCAAACATGTTTATTGAAACACATAGGTTTTGATGTTAACAAAACCATACGTTTAGTTAGACTTAGAATGTTTCATAACATGTGTTGTTTGAAACTGACTTAAAAATTTTCTCTAAGTATAAAGTATCAGCTGAGGATAAGCTAAGTACTAAGTATCAGCCGAAGAAATAGCTTCAAAGATTAGACGAGAAGAAAAGACAAGTATAGAAGCATCAGTTGAGGGATTTCAACCATCAACTGAGGAGCTACTCTGATTTGTTGAGCAGTGAAAGTGATCAGTTGAGTCTACTACTTTGATCAGCTGAGGCATTCATGCATCAGTTAAGTAACTTTATCTCACTCGGTCTTTTCTCCATAAGCTTGTCACTCTGAATAATCAGCTGGGCAATCTTGATCAACTGATCACCTAGGATGATTAGCTTACACTTTCTCCTAGTCTAATGTTTTAACAACTGAGCAACTCTATAATCAGCTGAATGAACATCAGTAGCTGAGTCTTTCCCATTCATTAGGCTGAGCAAAATTATACTTGCAGTTTAGTATATATTGTCAGCTGAGTCATGAAACTGTTGTATCAATTCAGTGTTACTTTGTATTTATTCTTAAGACAAAGGCATAACATGTGTTGTTCTATTATGCCTTTAGATCTGTCTTTGTAAAAGTTTTATCACATTTTGAATCTACAAAGAGACAAAGGGAATCGATCTTATCCTCTGGAAAAGGAAAAAGATGCTTTAGAAGAAGAAGATCTCGAATATTTGTTTCAACAATTAAGTATGAATGACAACTTCATACTTGGTAAAGTTAAATCTGAAGAAAGTATGGTGTTGTTTAAAGTACAAGCATGAAAGGAGAAACTTAAACTTCCAAGGCAAAATGTATATGTTTTATAAAAAGTAAGGTATGGTATGTGTGAAATACGGTATTAATCAACCTATCCATGTTTTTTCTCTTGATTTCTCTACTCTTATACAATCAACCATTTTATTAGTTGTTAAAATAGTTTTTAAAAAACAATTAAAATATAATTATTAAATAATTAGAGAAAAAGATACTATAACATTGAAATTGTATTGATGTAAGTAATTTTGCAAAAATTAGAGAAATTAAATAGTTGTTGTGATGTTCAATGATTTATTAAAGTAATAGTTGTCTTAAATTAGTTAAGATAATTAAGGGGTTAATTGGTTAGGATATTGGTTTAAGTGTTTGTATCTTAAGCATAATAATTTGCACTACTTAAAATTAAGTAGTCTTAAAAATTTTATGAGAGAGAATGTTAAATATTTTATAATGTAGTATAGATTGATAGTGGGATGTACTTTTGTAGAAAAATACATTCACTTTATATATTATTTGTATAAAGTGCTTTTACTTTTCATCCATAACTTTATCTAATATAATATTATTATCATATGTATTTTTGCTTCTACCTCCTTTGCAATGACCGGATGCCAACCTATATATATATATATATATATATATATATATATATATATATATATATATATCATTGCATTCTGGACATGCAAATTACGCTTGAATATCTCATTTGTTGAGAACTACACAGAACTTCAAAGTTTAGTTTTAGAAGCAAGTTCAAAACTTTTAAGCAAAGAACAAACTTTTAGAGTTAGCAAATCTTTGTGTATAGAACAAACTTGTTCATGTGTTGAACATCCTAAATACTAGTTGTTAGGATTAGCTTGTCTATGTGTTATACATCTTGTTGCCACCTTTATTGAACTTGAATTTTTCGCATCAGTTCATGTAATTCTTGATTCATTTCAATAAGAATTATATAAAAATATAATTGTGTCTTAAATTATAAAAAAACTAAAGTTTGTATTCAACGCCCCTTCTACAAACGTTTGTTATTGTAGTATCCATCCGGGACCAACAACAACATTGCCACATATGCTAATCAAACAATGTCAAATAGGCTATTATAATAGGGCCACCTAGGATAAAATCAAACAATGATACCCACGCTAATATCAAACAATGTCACCCTGGATGATTACTCACATACAGATAAACATTTAAAAAAATATTCACACATCATGTTTAATGGATTGTGTAATAATCTTGGTCGTCAATTAGCATCTAAATCCACCATCATTAGTAAGATAAACAACATGTATACGATCACGATCACCTCCAACAAGTTAATCTCTAATTCATATTTCAAATGACTCATAAAGTCAACTGCCAGCAACCGACAAGGCCTCAGACACGGCCTCTGTCATCTTACACGCCCTACTCACACGACTACACATGTCGTGCTACACTAGTGTCATAACCTAGCCCTTCACTTGAATCCTTAACCACCAATAGGAAGGACACCTTAATAGATGTTGATGTTGTTGGGCGAATGAACTTTGGTTTGGTTGTAAGATGAAAGTTAAGTAAAGGTTAAAATTTAAGATTAAAAAAATATTAATTTTATATTTTTTATGTTACCAATTAAGTTTGAAAATAATAATAAGTTTTTTTTGAATGATTAATACCGCTAGATCAAAAACTATTTAATTTGTAAATAATCATAAGTAATTTTACGAGATCAAAATATAACTTATAATTTTATGAAAAATTATAAGTGAAATTGAAATGAATATTTCTTTTATAGAATTTATATAAAGTGATAATGGTGTGTACAACTTGAAAAATGAAAAATGCCGTGAAAAGGGATCACGTTTGGCGGAAGGGGACAAAACTTTGAGTGAATCCAATCCATTTTGTCAAAAATTACTCCACATGCTACATTCCGGTGTTAAAAGCGTAGATGCATGTTAAAAAATAATCATTAAAAAAATAGAAAGATGATTTTTATATAATATTTTTTCGTTATACATGTATGATTTTTTATCTCTATAAATCTATATACTATTTTTCTTAAATATATGTTCAAAGTTATTGACAATAAAATGTTGTGTCAAATCATTTTCGAAAAAGAATAGGTTTCATGTAACATGATCGAGTTTGAGCATTAAGTTAATTAGAACTTTTTTTGTACTAATAACCAGCAGTATTTTAAAAGTAAAACTTTTAAACCTAAGACTCCAGGCCCTAAATTTTTTAAGGGCACATAAATAATATACAAATTAATCTTGAACAATCTCTGAGCCGTAATAAATTAATAATAATAAGCTGGAAGAGAAAATTGAACAGGTAACCTTACGGATATGGAAAACTGCCTATACCATTTGAACTATAAACAATCTTTATAATATTTCATGAAACTAAATATCTAACTAATAATATGGTATATGTTAGAATAACCCACTTATGAACAGTAATAGGCGTACGTTACGCTTGACACGAATATATATAGTTATAATATTGATATGATTATTATTTGTAGTTAAGAACTATAAAAAAAAACTATTTATTTAAAGAATGAAATAACTGTCTTTAAATAACTTAATTCTGATTAGATACTTACATTACATATAGAATAATGTTAATTATTCGTTTAATTGTTGTTTATACAGGCAGAAGGAAGTTACTTTAAACTTGAAATAGTTAGTAAAAAAGGTATTTAATATTGCTAATGTTAGACTATTTTATATTTTTATTGATCGAAATGAAGTTATTATACTAAACCGATTTAAGATTTAATAATACTTACATAAAAATTTTGTGTAAAAACAAAATATAAATACATAAATTTATTAATTACAAGGCCTTGGTTTAAAATTTCACTTTAATCCTTTAACAACCTTGAGAAGGAATGCTAACACAGTATATAGGAGGTGTTTGTTTTAGTTTCTTTTGAGTTTATTTTGTCGGCTTATTTTTTATAAGCCTCTTTTTGGCTTTTTTTTTCTTAAGGTCGATTTATTTTCTTATTTTAAATCATAATAAACTCGTAACCTTGAAAATAAACCAAAAAATACACTTATCAAACATAAGTCCATAATAAGCTCAGCCAAACACTGTCTATAGATCTATAAATAATGATGTTTTTACATGTTAATTAAAATGAAAATCTTGTTTAAACCGAATTTATTTCTTAAATATATCTTGCAGATAAAAATTCTATGTTGACATACATACATACATATATATATATATATATATTTCATTTTATTATATTCACTAAAATACAGATATGTAAATTCTGATTATATAAAAAAAAAACTCAGCGCTATAGGTATAATAAAACTGAAGTCGATGAATTTGAGTAGCACAATTTGCATGATATTCAATTAACTTTTTCTTTGTCGAAAATAATATAAATAAGAGTTAATTACAAAGATGGTCCATGTGTTATTGTCCAAATTTCACATTTAGTTCTTTAAACTTAAAAATTACACAGGTAGTCCTTATGGTTAACGTTTTGTTTCACTTTTAGTCCTTTAGACTAACTGGTGTTAAAGTTTACCGTTAGTCAAAGAGTATTTTTATCTTTTTATCATGTTGTCCTTGTTACCAAACAAACTAACCCTATGATGGTGATTCATGTAGATGATGAAAATGGCTGTGTTAGCATCAAAAGATCAAGACCCAAGCTTCTCTTTTTTCTCACCTTTTGCTCACTTCTCTCTTGCTGCTTGCTTCTTCTTCCTTCCCTTCTTTCATACCCTGCATCAACTTTCTCTCTCCTATGTAAGATCACTTTCTCCCTCTACATGTATGTCCTCTGTTTTGTTGGATATCAAGGAGCAAATCTCACTCTCTTAATAAACTAACGAAGAAGAAAAAAACAGAAAGAAAAGGCAGCCTTGCAGAAGACTTTTTGCTGTGAGAAAAACAACCCTAAAGACTACATTGTATATTCTCTCTACATTTCATTAATGCATGGCATCCCCTTTAAATAGGAAAAATATACAACCGACCCCATGAAACAAAACGTGGAGCACATACTAAATTAACCAAACTAAAAGTAATGAAAAACTAGGAAACAAACTAATAAAGAGAACGTGGGTGTGTACTACATAATAACCATGTTTCCCACTCCCTAAATTACGGTCAACCACACAACAGGTTAACCCACTTCATTTTGCTGAATACTCGGTCATGACTAACCATCTTTGACCCGATGATCCATGACTTGATCTAAGTTATCAAGATTACCCAACATGTTTTAGCTCTTCTTTTTGAGCTCAAGATTCTTGCTTTATTTGCTTTCTAATGATCATCTATCTTTGCTTTTATAGATTCATATGAAGGTGAAGATGAAACTCTTTCTGATTCAAAAGCTCCCCTTTGTTCATCTGTCTCAAATGGTAACAGGACCGGTCCAATGAGTTTTCATGCCCCGGGCGAAATTAGCTTCTAATGCCCCTACGTATGAACTTTATTACAAACAAACGAGATAATCTTACATACATGTAAAGGAAATAAAAAAAAGTCAAGTATTTATACTTAAAATGTTCAAACCATTTGATAAAAGTTCCAAACTACCTAAAACGATGCCTCCGTGCATCAATTGGTTTCTCAACAAACTCGTCAGCCTTGTCTATTAGATCTTCAACATTATTAAACTTACCTATTCGATCTTCAACATTATTAGACTTGCCTATTGGATATTGAATATGATATTTAGCAAACTGATTCTTTTTTACTAAGTCATTTGATTTATCAACAAACTCATTAAATTATCAATAGGAACTTGATCATCTTTTTCTAAAGTTGGTTCGAAACATGTTCGTTTTATTGTCTAATGAAATATTTATTCAATGATCTTTGTAATGATTTAACAAGTTATTGACTTCTTGTTCTAATGTTTTCACATTTTCAGTTTTAATACATATATTTTAAGCAATTAAACCAAGTTTGACAAACATTGTTGGGATTTATCTCAAACATCATCTTCTGCATCATATTATTTGCAGATAATGAAGATGGTAACCAGAGTCAAAAATTACATAATATGCAGACACTTATATAGGCACAAGTTACAAACAGTTTCATACATTTGTCTGTTGTACCCAAATGTACTACCCCTAATACACAAAATTAAATAACTATTAACTACTTACCACGTTAACCAACAATCATGAAAGGAAACATGTGATCTAGTGCCTAGTGGCACTTGTAAACAGACTTACAAACCAACAGTAGATTAAACTCAAATATTGTAACACTGTACTTTTTAAACATATAATTTACTGCACGCGAAAGCTAATTACATATAATTATCTTAATTACATAATATATACAAAAAGATTTAACTTGTTTGATGTACAAAGACCTTTACAGTGTTAATACAAAAACAGGCTCTAACAAAATATCTAGCATCAGAGAATTGGTCCGTCCATATTCCCAGCCCAAAAGTATCAAGCTCACCAAAGAGTATCTGCAAAACAATCTAGTGGGGAATTAGCACAAAGCTAAGTGAGGGAACAAATATCTAAACATACACAAGGAAAATATGCCTAAACCCAAATAGCTCATGAATCCCAGGAGAACCGGCGGTGTTGCAATCACCTACAACCAAGGTCGGCCAAAACCAAGGTTTACCGAGAGCCTTGCTAAAATGGACCACAGTATCAGCCCCCTTGAGTACCACAATTGTACATCAAGATCAGATACTGTAAATCCCCCAAGCAACAGGCCCAGCATCAAACTGATCTCCAAATTAACATGTATATACAATCCAAACAAGAGCATTCCAAATAGGATATCATATCTTGTATATCCGAAGATATAAATCCACTCACCACAGTCTGCACTATTGAATCCCACTCAGTTGACTAAATTCACTGAGTCTTCTCAGTTCCTGAGATTAAAGTAACCCAAGTCAGTATTCAATTCATAATACTGATCCAATAATAAATATCATATTTATTCATGTTCTCATGTATATACACTTATACATATATATATTCATCATACATAAACCCCAAACAGATATACAATTCATGTTTATCTTCAAATCATCAATTCCGACTAAGTTTAAATCCGATTATAGTCGGATTTCGAGTAAATACCCAATTCCGATAGAATCATAATCCAAATCCGAGCAAAGTCATAATCCGAGTAAAAGTCCAATTCCGAGAGAATAGGATTCCGTGTAAAGGTACAATTCCGAGTAAAGTATTAAGGCATTCCACAGATTTTAGTCGGATTCCGAGTAAAAGTACAATTCCGAGTAAATAGTTAAGGCCTCACTGATAATTTAGTCGGATTCCGACACAATCCAAATCCGATAAAAGAGTTGCAAGTGTTTAGTCGGATTTCATCAATTCCGAGTAAAATTCTATCGGATTCCGACTCATTCATACTTCAATTCCGACAGATTCAAGTGTTCTTGCATAAAATCGATTTCTAACTTAAATCTTATTGATTTCATGCATACCAGTTATATATAGGTTTCCAGAATTCATCCAACTCATATAAACAACATGTATAGATCATAATTTCTAACATGCATCCATCCTATTTCAACCAATCATCAAGAATCAATCGGTTTTCATATAATATTCAAAACCTCATACAATATAACATATAATATATGATTATAGAATTCTAACCTTAAGATGATGATTCTCAGTTAACAATTTAAGCATGCAAGATTGAAAACCAAATGTTGAATGTTCTTCTTTCTTTCTTTTTCTCCTTCTCGGCCGAGAGCAACAAAACACACACCCACACTTTGTATAACCTTACAAGTAATAAGGTATGGTGGTGAGTTGGTGTCTATACCACCAAACCGGCCACCCCCATACCAATCTAATTATTAAAATAATTTACTTATTTACTTTAAATAATAAGACCAAATAATATCCCAAAAATTATCAATTAACACATATAAATAATTCACATAAACAAATTAAATCCCAAGATTAATTAATTAATTACCTTAATTAATCTAGGCCGGGTAAGAGGGTGTTACAAATATCTAGTGCCTGTAATTCATTTAGATCCAATGAATCCAAGGGATTGTAAAGAAATAATCAAATAAAAAATTCATTTAATCCAAATTGAATTATCTAACGAGACAGTAATTGATGTTCCATTCAATAAGAACACCATCGAAGGTAAACAGCTCAAAACTAACCTGAACCGAAGGGAGTCGCTGAGTTGGACATTTTGATTCTATGTCTTTGGAATTGGCCGACAACACCACGGCGGTCGGCGGCAAGGAGGACGACGACAGCTGTAACTGGGGGAGACCATTGGAGAATCAATAAGGGTATAATCGATTGAAGGCAGTGGATAACGATTTAGGTTTCCAAGCCTCTCTCGATCTCTCCGCCATTGTAGTGGGGAGTTGAGAAGCTGCCCTCGGTACTAGTACTCTTCATTGCCATTAGGAGCCACCGAGTCAGCCAATAGCATTCATCATTGGCAGTCAACCGGTCGCCTCTTCTACTTCTCCGCCCATTCGTTTCTTCCGCCTCAGTACTCCAAAGTCGCCGTATAATATTTTTAGGAAGGCTAGGTATATGCTGGACTCATATTTTGATGCCCCCTGGCCCATTGCTGCCCTGGGCCTGCGCACGGGCTGCACAGGGCTTGGGCCGGCCCTGAATGGTAAGTTTATCATCTGTTTTATTCAAATCTCTATTTGGGTGTTTTACCGTTTCTGGGGTTTTCTTGAATCTTGATGTTGGTTTGAGTTTAAATTTGATTTTGAACTATATATTAACAAACTTTATGGACTAAATTCAATGGGTTTTGATTTACAGGAACTATCTGTTGTGATATGTATAATGAAAGGAGACATACGAACAAACTCTTCTTCATTCTCTGTTTTCCTCTACACCGCCGGTGATGTCGCCGGAGAAGAACTCCGGCAAGAAAAGGTTAAACCCTACACACTACACAGGGAAATGGGAGCCAACCACCATGGCCACCATTGACGAACTAACTCTCATATCCAAGAAATCCAACACTTCAACAACCAAAAACCACCATAAATGCGATGTGAATCATGATGTTCCGGCGGTTTTCTTTTCCACCAGCCTAAATGGAGAAGACCTGTTTCTGATTTTTTTGTTTTTTTTGTTTTTTGTTTTGAACAACTCCAGATGGGTCTTGATTAATATATTGTTCTAAAATTGTTCTTCATTATGTTAGCCTTTTAAAATACTGGATGTAAACATGAAGATGATTAATTGTGTAAAAATTGTTGTTGAATGGCTTTTAGGGGAAAGTGGTTTAATTATAAAAGAAAACGTATAAATAAGTATGTTTGGAAACCATTTTAATGGGATTAGTTTGTTTGGTAACAAGGATAAGATAGAAAAAGTCGAAAATATCCTTTCACTAATGGTCAACTTTAACATCAGTTAGTGTAAATGACTAAAAGTGAAACAAAACGTTAACCATAAGGACTATCAGTGTAATTTTTTAGTTTAAAGGACTAAATGTGAAATTTGGGCAAGACCACATGGACCATCTTTGTAATTAACTCTATAAATAACTTTCATAATATTTTTATTATATGTTAAAAAGTTTTTTGTAAGTTTTATTTTCAGTTATCATTATATATAATAAACTCTATTACAATTTTTATTATATACGACAGCTTACATATAATAGGATAGGAAAAAGTTCTTGCGAGAACCATTCTTAGTGCGAGAATCACGAGAACAAATCTGAGCCGTCCAATTCTCCTTCCTTCAATGTCATTGCCCACTCATGAATTTCTCACATGCACCCTACCATACTCTATCTCTTCACGCTCACCATCCATGAAACTTCTCATATCCAAGGAACGCCCGAGATTAGTTCTCGCGGTTCTCGCACTAACAAGGGTTCCTGCATGAACCCTCCCCTATATATATATATATATATATATATATATATATATATATATATATATATATATATATATATATATATATATATATATTTTACAATTTCTCTCTTGTTTGTGTATTTCTTCTCCTCAAAGTCATGAAACACAAATTACAGCAAATTAAGAAAATAATTAACCTAATACATCATAATAATGCAATTAAAGAGTGAGATATCAGATATAAATAATATAAATATTTAGACGATATCAAACACCCTATACTTAATATATGCGTGTCCCAAACAAACCATGATGAAAAACACTCAAACTAGACCACTCAAATTTATTCTTGTCCACACACAATCAAGAAAACTTACCCACGTGAATCAAACGAAGTCTATATCTAATTATCTATATTAGAGAAATCATCAAGCATCTCCAAAACTGCATATGACCTTGCATCCTTACCAAATACTGATTTACTTTGCGTAAGCTAATACTTGTTTCTTTAAAATATGTTTTGTACTCTTGTAAGTGGCTTAAATCTTATGCTTAGTGGGGATGGTTATATTTTGTTTGGGTAGTTTTAATTTGTTAGATGATACTAATCGGACACTTTTATTTCTATATATTTACGGATTTAAACTTTTGTAACGATTTTTTGTTTGTTACGGATGTAACACCGTGGTTTATTTTTTGGTTGGGTTTCGCCTTTAAGATGGTAACGGTAATTTTGGCTATTACAATATTGAAGAGTACTATCGTTGCTAGTATTCATTATAAATTTAAAAGTTTTTTATAAATCATGGACTTTTGAAAATCACGGTATTCTATTTAGGTTTTGTTTGGTTTGAGAATAAATGTAATTCATTTTAGTTTGACACATTGAGAAAAACCTCGTAAAACAAAAAGAATTAAAAACCAACTGAAAGTACACTTTTAACTTTACACCCGCTTAGCATTCTACTAACTTCGTCATTCACTCTCCCTCCACCTGTATCGGATTAAGATACATGTATCATGTATGGATGTCAAACAAGGGAAACAAACAAAGATAACTTTCTGATTAAACTCATAAAAGTATTTCTTAGGTTGCTTATTAATTTTAAATATCTTTACCCATTTGATCATCTTTTCTTCTTTTCTTGTCGTCGTCGTTTATTGTTTTACTTGTTTGACTCCATAAAATAGAGAATAATAATTACAACCTTAAAAACTCTGAATAAAAATAAAATAGTATGACTTTAACTTGTATATATTATAACATATTTCTTTTATGACATAAAAGATAATAATTAAAAAATAATCCATTTGTAAAATAATCATGTCGTCAATATAAAAAGATTCACGTTACAATAAAAGTGCCATATCTTTTAATAAAAAATATATATTATTTTTACTCTTGTTTACAACATTTAATATTGTAATTATCATTATCTTAATAATAATAATAATAATTATTATTATTATTACATTAATATTTATATTAGTATTTAACTATTATTATTATTACCCACCGCTCCGTCGCATCCATTGTGTCATGGTCGTGGTTATAACTTATAAATTATTATGCGTCAGTGCGTCACTGATTGAAAGTCAAAATGATAGGTCTAATTTGATAGGAAATTAAGACAAAAGTCAAAAAAAAAAAAAGGAGGAAAGATGAATTAATACATGACGTGCCCAACGCCCATGTTGAAGTTGGACAAACCTGATTTAGATCCAACTTTATTTATCTAAGGTAATGCATAAAATCACAAACCACGAATACATCAAATATTAAGAGTCCTTTTAATGTTTTAATAATTTAAGTATATGTGCGGGGATGCTTCGGAAACAATCATGGGTAAACCGATTAGACCGCGTATATTTGAGCTAAAAAAGGCTCGGCATCCCGGGAGGAACCCTAATCGGGAAAACTCCTTAAAACTGGCTAAATGTAATATAACATTAGATGATACTAACTAATTATCAATGTAAGGTAGCAAATGAATCGAGTTTTTATTGAGCTATACGATCTTGGTTCGAGCTCGAATATATTCTTTGAGCTGTTATTGAATTGAAGTTTTAAAACGACTTTAAAATATATAATGAGTCGGGTTCGAACTTTTAAGGGCATAGCTCAAGCTCGTATTGATCCTTTCGAGTTTCATATAAATTATAGAAGCGTATATGACCGTATTTAAAATTCAATTTACAAATTCTAGCTTACCGGAGTCAGACTTATATAAAATGGATTAAAGTTGTATTCGTTATTTAATCTACCTTTTTATATATTTGGGATAACTAGTCATTTAAAAAATGTATTCGTTTAAATATTCGAATATTGTTACTCCTCAAACCAAATCCGAGTTTACAATTTTACATAATGAAAGTTTGACTTATCAAACTTTAGCTTGATTTAACTTATTTATAATGATATGGACTGTTCGGCGTGAATATAAAAGAAAATCTTTTTGAATTTGATTGGTGAAGCAAACCGCCTCAAAAGGATGGAATCCAAACAACCTCCAACCACCAACTAACGCGGTATTTCCATTGCATTCCATGTGCGTAGCATGTGTCCAATTGCGTTACGCTCTCTCTTGCCAAACTATTTTCTAACATATCACCAAAAGTTTTAGTGAATTAATGATTAAATAGTTTAGTTTTCTTACTTACCGATGACAACTTTTTACTTTATTTGTTTTGACTATATATTTAACAATTTATGAACGCAATAACCATCCTTGGTTGTCATTGCTTTAGTTTTACTTAAAACGTTTTGCTGATTTAAAATATAATCCCAAAATATGAGTAGTATGTCATCCATGCATATGACTAATTAAGAAAGTTACAACATTCCAATTGAAGTTTCTAAAACCATGCATGGGGCTTAAGCTCACTTTCGACCCATCATCCATGGTTTTGTCATTAAAAGTGTGACTTTTACGGTCAAGATGTCTATTTTTATCTGTAAATGGATTGTAACATTTTGTATACCTTCTTCGGATTCTTATGATCCTCAAAACCATTTGGTTGTATGACTTGTATCATATACACGTCTATAACCAGCTTCTTATTAAGAATATGATTTTAATATATTATTTAATTCAATTTTTTCAATTACGATCTCCAACTCTATGTCGGACAGTCTCCCCTTACATTTTGTCAGCAATCTCCACCTCTATTTTATGGGTTGGGTGAGCATTTGGCCCAGTTAGACTGAACCTGAACCAGGACCGGTGTGCCGAACTCGGACTGATTAACATCAAGCGGGCCGGTTATAACCTCCTTAAAATGGCTTAATTTGTTTCTAGATCTAAACCGGTTCGGTTCCACCGGTCTCGGGTAAAGAACCAGTACTTAAGCGTAAGTTTTTTGAAGAGACAAAACAATTTTATAATTTAATAACCTAATAATCTAATACTGATCAATGCAAATTAACTAAAATCATAGCACATATTTTACTGTGAATTATGTGTTATTATTTGTTTTTTTAATATGTAGGTTGAACACATGTATTCATAGGACTAAGTGTATTATGTTATGTTGTTTGAGACTAATTTATGCTATACACCTTATTTCATGTATTTTGTGTAGTTTTGGTTGTTTTTATTAAGTGGTCATCTTTATTGTTTCCACTTTTGCATAAGTCATTCCTTTTTACATATTTATATTCAGAGAAAAAAAAAAGAACAATGTGTTATTAAGTGTGAGAAAAAACAAGTAATTAAGTAATGTCTTATACCATCTTTGACCTATAAAAATACTCTTAGGTCATATATATATATATATATATATATATATATATATATATATATATATATATATATATAGGGGAGGGTTCATTCGAGAACTGTTGTTAGTGCGAGAACCAAACTAAGTCGTTCCTTGGATATGAGAAGTTCATGGATGGAGAACGTGGAGGGATAGAGTGTGGCAGAGTGCATGTGAGAAATTCATGGGTGGGCAATAACATTGAAGGAGAGGGAATTGGACGGCTCAGATTGGTTCTCGCGGTTCTCGCACTAACAACGGTTCTCGAATAAACTTCTTCCTATATATATATATATATATATATATGTGTGTGTGTGTGTGTGTGTGTGTGTATGCGTGTGTGTCTTATTTATTGCAGGATGCTTCATTGAAGCTCAAGATATTTAATTTAAATTTCACGTATATATTATGTCATCATGTAACTTTCTATTTTAACTTTACTTATGATTTTCGTACAAGTACTATAGGGACTGTTTTACTGGAACTCATTTGTCTTAAAGCATTAACTAGTTGTATCAACTGCATAAGAACATGTACTAGTGTCAACTGGGTATTTGACCAAAAAATCGACGCCTGGACCAGAACCGGTGTGTTTAGTCGGTCTGGTTTTCTAGTTCTCAATGTTTGCCTAAATCGGTTCTGGTTTCAAACCGGGTTCAGTATGGTCCGGGCCGGTTCAGACCGGTTGCTCACCCCTAGTTATTGATATAGTTTAATATTTCCACAACAACTAATAGACCAGGTTGATTAAACCATACTGGATGAGTAAAATTGTAAACTTTATGTATCGTTTGTTTTGTAAAATTCAAAAGAATGAAATTAGTTTTAATTCCATTAAGTTGGTCTATTAAATAGATTTTGCATTACTTAAGGAAACAAACAGGACGAAATGTCTATGGAGAATCTTGATTCTCAATTCATGATGTAAGATTGGGAGTTGTGTTCAATATAGTCTATATAAAAAATATAGTCTTAAATTTTAATATTTAATCACATGTGATTCGATATAAAATCACATGTGATTACTATACAATCACATGTAATGGTAAAATCATTACATGTTAATTACGAAAATGTCACTCCGCCCAAATTTTTAAAATTCAATCTGGACCATTGATGGGGCTGATCCAAGGGCTAAGATTAGTCCCTCAGGACTATGAAATAAGTATGGACTATATTGAACATTTCTCGTAAGGTTGGAGCATCTTTTGGGGTATCAAAATCATGACGAATAGAGTTATGGTTTGAGGTTTGTTAATTTCGATTTAGAGCAGCTTCAATTATGAAACTCTCCGTGTGTTAAATGAATTTGTTTTTGATGATAATATTTTGGTACGTTTCTTTGTAATTTAGTTATGTTTGTCTTAAAATTGGACCCTAATTTTGAAATGCATATGTTTATGATTCAAATAACTCGTAGGATATCATTATTCTCGATTCATTCAGATGTTGTCCTTTTACAATTCACTAGAGACAACTCATAAGTTAATGAATCATGAAGCTAACAAAAACCTAAGGTTATAACCTCGAACCAAGATTAAAGTTTCATATGAAGATGAAACCAATAATCACATGAATCGAATTTATAAAACAAAAACAAAAACAAAAAATGATTAAGAGTAAATTACAAAAATTGTCCCTGTGGTTTACAAAAAATAACACTTTTGGTCCTTTATAATCAAAAAGTACAGAAATCGTCTCTGTGGTTGACATTTTGTAACACTTTTAGTCCTTTAGTCTAACAGCTGTTTGTTTTTCCGTTAAAACCCCCTCATGTGCCTTGCACATGAGGGTATTTTCATCATTTCCATTGTTAACCTTGTTACCAAACAACTTTCTTTTTTATTTTTATCAATTACATTTATCATTTCAATAGTTATTCATATTTCAATTATTCATATATTCAGATCTTCAAATAATAATCCACAATACAGATGAATTAATCAAACCAAGAACAAACAAACCTAGAAATAAAGAAGAATTAATCAAACCAAGAACAATCCACAACTAAAAATGAATTAATCAAACCAAGAACAAATAATCCTAGAAATAAAGAAGAATTAATATAGAACAAATCTTCAAGAAGAATTTCATATGAACAAATAAATCCAGAAATAAAGAAATAAACCAAGAAGAATTTCATATGAACAAACCTTCATACATGGTGGTTCTACTTTAATTCTTCACCAAATCTGAGAAAGAGAGCAGAGAGAGAGAGAGATCTATGGCGGTGGTTCTACTTTAATGGCGGCGGTGGTGGTTCAGATCTATGGCGAGAGCAGAGAGAGAGAGAGACGAGAAACCATAGATCCGTTCTGCACCATGTTGTTCCCCATCGTCATCTCCAAAGTAGTGTTCTTCAAATCTGAGAAAACCCTAGATTTGTTGGTGAAGAGAGAGTGGCGAGTCGAGAGCAGAGAGAGAGACGGCTTCCGATCGGTGGCGGCGTTAGAGACCCTAGACGGCTTCAGATCGGTGTTAGGCGTTAGAGTGGCGAGTCGAGAGCAGAGAGAGAGAGAGAGAGGTGGTTCAGATGGGCGGCGGTTCCCGTTTAGAGAGAGGGAAAGTCATGGAGGATTCTGGGAGAGAGAGAGAGAGAGGGGTGCGATTCTGCTCGATGTGGTCGTGGTTCCGATGGTGGTGGCGGTGGTTACGATGGTGGTGGTCATACAACGTGTCGCCGGTTGTGGTGGTGATACTACGTGTAGCCGGTGGTGGTGGTGGCTGGTAGTTGAGAGAGAGAGAGAGAGGGAATCTGTTAGTGTTTAAGAGAGAGGGATGACAAGGAATACTTTGTTTGGAAACATGGATTAAAAGGTAAAAGACCAAAATACCCTCATGTGCAAGGCACATGAGGAGGCCCTTAACAAAAAACTAAACGGATGTTTGTCTAAAGGACAAAATGTGTTACAAATTGTCAACCACAGGGACCAAATGTGTTACAAAATATCAACCACATGGACGATTTCTGTACTTTTTTATTATAAATGACCAAAAGTGTTACTTTTTGCAAACCACAGGGACGATTTTTGTAATTTACTCAATGATTAAAGTAAAATCGCACAGAGAAATTACACTAGAACCTCGAACCTCGATTAAAGTTTAATATGAAGATGTTTTTCGGAATGAATTCCTTTGTTTTGGGGAACTTCTTTCACTTTGTTGCGAATTAAAAACCACAACCGTTGGTTTAAGGATTTTGTTTCTAGGTTCTTGTATTTCTTCCTTTTGTTGCAGTAGGGAGCCTAATTGATGTTGACGATAACTCATAATCGGAGAGAATCACAAACAATGTCACCTCTCGCAAAGTGACTAGCATTGGAGAAATGGGCACTAAGACTTTAAAGTATTTAGGGATCTACATTTTCTCCAGCAAAGCGACTTGCATCAGAAAAGTTGAGATTAGATAGGTACATTCATCATTTGGTGTCATTTTCATGTTAATATTTTTTCTTGCCAAACACACTAAATGATTAACGATTTAAATCCTATTAAATAGCTAACAAACACACCCTTAACCAATTATCGTTTACAACCTTGAAGGCTTCACTTGATTTATATTATTAAAGATATAATAAGTGATGCCGTTATTATGTTAAATATAAACCCTCTAGACGCATGACATCAAACTACAGTATAACAGTAACTTATAATAACAGTAGTTAAGTTATATAAAAAAATCAATTAAACATACATACAATATACATTTGATAAATATAGATAAAATAATCGCATGTTCTTGTGTATCGCCTAATTTAAAGCGACTATATTCTAAATACGGTTGAGTGGGTCCCCGTAGATTGATTGGATAAGGAATCATCCAGCTGAGCTCCAGCACGTCTTCACTTTCTTTTCTTTTATTTTGGTGGAAAGCCCTACAACAAATAATCTTTTATTTCTTTCCAAATTGTAAAATTATATCTGATGTTTCTTTTTTACTGCAAGACGATAATATGTTAAATTTATTAATTAGTTTTTTTTTAAATTATAAAACTTCTCTCGATTTTATGAGTAGGAAAGGTTACAAATAGAAAAGTATGATGGTATATAACTTCTATTTTAAATTACAATCTTTCGTTTTTTTTTTCTATCTCAAACTTCTACTTAATTAGAACAATGATTTATACACAACAAACATTAGTCATGCATAACAATTATTACACTTTTGTCATTCTTAAAATTGCGAGTTTCATATCTTACTTATAAGTTACATGGTTGCTCAATTATAACCCATTTTTTTTTGTTGCAACAAAGGTCTTTTATAACGATTTTTATTTACCAAGTGCACTATCCTTAGTAAAATGTCAATTTTACCTTTAAGTTTTAATTAATTATATAATATTATATTATTATATATAATAAAAAGATATCATTCATCTATCCTCTCCTCTTATCTCTCTATTTCTCTATTCTTCTCACTCTCTCTCAACACTAAAAGACCAAGCACCTAAAAAGACTATATATCTCTCTCCACTCCGCTCAAACACAACGTTAGTGACACTCTGATGACCACCACCACCCTCACCTTCGCCTCACATTCACCATATCGTTAGGGTCTCTTTCCTCTTCTCTCTAACACGGACACACACACAAACAACCCCCTATTTGCAATTGGCACTTTTGAGGCGATCTCCGTCCTCCGACGTCGAGGAGGTTGGAGGTAGGGAACTTTTGACTCATTGTGATGAGGTTTTAAGGATCTAAAGTTGTTTGAACCATCGGAAAAGATTACAAGATTTGATTATTTAAAATTGTTTTTAGGGTTTTCTTTTTTTACAGATGAGGGCTTGATTCAAGGTTCTCAAAGGGGGTTTCATTTCCAGGTTGAAGATAACAACGATCCGGGATGGTGAACGGTTGTTGTGAGTCATGGTTTATGGTGGCGGTGGTGTATGCGGCCGCAGAGATAATGGGGGTGCGGTGAGGGTTTCCAGAGATAATGATGTTTGTGGTTGTAGTTTCCAGTGTTAGAATCGAGATCTTAGTATGAGATAATAGATACATTAGATAATAAATTTACCATAGTAGTCAATGTAACTATATAAAATTAAAAGATATATCGAGACATTATTAAGAGAATTATTAAAATAGACCACAAATTAAAAAACATTGCTATGGATCACATTATTCTTTATTTGTGCTCATTAAATATTATTAAAAAGAGAGGTTCTATATTCTTGGATAAAATTCTCTTACTCGCATAATTAATATGTGTCAAAATCAAATATGAGGATATGGAAAAATAGAATTAGTGAACTACATATATTACAATAATCATAAACCTGTCACAACTTAATGAGTATGGAGATAAAATAAGAAAATATTATTAAAAGGATATATAGTATTCATATTAAAAATTCTTAAAGGTATCTGTTTTGATTATTTAAATAATTTTTCACATCATTAATATCTAATTAAAACGACCCTTCGGCCTTAATTATATCTATACCTCTTTAAACACATGTATCTAGGGCAAATGATATCCGGATTTTGATTTACCTAAGGATGTGGGACCCAATCGTTGGGACTATTATGATCAACGTTTATTTCAATGCCACGTCACACCAATCCACACCTACCTTTGTCGACCCTTTTTTCTTTGTGTACAAATTTGATGTCAAATTGAATGAGTGAACGTAAACTTGCCTTCTGGTAATGCGTTGTTTTGTGACTTTCAATTTATTTTCAAGAACCAGAAATTTCTGGAAAACCTTCTCCTCCTCTAACAAACCAACCAAACTCTAGAAAAATCCTACAAAATCACACATTTTTTTATTATTCAAATTCCTGGATTGAATTGCGTTCTTCCAGAGTTCGTTGAAGAAATTAGGGCCTTCTTCTTGATTCCACCAGGAGAAGGCTCTGTTTCTTGAAGTTTATTGTTTGTGGAAGATGTTTAGGTTTTCTGTAGCGGCCCTTCAATTAATCGAACTCTTCCTGAGTTCTGTCGTTCATTTGTTATATGGGTTTTACATTTTTAGCTCTGCGGTTGCTGGTGATCTTTCATTGGCTTTGAATGATCTGCTTTTCAAGTCAAATATCGAACCATCCATCAGGGATGAACAATTACTTGGGTCTACAAGCTCTGATAATGACCTGCCTCCCATTGTTTTGGTTCATGGAATTTTTGGATTCGGAAAAGGGGTAATGTGTTTCATCTTGATTCCCTTTAAGTAATTTTTGCATACAACACAATCTTATTTGGAGTTGTTTTAAGCAGAGATTAGGTGGATTATCTTATTTTGCTGGGGCAGAGAAGAAAGATGAGAGGGTTCTGGTGCCTGATTTGGGTTCATTAACCAGTATTTACGACAGGTTTGTCCTTGATTCGCACCCAAACTGTTCTTTTCTTGATTTGTCATGCTAATTTTTATGAATCTTTTCTGGGTTTTGATTATAGATTGTTGGGGTTTATTTTTTAGGGCTAGAGAGTTGTTTTATTACTTGAAAGGTGGGCAGGTTGATTATGGTGAAGAACACAGCAAAGCTTGTGGACATTCCCAGTTTGGGAGGATATATGAAGAAGGTTAGCTTAATTTTCCCTATGTTCTTAAATGATCACAACAAAACAACCAAAACCTGTTGCAGAAGTCATAAACAATACCAAAGATGAAACTGATTTTAAACATACTACAACTCGAATTCAAATGTAATTGGTTGAATGTGGATTTTCGGTTTAAAATCAAGAAGTCGGTGGGATTTCGACTTATATTTAAATCATATTTGATTCTGTAATTTGTTAGGGCATTACCCTCAATGGGACGAAGATCACCCGATTCACTTTGTTGGTCATTCGGCTGGAGCTCAAGTGATTCGGGTTTTGCAGCAAATGTTGGCTGATAAGGTTTGGTTTGGCTATGGATCGATGGCAACATGTTTCTTTTTATTTGTTTTTCATACCAAAGAAAACACATATGACTGAGGTTTCTTTTGAAACATGAAAATTTTGTAGATTTACTATGAAACATGAGTTATTGTAAAAACTTTCAGGCATTCAGGGGGCATGAAAACACCTCTGAAAACTGGGTACTAAGTGTAACTTCATTATCTGGTGCATTCAATGGGACTACTCGAGCTTATTTGGATGGAATGCAGTAAGTTTGATCTTTCTGTTTCTTGGAATATTACTTATTGGCTGAAAACATTTAAGATTGCAAAATTATCCATCAAGATATAATGTTATGTCTCATGAGATACGATGGTATATCTATAAAACTTATAATCTTTCATTCTTGATCCAAAATTGTGGCCAATTGCATAAAAACTGAGAAGTATTGGTTTAATTTTTGTTTTGGGTTACCGACTTCTATAAAGCGAAAAAGAACTCATCGAAGTTTTAAAATTTTAATTCAATGGAATAACTTACGATTACAAGTTTTCTAAAGCGACAGCCGCTCTATATCAGAAAAAAAGGCAACTTTGTTAAAAGTTACTGACCTCAGTTGCCACTTAATCATTTCATAATTTTTGGAGTAAGTTACCTAAAATTGGAAACTATAAATCAAGATCTTTAAAACTTTGATGGTTTTTTCTATTAGAAAAAAGGTTGGTTACCTAATATAGAAATTGGATAATAGTTAGTTACTTTTTTTTTCTTAATGTAAAAGCCCCCAAAACTATGCTCAATTCACTATGTAAAACACTTACAGATGTTAATATTATCTATCTAAATCTGCTAATTTTCAGGCAAGAAGACGGGTAATCTGCGAAACTTGAAATCTTTAGTTCTTGATTTAAAACTAGTGTTTAGTTGCTAGAAACATCTGAATAGTTCAAAATTATCCATCAATAGCCATGAGAGACGGAGTTCTAAAGAACTTCAAAATTTTAGTTCTTGATGAAAACCTATTGCTTATTCAGTATACCGAACACTCATGATTCGAAAATCATGCATCAAAATTCCCTATTTTTTTCAGGCAAGATGATGGGAAAACTATGAAATCCATATGCCTTCTCCAGTTGTTACGTGTTGGAGTTATTGTTTATGATTGGATGGACATTCCTTTCCTGAAATATTATTACAATTTCGGGTTTGATCATTACAATATGTCATGGAAAAAAGCTGGTGTTTGGGGACTTGTTGATTGTCTTGTTGGAAATTCAGGCCCGTTTGCTTGTGGTGATTGGATCCTACCCGATCTAACAATCCAAGGATCTTTACGTCTCAACAGCCATCTAAACACCTTCCCTAGTACATACTACTTTAGTTACGCAACAAAACGTACCAGAAACTTCATGGGCTTTACTGTTCCTTCAAACATACTAGGAATCCACCCTTTGCTTTTCATCAGAGTCTTGCAGATGTGTCAATGGAGACACCCACCTGATGTCCCTCCACCTTTCAAGGGCTACAGGTCGGTTACAATTATACTTTATAAATATGTGCCTCCAAATTCTTGTATAAATTAAATACTGGATGTTCATATTATACATCTAATTTATAGGGATGAAGAATGGTGGGATAACGATGGGGCGTTAAATACTGTGTCCATGACACACCCTCGGTTTCCAGTTGAACACCCTAATCGATTTGTGGTTCAAGATTCTGAATGCCAGCCATTGCAACCGGGCATCTGGTATGATTCGTGCTAAATTTGTTCAAACACTTTAGGAGGTGTTTGGATACATGTTTATGAAGACACTTTTGTTTGTGGTTGCAGGTATTACAAGATAGTGGAGGGGGATCACATTCTATTCATAGTGAATCGGGAGAGAGCAGGGGTACAGTTTGATCTGATATATGACAGTATTTTTGAGCGATGTAGGAAACACGCGTTTAGGAAGATTCCAACAATGCCAGACCATGTTCAGTCGCAATCAGAATCACAATGATTAAGAGGTTAGCATAGTCATACATTTGACATTTGTATGTCAGCCTAAGTGAGTTATCAGTGTTTTAATTTTCTTGTGATAGAATGAGATGCAGATAATTCACTGCTGTTGTGTTGTACAGCTACTATTAATCATCCCTCAACATTCACACTATGTATTCACCCTCTTTCTATAATACATAACATCCCATATGCTTCATTTAACATGAACTTGCCTTCTCTTTTGCAAATTGTAACAACATATTATCCTGTCCTTGAGAAATTAAATTATAGTATCAAGAAGAGAAACGATTGGGCTGCGAATGAACTCCGCCTCCAGCCACCACCAGGAAGTTTGTTTATTTATTAAACAAATAAACATAAACAAGGTTTTAGATGTGTTTAATCTCTAATCAGCAAACTACAAACAGAGGGCAGTATGGACTTTTAGTAATCTGTTTTGTTCTTTTGCGTTTGGTTATGTTCATATGGTTGGTTCATGTTTGAGTGTAATATTTTGGATCTGCTAAATTTGTTGATTATTTCTTCCGTCTGTGTGTATTTGTATGTGTTCATTTAGTATGTTTCTGTACATTACTTGGTTTGTTTCTGTACCAAGAAACAAAGATTGGGTTGAAAGTGATGAATTAATGTGGCCAAAAAGGTCAGATTCGTCGCTGTTTTTGTAGGTGAAGCCGTGAAGGTGACTCTTTGAGTCGTCATTCTAATCATTAGATTTTTGTGACATACCGATATATAGCGAAGTTTTGAACCATCAGTAATTAAGGTTTTTTGTGCCTGCCAAACGAAAACTAAAAACGGCTCACAGAGATGTGTAAAGTGTCACCAAAACGCCACACTACGCTCAAGTTCCCTATAATGCGCAATAAATAGGGCGTTAAGTGTATACACCAAAACATTCATTCTCTCTTTGTTCCTAAACAGCTAGTAAACACAGCGCAATTTCTTTTTTTGAAAATTTCCAAACAATTTACAACCTCAATAAACGAGCAACTAACTTATCTCGAACTCTTTGAATACGCGATAATATTGGATAAACATAAACCAACTTTTGAATTCAAGACACCCTCGGCATTATCCAATCTCAACGTAATCCAAACCATGCATGCATTAATATTCTCATATGATTTCCACGTGTACATATCCCCACGGTGCTCCATCCAGATTAATTCCATGCATATAAAATTGAATTCCATGCATAATAAATTCAATCCATGAACCATTTATCGTTGTGTCTAATTCTAGTTTCAAATACCATTTCGCTAATCAAGTCACACCTAGAATTTTAATATCCCCTGAATGCCTTAAATTTTTCAAAAACTCATGTTTTATAGTAAATCTACAAGATTTATATGTTTCAAAAGAAACCCAAGTCATATGTGTTTTCTTTGGTATGAAAAACAAATAAAAAGAAAATTGTTGCCATCAGTTGTTGATGGGCGGTGAAAAATCTGCTATGAGTTGTTGCGGATCGATAGTGCGAATGTTTTTTGTTTCATTTGCATGATGTGTAAGCCCGTTTTAAGCCCATATGATTATCGATGCAATGAAAATTTGAAACAAATTTCATTTCGGGGTGTCGTATACTAACCGCAATGTTGTTTTGTAATTAATTAAAGTAGGTTGAAAGACAGAATTACTGTTGTTGACGAAAGCTTCATGTTGTTTTGTAATTAATTAAAGTAGGTTGAAAGACAGATTTACTGTTATTGACGAAAGCTTCATGTTGTGTGCATATTCCAAAGGCATTCTAAATTATATATACTAAACCATAAGTTAGTTGCTCTTTTCTTGAGGTTGAAATTGTTTGAAATTTTCAGAAAAGAAATTGGCAGCTAAACGTACAAAGAGAGGATGTTTTGGTGTATATCAAAATTTGTACACAAGTGCACATACAGATCTTGAGCGCATGCAATGTGGCGTTGTGGTGACACTTTACACATCACCGTGAGCCATCTTTAATTTTCGTTTGGCATGGTTTGACAGGTTGCATTTGGTTGACAGGCACAATAAACCTTAGTGATGGTTCAAAAGTTCGCTGTCGAACAGAAGTTACAAAATGGTTAGATAGCAACGTTTAATTAGTCACTATGCTATCAAGATCTGTCACAAAGATCTAATAGTCACCACATTATAATGACCATTCAAAGAGTCACCTTCACCTACAAACACAGCGATGAATCTGACCCTCTTGGTCACAAATTCGTCACTTTCCACCCAATCTGTCTCTTGGTATAGAAACAAACCAAGTAGTGTCCAGAAATCATTTGTAAACTCAATAGTTTATTGGTTTACGACTGTGTGCAGTTTTGATAATGTTCCCTACAAATTTTTCATTCTCTTATTCGTCAAGCAAACTCAAAGCACGTGGTTTATTAGCGAGGAGAAATTCCTTTAAGAAGAGAAATCTTACTCGATCCTTGAAATAATCAACATATAAGTTATAATCATTAGAGTTTTAGAACCCCATCAACAACAAAATTGAACCAAACTAACATATGTACGTTTTCATCTTCATCTGTTAGGGTTCAATGAAACAAATAAACAAACATATTTTTTTTGTTCATGTTGTTCATTTGAAAGACAAGTTTCTTTTTTAATTTGTTAATGTTCGTTCATTAACATATTAAATGAACACAAAAGAAAAACAAATACAAATAAACACAGATGGAAAGAATAATCAACAAGTTTAGCAGATCCAAAATATTACACTCAAACATTAACGAACCATATGAACATAACCAAACGCAAAAGAACAAACAGATTACTAAAAGTCCATACTGCCCTCTGTTTGTAATTTGTTGATTAGATTGAACAAATCTAAAACCTTGCTTATGTTTGTTCGTTTAATAAATAAACAAACTTCCTGGTGGTGGCTGGAGGTCGAGTTCATTTACAGCCCAATCGTTTCTCTTCTTGATACTATAATTTAAATTCTCAAGGACAGGATAATATGTTACAATTGGCAAAAGAGAAGGCAAGTTCATGTTAAAATCAAGCATATGGGATGTTATGTATTATAGAAAGAGGGTGAATACATAGTGTGAATGTTAAGGGATGATTAATAGTAGCTGTACAACACAACAGCAGTGGATTATCTGCATCTCATTCTATCACAAGAAAATCAAAACACTGATAACTCACTTAGGCTGACATACAAATGTCAAATGTTGACTATGCTAACCTCGTAATCATTGTGATTCTGATTGCGATTGAACATGGTCTGGTATTGTTGGAATCTTCCTAAACGCGTGTTTCCTACATCGCTCAAAAATACTGTCATATATCAGATCAAAATGTACCCCTGCTCTCTCCCGATTTACTATGAATAGAATGTGATCCCCCTCCACTATCTTGTAATACCTGCAACCACAAATAAAAATTGTTTTAATAAACACACATCCAAACACCTCCTAAAGCGTTTTCACTTCATGATATAACTATTTCATATAACATCTGAACAATTTTGGACACGAATCATACCAGATGCCTGGTTGCAATGGCTGGCATTCAGAATCTTGAACCACAAACCGATTAGGGTGTTCAACTGGGAGCCGAGGGTGAGTCATGAACACAGTATTTAACGCCCCATCGTTATCCCACCATTCGTCATCCCTATAATTTAGATTTATAATATGAACATCCAGTATTTCATGCAAGAATATGGAGGCAAATATTTATGAAGTATAACTGAAACCGACCTGTAGCCCTTGAAAGGTGGAGGGACATCAGGTGGGTGTCTCCACTGACACATCTGCAAGACTCTGATGAAAAGCAAGGGGTAGATTCCTAGTATGTTTGAAGGGACAGTAAAGCCCATGAAGTTTCTAGTACGTTTTGTTGCGTAACTAAAGTAGTATGTACTAGGAAAGGTGTTTAGATGGCTGTTGAGACGTAAAGATCCTTGGATTGTTAGATCGGGTAGGATCCAATCATCACAAGCAAACGAGCCTGAATTTCCAACAACACAATCTACAAGCCCCCAAACACCAGCTTTTTCCATGACATGTTGTAATGATCAAACCCGAAATTGTAATAATATTTCAGGAAAGGAATGTCCATCCAATCATAAACAATAACTCCAACACGTAACAACTGGAAAAGGCATATGGATTTCCCATCATCTGGCCTGAAAAAAATAGGGAATTTTGATGCATGATATTCAAATCATGAGTGTTCGGTATAGTGAATAAGCAATAGGTTTTCATCAAGGACTAAAATTCAAGATGAAAAACCAAACAACAGTGAAGAAAAGGCCGCCTACAAACAAAATCCAAACATAACCTGCAACAAACAGAATAAATGATACATGCAAAGAAACCCAACGAAACATTCTAGTAAAGGCTAAACAACTGAAACACCAGATTATTAACCACGAAGATTGAAGCAAAATGGAACTAGAAAACTAAAAAGGTAAAATCCGACTAACAAACAGATTATTAACCATTATTGATATTTCTTTCTGAGAGATTCCAGCTAAAATCAGATCACCTAAAATTCCTTCCTGTTAGACAGCATGATAAGTTTTTTTTTTGCAGTAAATCCATTACCATGCAACTCATCCCAAGCCTCCATTTGACCCTTCTTATAGTTGTAGAATGAACAACCTAAATAGACCAGATTAAAGGACCAAAACCACCTGCAAAAACTTAGCACTGCAGTGAGCCTAAAAACAACCACCACAAAGAAATATTTACATGACAGCAGAAGCATAGGAAAATTGACTCGTAACCAGTTATTATGGAGTAGGTCCATCCGTTATTCATCAAGCCTACACATACAAAATACAAACGAACCATTTCATTGTTCTTTTGCAGTTAACAATTTACACATGTTCTGATTGCATTCTGAACAATGTCTACTTTAATTAAAAACAAACAACATCAAGTCAAAACAATGAAGCAAAAAATTTAACATTAGGATAATCAACCACATTCAAACAAAGAAAATACAAATCAGACAAGATTTAAACTAAACAAGACCAGAATTTTTGTTTATATAGATAAATAAGTAGCAATTCAGAGGGTATATTGAACGCTTCTTTGAACTAATTTTTTAGACTCAAGAATCATGTTAACAAAAGCTATAAATCACTAACCTAAATGATATAAAAATTGAGAGTTATAGATTGCAAACAACACCAAAAAATTGAATAGAAGCACCCAAAAAACTGAAACCCTAACTCACCTATACATCATTCAAAAACTTGTGTAAAAGTACGGGAATGATATAGGAGTGTAGATATCGTACCGAAGACCATGGTCATGGTTTTGTAGCGGAAATTATATGAACTATATCTGCGATGGCCGACGAGTGAAGAGGTACTGTCAAGAGGTAATCATCGAATGACACTTCCGAGAATCTCATCATCCTAAAGGGGCTGGTAATTGTCGAGATGAACATCATCGTTAGGAGGCACAACTTCACATTTGGAGAATTGTCGATCGAGAGGCGGGGGCTGTCTAGGTCGAGAGGCAGAGAGAGTACACCGAAGATGGTGAAGAACTGAAGAGTGGGAAAGGGGAAAAATTAGAGGGATTAGGGTGAGGCGGGAAGAGGAAATATTTGGGGGGAGTTCTAATTCTTTTCACATACAGACTCGGTTTTTAATAAGAAAATAGGGTCCGAACAACTTATACTTTTAGACCCGGTTTTAATGATAAAAAAAAACAGGGTTTGAATGTTTTGGTCTATTTTGGAGGAACCGAAGTTGAAGATTTAGACCTTGTCTTTTTATAAATCGGATTTAAATGTTTTCTAAACTTTTGGACCCGGTTTTTTGTTAAATAACCGGGCTTAAAACCTATAAAAATGCGTATGAGCTCTTTAGAGCCCGGTTTTATATGTTTTTTTAATAAAACCGGATCTGAATATGAGAGTCTAAAAGCATTTTTTGTAGTAGTGTGGAGAAGGCATATGGATTTTATGGATTTACCATCATCTGGCGTGAAAAAAATAGGGAACTTTGATGCATGATTTTCTAATCATGAGTGCTGGTATAGTGAATAAGCAATAGATTTTCATCAAGAACTAAAATTTTAAAGTTCTATAGAACTCCGTCTTCTCATGGCTGTTGATGGATAATTTTGAAATTTTCAGGTGTTTCTAGCAACTAAACACTAGTTTTAAATCAAGAGCTAAAAATTTCAAGTTTCGCATTTACCCGTCTTCTTGCCTGAAAATTAGCAGATTTAGATGGATAATGTTAACATCTGTAAGTGTTTTACGTCGTGAATTTAGCATAGTTTTGGGGGCTTTTACATTTTAAAGAAAAAAGTAACTAACTATTATCCAATTTCTATATCAGGTAACCAACTTTTGAAAACTTGTAATCTTCACATGAAGCTTTCGTCAATAAGAGTAAATCTGTGTTTCAATGTACTTTAATAAAAAACAACAACATTGCAGTTAGAAATGAAATTTGTTTTCGAATTTTCATTGCATATCAATCATCTTATGGCGTTAAAACCGGCTTACACATGATGCACACGAAAGAAAAAACATTCGCAAATCAAGTGAGAGCAGATATTTCAGCGCCCATCAAACACGCCACTAAAAACTTGGCTACTCCCTCCCAATGATGCTTCCCATTCAACAGAGGACATGACAATTCGAGCTAAAGACTCCACTACCTCTCGTATTTCTGGTCTGTTATTCGGATCTTCACTTAGACACCAATATGAAATTTCAGCCATCTGCATGTCACCCAAATGGGCCAACCTTAATTAATTGACAAGTTTCTAATTGATTATAAAACTGTTTATCTGCTTAATTGAGAGTAATGAGAGTAACCTTGTAGAGATCGTCCATAGGATAACTATCGTTGAGGCTACCGTCTCTAATGGTTACTAGAGCAACTTCTGGATCTTCATTATCTTCGAATACTTTAGTAATCTGGGTGTATATATATATGACGACATACTACCTTGGTTAGATCAATGTTAAGATTGGTTAATATGAGCATTATCTTTTTATGGGTTGTTAAATCACAAAGCCTCGGCCCACTTCTTTATTTCTTTCTATTTTTATTGTTTGATATAATACTAAAATTTAAGCATAAATATAAAAATTGGTATTGTAAGTTTGAGGGGCTCCAATTCAATATCAATAAGAAGAATTACTCAGAACCTGTGATACCATGTAAGTTTGTGTAGTTCAAATTCAAACTAGTTGACAATAAGGGGAGTAATTCATTAACCCTTTTAAGCACATTATTAAGTTACACTTGTCCGATGTGGGACAATAATCAACTGAAATGTTATTCTAATAAATAATGTATCAGTCATTTTGGGCTTAGCTGGGCCTATTGGGACCTGGCCTTTTCAGTGTCTTTTTGGACCTGCCTTGGGCCCAAGCCTGTTTGTGCACCTTCATGTGTCATGGATCTCAGATTGTGTATTATCAGATCTAGCAGCTATATATGGTTCTGGTTAACTTATCTTGCCAAAAACTGGGTTTAAAGTGCAATATTTGTATAAACTTACAGCTGTTATGAGTGATTTCATCTTATTGGGCTCTTGATTGTCACGCATAAGTGCACGTTTTCCGGTTATAAGCTCAGCTAGAACCACTCCAAATGCAAAAACATCAGTTTTTGTTGTTACGTGCAATTCCTTGACAGACCTGTCAGTCACAAGAGGTGGGGATGGATTAATCATTAATATTGTACAAGTTCTTTTTTGAGTTAATCAAGTTTCAGTGAAGAGAAAACTTATAAATATACAATGGTTTAATTTGTGAGACGTATAATTTATAAACTTACTCAGGAGGAAGATATCCTGGGGTTCCAACAAGGCGAGTTGCCATAAAATCATCGTCATTTGTTCTTCCAACAAGCTTTGCCAAACCAAAATCTGCAACCTTGTGGACATATATTACTCCTAAGTTCAGTCTCATAAAAGTAGAGGTGGTGATAAAGACATAAATGAAGCAACTAATGTTTTTATGGATTTATTTAGTATGTACCTTTGCTCGTAGGCTATTATCTAGTAGAATGTTACTTGTTTTTATATCACGGTGTACATATCTCTCCTTTGTATGATCATGAATATACTCGATACCCTTTGCAGCATCCAGTGCTATCTGTGCTCTTGCAGTCCAAGAAAGTGGCTGATGACCTGATTTATCTTCTCATTCAGTAACTTTTAATTTGAACAATCAACTTCAAACTACTCATTTTACTCGATCATAAAAGATCATATAAGCATGTAGTTTTAGATAAGCAAACTGAAATTTAGCAAATTAAACTAGTAGTACTACCTTTTAGTAAAGGGTCATGAAGGTGCTCACTTAAAGAACCATTTGAAACGAACTCATAAACCAAGTACAAATGGTCATCTCCACTAGCAAATCCCAATAGTTCGACCTGTTATTCGAGTCTGATTGATCACCAACAAGTCTTGTGAAGCTACATAATTCGGGCACATGGAAACCTTAACTTACCACGTTAATATGATGAATCCTGCATAAGACTTTGAGTTCTGCTAGAAATTCTTTTGACTTGTTAGATCTCATTTTCTTTATGGCAACCTCCTAAAAGCATGACATGGATCTCGATCAAATGATGTAATTTTGTGTAGAAATGAGGCAAGCATTATTCCCATATCCTTCTTAAAACAATATTTTTCGTACCTTTTCACCTAATATACCGAAATATACACTCCCATATCCACCTTCTCCAATTTTCCTAGCATCATCGAAATTGTTTGTAGCCTCGTCTACCTCATTAAGATCATATACTAACGGTCTATCTGTGTCAAAACCTGTAATTCCTGTACATGTTTACAACCGCCCGAGTTAAACTCTTTTGTGTTCACATATATGACCCTTTAGCAATTAGGATTAGAGTGCCTGGTCTCTAGTCTCTTGATTCATTTTCAGTGTTGTAAAATATCACAATGTAATATCTAGACTTATATATTATCGTTAGTCTAGAGGTGGCAATATGGGTCACTTGGTAAAAATGGGTTTGGGTTGAAAGCGGTCGTTTTTATGGTATGGGTCAAACAGGCTCGGTCGAGCCACAAACACCATATCTTTTCCATTATAAAAAAGAGTGTTTACTATGTTCACAAATTCAATATTATTACATTAATTAATGATCTAAATGTTTAAGTAGAAGCTAAGTAAATTAGTTAAAATTGCCTCCTCTAGGAATGAATATTAATTGAGACTTGGACCAAACTAACTGACTGACCTTCCATATTTTCTTTACTGAGGTAGCGAGTGTGCATCGTAGAAGATTTATAGAAACTCATGTTTTTAGATACGGCCGTCGTATTTTCTTTGTCATATTCTTTCCATCTTCTCCTCTTCATAAGCATAACAACCGACACACATAATAAAAGTGTGATGACAGCTAAAAGTACAGTAAACAAAATCACCCACTTGTGATCCTTTCGGGGCTTTCCTGATGCACATAAGTTCACAAATATATTAGAAACAATAGAAAACTAACTGTTAGATATACTAGTGTTGGAGGTAAAGATAACTACCAAGAACATTAAAGATACATCTAACTGGTATAGCATTTACCTTTATTTGATTTCAGATCTGGAACTCCATTCTTATACATAGGAACAAACAAGACCCAACCAACCTCTATGAATCCTGGTTTCTGAATCAAAACTTTATTTACTGTCTCGATCTCACTCACATCAGCAGAGAGCCGAGTAGCAATATCTGAAAGCGTATCATGTGGTTCAACTGTATACGTGACCATAACTTGAGAATCGGTTTCTGTACACCCACACAACAAATGCATCGTGGCATTCGTGTTAGCTTTAAAGTGTGTACCTTCATCTCCAATCGCCCAAGCTTGCCCGCTATAGAACTGATCAGAAACATTCAAGAATGTATCATTTTGTCTTACTGAATAGATGGTGTCATAAAAGTATGCAACCGTGTCGTTCACATTTTGGCAAGAACATGGGACGGTTACAAGATGGTCTTGGTTTCCTTCATGATCAATGGATTGAACTTGTGATATGTTTACTGAATAGAGCAAGGAAATATTGTTTTCAGTAAGATCATTCTGTTGATATAGTATAGAGTTGCAAGGCTTAGATTGCTGGAAACAAGTATATGGGATCTCTTTTAATTGATTTGGAGGAAGTGCGAGGATCGAGTGGATCAAAGACGAAATGTAAACAAGAAGAAGCAGAAAAACCCAATTCTGAGAAGCCATAGATTGTCTGAAAACACATAGAAGAAATGCAATAGAATGAAACTGGAAGTTAGTATAATCTCCATTTGTCACTATCTGCTTGTTTTTTAATCAATCTAAAGATCTTTTTGTTTTTATTTCTCTCCATTTTTGTAACAGACAAAACTTTGGTTAAACCCGCTTTGTCGATATAAACAATTTAAGTTCAGTATCTTTATGGATTAAACAACTTCTTGTTACAAAACTATTTTTTGTCACATTCTGTATATCAAGCAACGATTAGAGGTAAATAGCTGTGCTTTGTTTTTGTCTTTGTAGGTGGAGATTTCAACACGGTGTTGAGATACAGTTTACACATCGCAAGCAACAAATATTAGCTCGATAGTTTACACGTTTGGGGTCCGCTAATTAAGAGCACACGTAGTGGAGGCATGATGGGGATGGCGTCATGGCGGGTGATGTAGTGAGGTATTTTTTTTAAAGACGGGTCTAGTTATGAGTTAGTTATGCTGACATGATAGTCATACTAATTTCGTTAAACATAATAGAAGATAGATTGTATAATTTATTGTGCCTTTTTTTGGGTATATTCCTTTTTGTCAGCTTGACATTGTTGGTTGGACTTCTCTAAATGTGATAGGTCTAATTTGTTGATAAATTAATAAAGCCAAATTTAATAAGAGTATGGACAAGAAGAGATGCCGAAGATTAGGCCGGCAAGGTTAGGGAGTCGTTATCGGTAGTTACTTAACAATGCTATATACCTTTTAGATTTAGTGACCGTAGTTTATTTTGTGCAACTAAAAGTATAAAAGTCGTTGTTGAAGAAGGTACAATGTTGATTTTTACAAATTGTTTATGCATCTCTTTATTCATTTTTTTCATTGTAACTACAATTCGACTTTTGGCCAACTAAATTCAAGGCATATACCACCTAAAGTCAAACAGAGTAAAAGTTTATCCTATCGAAAAATTAACAGAATATACAATACACAAGATAATTGTACTAACAACTTCAAACTAGAGACTTACAAGTTTTAGCCGTAGGGATGTAAACGAGTCAAGTCAAGTCCAAGCTTAATGCTTATCGAGCGGAGCTTGCCTAGGATTTATTAAGATCGCGCTCAATTTCGGCTTGTTTCGAGCTCGTGAAGTTAAGCTCGAGTTTGGTAATTCGTTATGATGTATTAGGCTCTAACTTGACTCATTTAGGCTCATGTACGTAGAAATTTTCATTGTATATAGATATATAAATAATGATATAAAATATAAATCATATTACATATAAAATTTGTTCATATTTGCAAGCTTAAAACTATCTCACCATTGACGGTCAAGCTTGTGATTATTTAAGAAATAAACTACAATCTAGGCTCGAGCTCGTTTCAAATTTGTAACGATCTGAATCCGAGTAGCTTTGGAGTAACTAAACTCGTCTGCCTACCTAGTTTTAGAGGGTGTTTGAGATTGCTTCCTATAACTGTTTCTGTACTTATTAATTATTATGTTTGCATACATCATAAAAATAACTTTAAGAGTCTTAGATTGTAAATACAAACTGATTACTCGCAAGTAAAGTAATCAATTTCTGAAAAAACAACTGAAAGTGCTAATTTTCAGAAACAATTTTAATAAAGTGATTGGTGAAACTCCCTAACTTGACTCATGATACAGCCCAAATGTCCAATGTTTGCAAAATTGCAACGTAGCTATATTTTTGTACTGAGTCGACCAGGACATGGGCTATCAACTCAGTTTAAAAAACACAGTAAAAGTTGGCTTGTCTGTCTTGATCCAGAACAAGCAGGTGTGTAATATTTGCATTCTTGTATAAACCAAGTTGACAGGGCTAGGCACACATTGATTTTTAAGGAGTTTTCAACTGCTTGTGACACTAATCTAGCACAGTAGAGATTGAGTTTGAAATTTGGAATACTTAGAGAAAACAAGAACCGTCAACAAAAACATGGGCGGTGAGTGATTCAGTTTCGCGCATTTGCTAGAGTAGCTTGTCAATGGCTAGATTCAGGGGTAGGATCCTAACTATATATGACCGGAAGAACCTATCCGACCTCCTGGCTCATGAACAAGATACAGTTCCACATTATTTATATTTCCCATGAAGCTCGAATTGCATTACTATAGTGTATATTATAATGCCTCTTAGTGATATCATTTTATTTTCTAAATTAATGGTTGTTTTAAGAGTAGTGTGTTGATCCTTGGGTAAAACCTAATCTGATCATGCTTTGTACTGTTTGGTTTTGGCTCAAAGAGCACAACAGTCTAATACAGTGGAGGCAATGAACTTGAAACTGTTTCGGGTTCTTCAAACAGTTTCAGGTTCATACGTGGTATCATATGATTTGCTAACGACTAAATGTCTAAATCAAATGTTGCTAGCCCACTGATGCACAAGTTTGCAACTTTGGGTTACCTTCAACAAGTCCAAACCACTTGGACAAACTCAAGAGGGGTTTATTTATTGATTTATATGTTCTTTTTCTTTTGGTTTATGTTTAATGAGGCAACATACTTACATACCTACATATAGATTTCATCTATTTAATATAGATGGGTATCATGTACCTAATGATCTTGCCAATAAAGGAAACGAACACAAATGAACTGTACTTATGGATATGGCTGCAAATATACAGGATAGTTACACCACAAGATCATCTTCAAATTCACTTACGACCTTCTGTACCTTGCTCAGCATTTCTGTTGGCAAAAAGAACAAGAAACAACTTAGCTTTTCTACAGTTAATTTGTTGTGAACAAAAACAATAAGTTGAGAAGCATATTAAGATATTAAATCAGTCCTATCAGAATCATATCAATCATTCTAGGACTTTTCACATTGATATTCCATTTTCCTTCTTCACAAACTTCCAAGCTAACATAAGCAACTTGTCCTAAGGATTTAATTAATATTTTAGCACTCTAATTAAACTAACTATATGTCTCTATGGTAAATTGTTGCAGTTTTCACGGTATGGAGGGAGGAGTATTGATTGTGAGATTAAAAAAGTTGGTGCAAATTATTTAAACCACTATCATGGGCTCAAATGCTCACTAACAGAATCAAGACAGCATATACCTTGGAATGAAGAGTCTCCCATTATTTTCTGTGAAATAAAATCAAGTTTGTGATTGCATTAGCAGTAAAAAAGATTATAGAGCCAGATATAGGAATTAGATAAACATGAAAATGTAGAGTGTGGAATTACCATGATTTCATCTCTGAGATTGGCATCCTCCATAACATTTGGTTGTGTTGCTGTCATGGTAAAATAAAAGATTCATGTCATCATGATTCAGGAGTACTAAAATAAATAATACTGGCCTTGCTTTCTCTTCTGCTCTATTTACCCACCTCAAAGAAGAATATGTAGTAGACTAGTAGAGGTGGCAAAATGGGTGGGTCGAGTAACGGATCCAAAAGGGTTTCATGACAGTTCTAGAAAGATTCAGTACAGGTCAAAATATGTTGGGTCAGTTTTACCTGCCTACATTTCTGTTCCTTTTCCATATAACCAATCAATGTATTAAACAAGACAAAAAAAATTATATTTATATAACTATTAAGAGACTATCTTTTTATATTAATAAAATAGATTTAAGAGCTCACTTTCAAGTTTCAACCCATTTAATGTGTTTCATTTTTAACTAGGTTTCTTTAAGGTATACCAATTTGAGCAATATTATATATAAGATATAATCCAAATTAACCTATTTCTAAGTAATTGGATCCAAATTGTCAAACTCTAAAAGGTACTGAAATAGAATGAGAAAAGAAATGTACCTTGTTCAGACACTGGGCAGCAGTTCATCAGTAATGATGTAAAACTAGGAGGAAAGGCTGAGAGCTTTCCTTGAACATTCTCACTGATTGTGGATTTAAGAGGATTTTGGTTTTGACTGTCATCATGGTTCTCACTTGGGAGCAAGGGTTGGAAATGAGTGTCAGCAGAAGATGCTACTGGACTCCAGTCCTGTATTGGTCTGCACAATCAAGTTAAATAAATCTCAGAAGATCTGTGCTTATATTTTGGCTCTAGTCTCTAAACAATGTAGTTACAGATTTGCAGATTAGTTACGATAGTCTCTCCCACCTATACATGGGCTCAGAAAAATCCGCAGAAGAGGTTATCAGGTCCAAGTGTTGTGTTGGTCTGCAAATAGAAATCAGTTATATGCTATCAATTAACAAACAAGTAAGTGATTTGACTTTTCAAACTCTCGACCTCTCGTACCTGGTTTTACGTTGCAAGCAGACCATTCATGTTAAAATACAAAAACATTACTCTTCGAAAGTGTAAGTTGAGTTAGCTTCTATTAATTTTTGGTTTTTTTTCTTTTGCTTTTGCATTTTCATTTTCACAATTGGTCCAAAATGATTTTTGCAAACTATAGTATCTTTTCTAATATTTTCACAGTGGTGGTTAGTTGGCAATGAGACTTTTTGTTAAACTGTTAAATAAATTAAATTGCTCCTTGAAGAATGTAGGCAAGATGGGCAAGATATTCTCTCCCACCTATTTGCAGCTTGAAAAGAAGGGATGATCTCAGATTGAGATGATGTTTTGGATTCGCAGATGCCAGACACAGACCCCTTAATCCTTTCATGTCCAAATATTTCCTACGGAAGAGAACATCGAAGTTACACTTGTGGCACACCAAGAATGAAGAAGGAAAGGGAAAGGGTGAGGCTTGAACCTTTATGAGATTTATAAATCTTTCAGTCTCATCAGTTGAGATAAATCGCACAGCAAACTTTTGTATCTGCAAACAACACAATGGCTTATCTGAGATCTTAGGTTGTAGTATGAGCTTAACCATTGGTGAGTAGTGTAAAAACTATTAATTATGTAACAGGATTATATCAGTGTGTAAATACTCAAACCACGTTTCCTAACAGCAATTCAGATATCGGTGAAATTGCTTCTGTAGATAAATTATCCTGTTAGTAACACGTTGGTGATATCGACTTTAGTTTAAAAGAAAGAATTCTGATTGAATACCTAGGTTATATGCACTACTTTACAAACTCAGAAAGTGGTCGTATGAAAGTTCATGTTTTGTAGATACCGAATTTGATCAGAAACACATAATTTGAACCAATACATCTACTGTTGCTGAAGTTCCTATAAAAGCATCCTTATGTTCTATAAACACATAAAGTTTGAGCAGATAAATGGTATCAGGCCAACCCATCTACAGTTGTTAACCAAGTCCCTGACCAATGCTCTTTACAATAGAGCTTGCTCAGCAAATGCTGGTTATCCTGGCTTTAGAGTGTTGTTCATAGCACTTACCTTAGAACAAACGAAACATCATATGTAAAACTAGTTTTGGGCACTGTGGAATGAAACCAACTTGTATCCAACCTAGTCATCAGACAATATAGAGTCACAGTCACATAGCAACTATTTTAAAAATCTCTACTAGGATATAAATAATGCTATGTATCCCCTTTCATTTGTTATGATCTCAAGATCTACAGTAAGCTCGCATCTTCAAGTAAGATGAAGAATGGATATTTGATGATATAGTTCAATCCTTTCATCGTAAAAGTTCATGGCTCACTAGCCACAAAAACATAAAGAGCAGTTTTCAGTTGTACAGACCATAATATACGAGAAACATAAGGTATAAGCAGGCAAATATAAACAGAATGAGAATATATGAGTGTCTTGCCTTGCCAACTTGATCTTTGTAACTCATGAATACAACTTTGCTGCCCCTAGGAGGGAATCCAGACAAGCATGAGACATGAGGCCAGGTGAAATGTAGCTTTGAGATGTAATGCTCTTCCTGAAATGGTTCAGTAACCAAATCCCTTTTTAGGTTGATAAAAGGATACTAGGTTACGATAAATTGCATACTAAGCAGACTAGACAGTCATGATGGCTATCAACAATCAACATAAGCACAGAAAAATTCCTGGTTGCATCACAGATAGCATTACCATATATGCAAGGTTTTAAGTGTTTCCATTTCTCAGTAGCTCTCCTCTGTTTTAAAATTTGCACATTATGCTGCAGATATAATATTTAATGGCATGGCTAGAATGTTTCCTGACCTTGTGATGAAATTGTACATTATGGTATATTGATAACAGGAGTATATAGAAAACAAAATACTATCAGATGCACTAAACTATTGTTGGAATATAATTTCTAGTTCCATTGGTCCATGTTCATATCCTAAACTAAGACAATAGTAAGAACATGGTCAAGAATAGCTACAACATTTAAGGAAGCCGAAAGCTGAAAGGGAAAGATGAAAACCAAAAATATTGTGCAAACTCATTTGAAAATAGCATAAAGCAAATTACAATACAAATTGCTACCAAACTATAGAACGTAGATCCACATGCAATAACAAGGTTTAACGGAAATGGTGTAACCTACTGGCCTTGAACATGAATCGAATTATGCACATGGTAACATAACCAATATAAAACCTTTTCTGGAAGGCAACCTGGTTCGACAAAGAACGAAAAAACAAGTAGTTGGGCATGAAGTGGAACTAAATAACAAGCCAGAAAAAATGAAATTGGTTTATCTGAAGCCATTTATATGCCACTATGGACTTGAAAACCGTATGTATGAAAGAAGTAGCGGAATGGAATATAGTTTACCTACAGAAAAATGATGATCATATTTGATTTAGAACAAATTATTTTACCAATGAGTATTAACTAATTATTTGCTTACACTCAAATAAAATCAACTAACATCAAACAGAGATAATTGAAGGAATTATATCTCAAAGGTATTAATAATAATAAGTGTTTCTATATGTGATCAAATGCATGACAATTGTGAACAAATCATAGGCAGAGTTTGAACTAAACTGAAATGACACAGATAAGGCGTAGAATGATACTAAACCAGTTCACGAACAAAAGAATAAGAAATTAGGTATCTATAAGAAAAATGGGTAACTCACAACGACGGTGCCTATGAGTGTAACTGTGAGGATGATGGATCGAGAAGTATCGGAGTGGTCGGTGGTCAGTAATTTGAGATGGGCGAGAGATGTGAAGGAAGAAATCCATGAGCCTCTGTACCAGACAGAGCGAACGAGAGAGGAATGAAGTGCACCGGCGCCGGCGGAAGAGGATAGAGAAGGACAGTTGAAGAAGCGAGCATACTGAACTTCCCAATGGTCTCCAATACCGCTGGTGGTTGTCGTGATTGACATTATTTTTTGCTGTTCTTCTGTGCTAGCGTTGGATAGATGAGATCCGGCCAGTATTTGTTGATTTCTGCTGTGAGCATGCTGAGCTTTCAAATTGTCTCCGGTAGCGGCGTCGGCTGTTGTAATTGATATTATTCCTCGCTGCTCTTCTTCGCTCCCGTCAGACGGATGCGTTCCGGCCGTTTTTCGTTGCTTTCGGCGGTGCACTCCGGAGGGGGCGGTTGGTGAAGTGATTGGCATGATTCCACGCTGCTCTTCTTGGGTTCCATTGGAAATATGAGATCCCGCCATATTTTTAACCTTTTGCTTTATGCACACGCGCGTCGTGTACGATCAACTTTGAGTTTGTTGAGGAGATTACTACGGGGAATTATATGAGAGAGTTAATTAAGGGGTCCTGATATTTCCACATAGTAAATTCATCCATCCACGGAACAAAATTGTAACTTGACATTTATACCCTCAATATTTACAGTGAATATAAATTGGAAATAGTTACTCAAAGCCGTTTCGTTGGCTTCCACCGTCAAAGAATCTCCGTTCACCTTAACGGCCTAACACCCCATCCACACTCACCACCACGAGCACGTCGGGTTGGTCTCCACCGCCATCACCGGCCACTCGCCGTCCAAATCCACACCCCCACCCCCACACGCTGCCACCACCGTCTTCCCACAACTACCAGAAATTGTCGTCCTCATCGCGTCTGGTTGGCCTTCACCACCGTCTTCACCGCCACCATCAGCCACTCGCCATTCAAAACCAAACCTCCATCCCCACTCACCGCCACCACGGTCCTCCCGCCACCTATTGATTCGCACCCTTCTTCTCCAACTTCTGGGAGAAGCCTCCACCGCCGGCAACTCGCCATTCACCCCCAAACCCCATCCCCACTTGCCGCCGCAACCGTCTTCCCGCCATCGCCAGCTTCGCACCCTCCATCTCCAAGCTGCCGGGTTAGTTTTCAGGCGACTCGCCGGCCCCGTGCTTTAGAATTAGCTTTAGCTTCGTACCCTGCTTTCAAATTGTTCATTCTCCGGCGAACTACACCGTAACACCGGTGAACATTTATTGTGACTTTAATTTTTATTATTGTTACCGATCTTGTTACCTATATCAACCTATCTATTCAAAATTTAAATGAGATGAAGATGGAGGTCAGCGATCTGGAGATAGTATAGAATGAAGAGTGGGGAGATATAGAATAATGGTGAGAGATTTTCTATTCTCTCCCTTCACTCATGAGTACTGCACACCATCAATAGAATGAAGGGTATAAAAGTACTTTTACATGTTTTTTCAGTGGAAGAATTAATAGGGTTCGTGGAAATATCACCACCCTTAATTAAGTTACTTATTTCACCTATTTTCACTAAACTATGTTTATTATACTGTGGCTCTCTATAAAAAAAAAATGTCATTACTTTTACATTAAAAATTACTATAATACTCCTATTCCTTTTTTTAATATTTTAATTAATTCTAAATAACTCAAAAATATTATTAAATCTAATAAAAACTATTAATAAATAACATCTAAGTATTCATTCACATCCCCATTCTTTATCTCACCCAGGCAGCCAGCCACCCACCGTCGATCTCTCTCTAACCCCACCACCCGCCGCCATGCAGCGTCGGAAAAACACCAGCGTCACTCATCTTCTCCCCTCGCCGGAAGACTACCACGTCCAACACCATCTCCCCCCGCCTACTCACTCCCCTCACTGAAACACCACCACTGTCGCCTCCAGGTTTTTCCGTCATTGCACCATCGCCTTTAAGGTTTTTCTGCCAAACCAATTTCTCTCGCTGAACCATCGCCCCTCCAAGGTTTTTCCGCCGCCACTCTCACGCGATTAGGGTTTGTGCTCCACAACTTTCTTCTCTCTGACCGGCGATTCCAGATCTGTTTTGGTTTGTGCTCCACAACTCGTATGATCTTCATGTTCTTCTTCTTCAGATCTGATTTTAGGATCTAGTTTCGATTAAGGTTTCCGGTCGCAGATCTCATTTGTTGAGGTATGTGTGTGTTTGATTTTCAGATCTCGTTCTCCAAAGCAATGATTTTTTGGAGTTCTTGTTCCATCATCGATTTGTATATTCGATTTGGTATATTTTGGAGTTCTAGTTTTAAAACTTATCAAACTTACAATATCATGTAATTGTTTACCTAGAGCATAGTAAACCTTGGGTTTTGAAAACATATAAATTATAATTTTATACATATTATAAATAAAAAATATTAATTATATATTTATAACATAGTTTGTCGATTTATTTTCTTTGGTTTTGAGTATAACTAACCATCCTTATAAGTGAATGACAATATATATTCGGCTCATATGACTAAATACTCTTTTACATAATTCAAAAAACACTACTTATTACGGGTAAAGCCTTGAACCATGTCATGACGGTCAAACCTCAAGTTTTGACAGAGCTATGATGAAATCATAAGGTTTTTTGAAACCATAGTATAACGAGTAATATCACTTATTTTTTTTATAAAAAGTAGGAGAAATTATTATAAACAATATGGGAGGGTTTATGTGAGAAGTGTTTTTATTGCAAAAAGTGCGAGAAGCAATTTTAGCCATTGATTGGATTTTGATATCATGGTTCACATTAATCATAATTAATATTTTTATAAAATTCAAAAGGATAAATTAGTGAACATAAATATTTAGCTCTCATTTTTAATTAATTTTTTTCTCTATAATCAATTTTTTCGATACTGAACGTTTACAAAAATTTTGTTATGTATACATAATTCATGAATGAATAAATCTACACTCAAGAGTTATCAAAACCATTAATAAACTTTTAATATTCACTAGTGAGCATTTTACATGTATAAATGTATAATGCATTTTCTCCTAAATCTAACAAATGTTCATTCGTGAACACGTAACAATTTGTTTATTTTTGTTCATACATCACCATTAAACAAATGCAGAAAAAAGATTTAAAACAAAAGCAACTTGAATACATCTTTCTCACTGTAAAATTGTGAACACTATGTAACAATGATTAAAAAATAAATAAGTATATCAAACCCTAAAATCGAAACATATTCTTTTTGTTGTTCATTGCTGAAGAAAAAAAGCAAAGCAGCAAAAAGAAATTTAAAACGATGAATCAGAAGCATGGACATGTTCATCATAAATACTTATACCAAATTCTACAAGCTTTGAAACAAGTTGGCCACTCAAAATGAAGAGCCACCAGAATATCTAAACCGCCAGCTAGTCCCACCATTAAAACACCGCCTGAGCGACGGAATTTTTGCCGTCAATGTGATGGTGCAGGCAACAAGGTCGGCGATCTCGTCCTCATCGAGTGCGATAGCGGTGATGTAGACAACAATCGAGTTCGATAATCGTGTTCTTTGACGATGATTTATGCCTGAAGAAAGCTTCTGAGATGAGCGGCGATCGATGGTTGGGTGGCTTTCGAACGATAGCGGTGTAGGTTGGCAAGGGCAACCGACGGCGGAAGGTGGTGGTTAGTAAGGGAGGGCGACGGCGGTGAAGGTTAGCAGGGGCGGCCGATGGCGGTGAAGGTTAGTGGGGGCAGCCGACAATGGTGGGGGTTAGGAGGGGCCGCTGATGGGGGACATAAGGGAGACGATGGAAGTGAGAGATAGGATTAGGGTTTTTAATTTAAAATTATAAAGAGAGAGAAAGAGAGCCACACGGTAAAAAGGAGAAGAATTTGATTTTCTTGGTAAAATGTTTCTTGTACCCTTTTATTTAATTAACTAGTTTATTGACTCGTACACGTACGAGTATTTCAAAAGTGTATTTGAGATATTAAAATTTTTAAATAAAAATAATACAATAAATGAAAATTTATCAAAAACTACATATGTTAGAATTTTTAACAATAAAATGACTACATTTTTTGAAACACTTTTTTGTAGACTAAATTTGTTGCTTTGTTAGTAACATTACATTACCACTGTTGTCACAAATCAGAACTTTTAACTCTCTAAAAGATATATAGAAGTTAAAAATCAAATAATAATTTACTAAACCCAAAACAACAATAATCTAATTTGAAATAACATGTATTAACTAATGTCATTTTCAGTAAATTCATATGTTGAAGTCAATCAGATAATATTCTGAACTGAAAATTGCCCATATAATTTTTCACCATCATAAGAGATGATGCTACCATATCTCTTTGTTAAACACTTTGATAGTTTATAGACTCGTGCATTTACACAACTTAAAATGCATTATAAAAAAATATAAAAAAACTTAATTACCGTACATATACAAAAAATTCCAAATAAATACATAAGAAACCAAATTATTTTTTTGAAGTACTTTATACACAAGTAACTCATTGAATATAAAACACGTTTAAAGTATGTAGATAACAACCAAACTATTAAAGACTAATACATAAAAAAATAAAAGGTAGACATACAAATTGTTTAAAATATATATAAAACAACAAAACACATAAGAAGCTTAAGCATGCTCAGATCACAACATCTCACGGATCAGTCAATAGACAATCTAAAAATAAGAAAAAGAAGTGAATATACTCAAGACACAAATTCTTAAATCAAGCAAAAACAACAATATTTTAATAAACAATCATTTTACTTGATCAACATCATTATTGAGAAAGAATAAAATGATCGTCATTATAAAGTAATAAAATGATAGTAAGTATAGACTATCAAATATAAAGAACAACTAAAAGTTTTTCATATATAGAGAAAATGAAAATCCAGGTTCACATAACTATTAAATTAATGACGATTTAAGTGCATATGTTTAAGAGAAATAAACTACACATACAGATTTGTACACATGAGTAAACCTGAAATACAGCATAATCCAATATAGAATTGTTTGATAATTTAATGAATAAAGTTAGTTGATAAAGAGGTTCATCTACATGCTAAAATCCGCTACCTAGTGACCACATCTCTTACCTCTAAAACGGGCTCCATTGTATTTTCACTTCTAAAGCAGAATTTTTATACACCTTGCAAGTGAAAGAAAAAAAAAACTCACGTGTTAAATATTAAAAAATAAAGAATTGTTTCTTATTTTGTGTATAAAAAATTAATTTTTCTATTTTAATATTAAATTTGGTTAACTGCCTACACTATTAATATAGTTTCAGGATCATCAAGAACAACTTTATTTATATCTCTAAATTTAGATTTTTAAACATATATAATATATCATCTTCTAATGATACATTTGATATTTCAACCATATATAATATAAGGTTTCATACATCTTTCTAATAAGATTGAAAATGCTTTAAAATCAATAACTAAATACTTTGAATAAAATATCCAAGTAACCGTTCAACTCATCACCAAAATCTCAAAAAAACTCACTTAGGTAAACAAAAAATTACCTACCCACTACTATTAATGGATAACAAAAAATTAAGAATATACTAATTTTAAAAAAGTGTCATTTTACAATAAAATTTACACCGAAACGTAGATAAAAATGAAACGGTCGTTAATATATAATTTATTTTTCTCTAAATAAAATATATCACAAGTTACTAAACATAATTTATAAACAACTCATAATTAATTACATTAATATACAATTTGAATAAAACCCCCTCATAGTTTCATAAAATTTCATCCCCATGTTTCATAAATCCCCCTCACAACTTCTAATGATACATTTGATATTTCAACCATATATAATATAAGGTTTAATACATCTTTCTAGTAAGATTGAAAATGCTTTAAAATCAATAACTAAATACTTTGAATAACATATCCAAGTAACCGTTCAACTCATCACCAAAATCTAAAAAAAACTCACTTAGATAAACAAAAAATTACCTACCCACTACTATTAATGGATAACAAAAAATTAAGAATATACTAATTTTAAAAAAGTGTCATTTTACAATAAAATTTACACCGAAACGTAGATAAAAATGAGACGGTCGTAAATATATAATTTATTTTTCTCTAAATAAAATATATTACAAGTTACTAAACATAATTTATAAACAACTCATAATTAATTATATTAATATACAATTTGTATAAAACCCCCTCATAGTTTCTTAAAATTTCATCCCCATGTTTCATAAATCCCCCTCACAATTTTCATTAAGCCCCCTCACAATTGATTTAAAATTGGATTAATCGATTAGAATGTTGCTAAAATTGTTTTTGAGAATTGATTGATTTTGCAATTGAGGGTTCCTATTGATTAATTGAACTTGATTTAATAACTATTTTTGGAAAATTGGTAAGCCTTTTATATATATATATATTGATTGATTAGTGTTCTTTTATGTTGAATTATTTACCAAATTACCACAATCAATCATAACCATCAATTAATTGATCCTAAGGTCTAAAATGTTTCTCGCATTTCTCGCAATAAAACCACTTCTCGCATGATCATCCTCATAAACAATAATCTGACCTTGTTTGTTGATATAAAGATTGAACAGTTGGATTAACTATAATGGTTGCTATATATAAGCATGTAGTCTTCTTTAGGGCTTAAATATAACTTTCTTCTAGGGGTGAGCATGGGACCCGGTAGACCGGAAAAAACCGACGAACCGGACTACACCGGACCGAGACCGGTCAGGACGGGGCCTGGTCGGTCCGGTCTTCGGTCCTTGTTTTTTATAGATTTCGGGTTTCGGTCCGGTCCGGTCCGGGTCGGTTTTGTTTGATACAATGTATAAAACAACTAAAAGACCGAAAAAACCAAAGAACTGAATCGGACCGGACCTAGACCGGTCCGGACCGGGACTAGTCGGTCCGGTCTTCGCTCCTAGTTTTCTCTACATTTCGGGTTTCGGTCCGGTCCGGTTTTTGAACCGATCTCACCCCTACTTTCTTCCTCAAGATCATAAAATTCATATATTTAAGGCTTAGCTAGGTTCACATTATTACAACACAACAATTCTAACAAACTAGAAACCTAGCTATAATATATAATCCAAACTCGTTCTAAACATACTTATAACATTCCTCAATAGATCTCATTTACAAGTAAACAAACTCTTGTCAAACCATCTAATGTATCATAATGCCAAATTGGTCAATAATCATGAAAACAAGGTTATACCTTATAAGTTGGGAGTTTCAATATATGGCCAGGTGGTGGGATACACTAACACGGACTTTTACAAACTATTTTTGCTTGACAATTTGTCCATTATCAAAATATGGGTGAGGTGTTTAGGGTCTGTTTGGTTTGCGGAAGGAATAGAAAGGAATGGAATCCGTAAAAACTATATCTTGTTTGGTTAGTAACTGAAATTTGAATCTAACCAAAAATAAATTATTTCAATGCGTATAAGTATCGAAGTGTTAGTTTTAAGATCATTATTGATCCTTAATCTAGAAAAGTTTAGTATGTCTATTAGTTTTTCTGAATTAATAGATTGAGGCTTTGATTGTTAAGCATTTTGTTTTGAATCAATTGATTGATCTAAATCCATGTTATTCAAAGTGTTATTTCACAAATTTCTTTGTTTATTGTTGGATTGTTTTAAGTTGTTCTTGTTTGTTTATTTATTTCAATCCTGACAATATCCAATATGATATGTATGTAACATCCTGAAATTAGGCCTAGTTGTGTAGGCTTGTACCTCGTGCTTAAATAGTTGTACATTGATTTTAAGTGATTTAAATTAGTGTGTTTTAAGTTAATATCGCGTGTTATGCGTTAATTAGAGTGATTATGTGAAAAGTGTCGAACGCGTTTAAAGGTGATAAAATATTAAACGGTTTTACGTAATGATTCCGTAAATATCCCCGTTAGTTGAAACGGGATAGTGTGCGTTAAGTGGTAAGTTGGAAAGGGGAACAAAATACCCCGTGTTTAATTTGGAAAACCAAAGGCGGTTCAAAGCGGAGTTCTTATCCCCTGATTTCACACAAGACACACATTACATACACACACAAACTCACGACACCTACACACACCTTAGTTCTTTGGAGTTTTGAAGAAGCAAATCAAAGAAGGATCAATTGTGGTGATCTTAGTAGCTGTTTCAGATCTTGTTTCATCGTCTTTGTAAGTGATTTTCCTTCAAGAACCCTAATTTTGGAGTTATGAAGAAGATGACCATTTTGATGGTTCATCTTGAGTTTTAATGTGTTCTTGTGATTCCTTTTGGTCTCTAGAGTGTATATAAGCTCCAAGTGATGCCTAGTAAAGTATATAAGTGATTAAAGTTGAGTTTTGAGTCGTTTTATGTGTCAAAAAAGCTAAGAACAGGGCTGTCGTGAAACAGAGACAAAGGACACTGTGTCGAGGGTCCTTACGGCCGTAAGAGTTATTGCTTATGACCGTAAGAGTGTTGTTTGGTCCTTACGGCCGTAAGTGAAAGGTTTTACGGGCGTAAGAGTGTTGTTTGGTCCTTACGGCCGTAGGGGTTGTTCCTTACGACCATAAGCAATTGTGAAGGTCTCTACGGCCGTAGGACATGGGCTTTACGGCCGTAAGCATTATTTTAGTCTGTTGCGATCGTAAAGTCCTTGCGAACTTAAGCCTTGTGTTTGTGTTATGCGATCGTATGGTAGGTCCATGCGATCATATAGGTCTGTTTTATGGTGTTTACCGCCTACGGGTGATGGAAATAAGGTTTGCGATTGTAGGTACATAACTTACAATCGTAACCAACCCTCGAACCATGTTTGCGGGTGTAAGAGACTTCCCCTTGCTATCGGAAACATGTGTTTGTGATAAAAGGCCTCTTGCGGCCGCAAGGGATATCCTTGCGACCGTAAGGAATGTTGTTAGGGGCACTTGCGACCACAATGATTGTACTTGCGATCGCCAGCATGGGAAGTCCAGGGGCTGATAGCTTATTTAACTTGCGTTTTGACCTAGGTGTGCAGTGTATAAGGGGTAACAAAGCGTGTGCGTGTTGTGTTAGGTGTATATGTGGAACCGGAAGACGCGAGTGGCGTATCTGCTTAGCGAGGGCTCCAGGTGAGTACCCATTTTCCCATGAGACTCGATAAGTAGGGCTAACTGTTGTGTATTGAAACGTGCAATTGTGATAGTGACGTATGCACGTGCGAGATAAGTGAAGTGATACGAGATAGACCCATGTAGGGTTATGACTTATGTAAGTGACGTGTTGTGTATAACACGTGTTATGTGGTTATAGTAGTGATAGTAGATAAGTGAAGTGATACGAGATAGACCCATGTAGGGTTATGACTTATATGACAAGTGTATGCTATGTTTAAAGTGTAATTTAGTATTCTACTCATCGAGTATAAGCATAAGCTAATGTGATATTGTATATGTGCATGTAATTGGATCCTTATTGGATCGGTTATCTGTTATTGATTATATGTCCGGACAATTGGGGGACAGTACCACAGTTCCAGGGATTGGTTAAGGTCAGCCACGTAGGCTGGTTCCTGGGGGCCCAATAGGGTCTGGAAGTGGGGGATTAATGGCACCGAGTGTATACGCTTGGTGACGGCTCTGCAGGCCACCGTTCCTTGACGAAGATGGGGTTCTTGGCGTAAGCCGGAACTGGTTGTGTAATGGGGTTCTCGGCGAAAGCCGGAAACTGGTTATGAAATGGGGTTCTCGGTGCAAACCGGAACTGGTAAACGTGATGGTGGGCTGCTCTTCACTCCCCCACCGATGCGGATGGTTGTGACTGATTCCCCAGCTTGGATCGTTGAGCCAGGCTAGCTACCTCGCAAGATATGATCCCGCTGACATGTCGGCACACCGCTATGTGATTGCTTAGCTCTGTGTGCCATACTGTGTTGTGTTAGCATGCTTATTGATGCTTATGTGTGAATTGGTGCTCACTAGCTAGTTGTAGCTAACGGCGCAAGATTTCTCTTTTTCGCAGGTTAGTGATTGATGGCCTGGCGAGCGTGGATTACTCGTGGGTAATTGTAGTATTTACGTTTGAGGAACACTAATTGTAATTTTTATGCATGTGATCCGATGGTCGGATGTTAGTTGTGGTAACACCTGTTATTTGAAATGTTAATAGTCAGATAATTTTTCTGATGATTTGTAAATGGTGGTTATATCCGCTGCAAGATTTTGATAGATAAGTTTTAAAAGTTTAAATTGGCGCTAATTTTAAGCTCGTGAAACACGGTGTTACAATTAGGTATCAGAGCCTAAGTTTGAGGGAATTGTATACCCGGAAGAGTATTCGATCTCAAACTCGGGCCCGAACATCGTTAAGTGTTCCTATTGGGGTAATTGGGGCTGAGTGTGACTGTTATGTGATTGTGATATAATATAGACTAACGCCCCATGTTAGTAGATGTTTGATAAGTGATGTGTTAAGTGTGGTTCTCGTGTGTGTAGTGAGTAAGTGAGAATGTCAGAACAGCGAATTGATGGTGAAAATACTCGTAAGCAAGTGGAGGACGAGGTATCTCGTACTCATGTTGAAACTGAGAAGGAGTCTTCTCTACGTGATACTCAAGACTTGAGGTCGATTCCAGAGTTGTAGGCGTATGTTCTGCACCTAGAAGAAGAACTTCGAATGACGAGGGAGATATTGTTAGAATCCGTCAAGCACAAGAGTCCGGAGCACTGTTCCTACAAGAAGTTCCTTTCTTGTGGACCCAAAGAGTTCGAGGGTAGTGATAATTCTTCGAATACCATACGATGGCTTCGGGAGACGGATCAAGCTTTCGAGTCTTGTGATTGTGAACCAGAGTACCGTGTTAAATATGCGGAACGCATGCTAAAGGGCGATGCTATGTTTTGGTGGGATTCCGTGAAAAATGCAGTGAACAGAGAAGTGATTGTTGCAATGACGTGGGAGCAGTTTTCTGAACGTGTGACAAGGAAATACTGCACCGACTACGATTTAGAAAAGATGGAACGAGAGTTCAATGATCTCCAGAAAGGAGATAAGCCAGTGGAGGATTTGATCCATGCTTTTGCTGATAAAGTGAGATTTATTCCTCACCTAGTAGCAGATGAAAATGCGAAAATTCGCAAGTTTGTGGGAATGCTACCAGTAGAGTATAAAGTGCATGTTAGAGTTGTGTCTAGTTTGGATCGGGCTTTTGAAATAGCTCGACAAATTGAGGGAGATCGTCTTCAGTGTAAGGAAGATAAAACAGTTAAGGGTCAGAATAAAACGGTGCGAAAATCCTCTAAATCTGGTCCTGCGAAAGAACAGCCTTATGTAGGCGGAAAATCGAGATCGTGTAAGAAGTCAAAGTTTGATGGTTCTTGGTGTTCTCAGTGTCGTGCGTATCATACTGGTTCTTGCTCCAAAGCTACAACATGTGTTTGAGGTGTGGACAGATTGGTCACATAACTGCAGAATGTGAGTTCAAAGGAAATGTGTGTTTTAGGTGCCACAAGCTGGGGCACCGAATTAGTGATTGTCCGATGAGATAGGATGCAAGAACTGAAGAATCAGCGTCAGGGCAAAAGATAGAGGACTCTTCCCGTGCAAAGGGGTGGGCGTTGTAGATGTTAAAAAATGAAGTAAAAGAGACCAGATGTATAGTTTTGGTTATTTGGTGTTTTGTAGGTTTTGATAAACTGTAAGCGTTTGTACTCGTGTTGACTGAGCTCGTTTAAGAGTGTAATTTGTTGATGTTCAAGTAGTTGTAATTGTGATTAGCGTTTTATGATTTGTTGTTGGCTATAGTGAGATTGTTTCTTGTTTTTATTGTGATTGTGTTTCTTATGAGATTTTGATGTTGTAACTGGAGTGGGTTGATTCGGCAATGATGTTGTCGAGGAAATCCAATTCAGTAGGTGTGATAGAGGTTTTGTTGTTTCATGAGACAAGTGTTTTAGCTCGAGGTAGACAATGAAAACATGTGATATTGAGTAATGATAAAGTGTAAGAATTTGACTTAAGAAGGTTAGTTAAGAGTAAATGACAAGTATGTTAAATAAACGCGAATGCGATACGAGAAATAAAGTGATATTGTTAATAATGTGAAAGAATAGTATTAGTGGTAATGAAGCAAGGCTTAATTAGTGTATTAAGAAATGACGTGTGTCAAATGCGGACAGTCGAGAATGTCCGAGTATGATTAGATTGAATTGGTGAATAGTAGAAAGATTTTAATGATGTTTTGTGTTTATACTAACTAAGAGTTCTTTGATTGCAGTGAGATGGATAGAGACGTGGATAAACAAGCTGGAAGCGAGAATCGTGAAGATATCTTGGATTTGACTACCATAGGAGAGGTCCAGGACTATATCTCTGTTTATGGAAGTAAACGCGGGGCGGTGCCTACGCGTCACCTTCGAGAAGTGATGACTGATCAATTCGATAAGTGTTTTAAAAAAAATATGCCTTCCATTATAGCGGGCGTAAGAAATGAGGTAAAAGAGGAAATGAAGGACGAGATGAGAGACGCGGTACGAGAGGAGTTTCGTACAATGAAAGAGGAACGAAATGAAGAAGTTCAAAATACGAAGACTCAGGCTGAGGCCGGAGGGTCTAGACGTTGAGTTACATGTGAGGTTTGCGGAAAGAATCATGCCGGGGAATGTAAGTACAAGGATAGAGTGTGTTATTCGTGTGGACTCCCAGGGCATTATTCTAGAGAATGTTTGGGTAAGTTTTGTGATAAGTGTAATCAGTATGGGCATAACTCCTCGGAGTGCCCTACCTAGTTGAAAGTGTTGTGTTAACCTTGAGATGATAGTAGTGTGGCCTAATGTAGTTAAGTGAAGTCTGTGTAAATGTAGTGTGTATTTTTTATACGAAGTGTAATGTTACAGTTAGTCGAAATAAATAAAGTTTTGTGTTAGTTGCTTATCGTGTTAAATTGTGGTTGTGGCCTAACGCAGGATGATTGTGGTAATGTGTGATCGTATAAGTGATCGTCGTTAGATTCCGAGGACGGAATCCTTTTAAGAGGGGTAGATTTGTAACATCCTGAAATTAGGCCTAGTTGTGTAGGCTTGTACCTCGTGCTTAAATAGTTGTACATTGATTTTAAGTGATTTAAATTAGTGTGTTTTAAGTTAATACCGCGTGTTATGCGTTAATTAGAGTGATTATGTGAAAAGTGTTGAACGCGTTTAAAGGTGATAAAATATTAAACGGTTTTACATAATGATTCCGTAGATATCCCCGTTAGTTGAAACGGGATAGTGTGCGTTAAGTGGTAAGTTGGAAAGGGGAACAAAATACCCCGTGTTTAATTTGGAGAACCAAAGGCGGTTCAAAGGGGAGTTCTTATCCCCTGATTTCACACAAAACACACATTACATACACACACAAACTCACGACACCTACACACACCTTAGTTCCTTGGAGTTTTGAAGAAGCAAATCAAAGAATGATCAATTGTGGTGATCTTAGTAGTTGTTTCAGATCTTGTTTCATCGTCTTTGTAAGTGATTCTCCTTCAAGAACCCTAATTTTGGAGTTATGAAGAAGATGACCATTTTGATGGTTCATCTTGAGTTTTAATGTGTTCTTGTGATTCCTTTTGTTGTCTAGAGTGTATATAAGCTCCAAGTGATGCCTAGTAAAGTATATAAGTGATTAAAGTTGAGTTTTAGGTCGTTTTATGTGTCAAAAACGCTAAGAACAGGGCTGTCGTGAAACAGAGACGAAGGACACTGCGTCGAGGGTCCTTACGGCCGTAAGAGTTATTGCTTACAACCGTAAGAGTGTTGTTTGGTCCTTACGGCCGTAAGTGAAAGGTTTTACGGGCGTAAGAGTGTTGTTTGGTCCTTACGGCCTTAGGGGTTGTTCCTTACGACCGTAAGCAATTGTGAAGGTCTCTACGGCCGTAGGACATGGGCTTTACGGCCGTAAGCATTATTTTAGTCTGTTGCGATCATAAAGTCCTTGCGAACTTAAGCCTTGTGTTTGTGTTATGCGATCGTATGGTAGGTCCATGCGATCGTATAGGTCTGTTTTATGGTGTTTACCGCCTACGGGCGATGGAAATAAGGTTTGCGATTGTAGGTACATAACTTACAATCGTAACCAACCCTGGAACCATGTTTGCGGGTGTAAGGGATTTCCCCTTGCTATCGGAAACATGTGTTTGTGATAGAAGGCCTCTTGCGGCCGCAAGGGATATCCTTGCGACCGTAAGGAATGTTGTTAGGGGCGACCGCAAGGATTGTACTTGCGATCGCCAGCATGGGGGGTCCAGGGGCTGATAGCTTGTTTAACTTGCGTTTTGACCTAGGTGTGCGGTGTATAAGTGGTAAAAAAGCGTGTGTGTGTTGTGTTAGGTGTATCTGTGGAACCGGAAGACGCGAGTGGCGTATCTGCTTAGCGAGGGCTCCAGGTGAGTACCGGTTTTCCCATGAGACTCGATAAGTAGGGCTAACTGTTGTGTATTGAAACGTGCGATTGTGATAGTGACGTATGCACGTGCGAGATAAGTGAAGTGATACGAGATAGACCCATGTAGGGTTATGACTTATGTAAGTGACGTGTTGTGTATAACACGTGTTATGTGGTTATAGTAGTGACAGTAGATAAGTGAAGTGATACAAGATAGACCCATGTAGGGTTATGACTTATGTGACAAGTGTATGCTATGTTTAAAGTGTAATTTAGTATTCTGCTCATCAAGTATGAGCAGAAGCTAATGTGATATTGTATATGTGCATGTAATTGGATCCTTATTGGATCGGTTATCTGTTATTGATTATATGTCCGGACAATTGGGGGACTGTACCACAGTTCCTGGGATTGGTTAAGGTCAGCCACGTAGGCTAGTCCCTGGGGGCCCAATAGGGTCTGGAAGTGGGGGATTAACGGCACCGAGTGTATACGCTTGGTGACGGCTCTGCAGGCCACCGTTCCTTGACGAAGATGGGGTTCTTAGCGTAAGCCAGAACTGGTTATGTAATGGGGTTCTCGGCGAAAGCCGGAAACTGGTTATGAAATGGGGTTCTCGGTGCAAACCAGAACTGGTAAACGTGATGGTGGGCTGCTATTCGCTCCCCCACCGATGCGGATGGTTATGACTGATTTCCCATCTTGGATCGTTGATCGAGGCTAGCTACCTTGCAAGATATGATCCCGCTGACATGTCGGCACACCGCTATGTGATAGCTTAGCTCTGTGTGCCATACTGTGTTGTGTTAGCATGCTTATTGATACTTATGTGTGAATTGGTGCTCACTAGCTAGTTGTAGCTAACGGTGCAAGATTTCTCTTTTTCGCAGGTTAGTAATTGATGGCCTGGCGAGCTTGGGTTACTCGTGGGTAATTGTAGTATTTACGTTTGAGGAACACTAATTGTAATTTTTATGCATGTGATCCGATGGTCGGATGTTAGTTGTGGTAACACCTGTTATTTGAAAATGTTAATAGTCAGATAATTTTTCTGATGATTTGTAAATGGTGGTTATATCCGCTGCAAGCTTTTGATAAATAAGTTTTAAAAGTTTAAATTGGCGCTAATTTTAAGCTCGTGAAACACGGTGTTACAATGTACGTGATATATCGATGAGCTTAACACTCAATGTACGTCAGTCATATATATAGCTCCATTCGAAACTAGTTTACTAGATATCGAGCACCATATATATGATTTATCTATAAAAAGCGTACGTACGTTTCCCCCCCTATTCATTTATCCATCCTTCCATGAAGATTAATCTTGTCAACAATGTCTCAAGAGAGTTCTCCAAGCGTGGTACTGAAAAGTGTGTTCCTTAGGAGATATATATATATATATATATGGTCGATCGGTACATATATAGTAACTTGAAAGACTTGATAACCACAGTTACTATGCATCTTTGCTAGCTCCTTAATAGTTTAATTCAAACAAAATATAAGTACAAATTAAAACAAGAATATAACAAATAAATATGTATATTTCAAATGATGCATTTGATTCTGAACATGCATATCTATGAATAGAACATCAACATGGATTAATTAAAGGTTGTTTTTGAAGTCAACTCGAAATATTATGTACTTTAAACTGAAGGCGGCTTCTGTTATGTTGGTTGTGGTGATGACTCAGCTTGATCAGACGAATATGTATCACATTAACGGATACAAGCGCGTTACTTTGTTTTTTGAGTTCGAGTTTTGCTAGGCTTCGGTGATGGTGGTCGTGAAGTAGTTCTTAGATTTCTTCGGCTTTCAAAAACCACCACCTTCTCTTGCCATGCTTGAATCAAGTCTCTTGATCTTGAAGTGTACCCACAACCATTATCTATATAGATATTTACACAAACCAAATATATAGTTAATTATGGTCTATTTTCCCCAGATCGATAAACACAATATTTTTTTTTTTAAAAAAAAGATATAATTTCTTCATTACAGAAAACTAAGTTTAAACAATATTCAAACCAACAAGGCAGATGGCTAAGTTGTAACAACGACCAATAATGTAGCTCAAAAAGTGCCCAACCTGCTAGAACAAACCAACAAACACTTGTATGGTTGTCTTGATTAGGACTCGCAATAACAATGATTATCAGATAAATATATGTGTGTGTGTGTATAGTAAGTGTGCAACAACATTACCAATACAACGCCTAACAAATTGGTCCTAATACGCAAACATAATCTACCTGGAGGAAGGGCCAAATTGGAATGAAGAAATGATAGAAAGAAAATCACCAGAATTGCTAATATTGGGGAAAACTTGGCCATCTAGCTTACTTCTCATGGTTTTTGTTTGTCTAGGTTTCATTCAAATAGCTGCACACGTTGACTTTATGAAAGGTCAAGCACATGATGATTGGCTCTCATGCCTGATTCTCGTTAGAAAGGGTTGTCATCTTATATAAAAAATCAGCAAATGGGTTTATCCTACGTAATGTATAATAAAATATATATTTGCTATAATTCTTTTTAACATTAATTTATAGGTATTAATTAGTATCCTATACGACAAAATAATGAAGATGCGAAACATTATTTGTATCATTGGGTTCTTAATACTTGGACCATTTTCAGCAAGATTCACCAACAAATTTCATCTGTGGGACAGGAAAAAACATATATAGCGCGACAGACGATGATGGTGATGAGTCATATGAAGTAATATGTGGTTTGTGTTTTCTAGTGTTATGTTCAACCGTGTTTTCTAGAACAAACTAAACTACTTTGAATAAATCTTAAATATTTTAGAATTTACACTTCCAAAAGGGTCAGATGATATAAAGCAGTAGAACTGTAGAAGTATATACGTGGCTTTGGGGACAACTGCAGGCCTGCAGCTTATGTAAACTATGCACTTTTCAAGAACAGGCTTTTGAATGACTAAAATTATGAGAAAACCTGGAATGATGGATCTGTGTTGCTTTCATCTTGTTTCAAATATTCTGGACCTACCAAACTTTGTATAGTTGGGCCAGCCCACTTGTATAGATGCGGTGTATAACTATAACCGTATTACGCACTATGGTTAGAGGTGCACAAAAAATCCGAATATCCGATTTATACGAAAAAATATCTGAAACCGGTTTTTAGTAAAACCGGTTTTTTTTTATCCTGACCGGATTTTTTGTAACCGGATAGTATGACCGGATTTAACTATTTCTAGGCGACCGGTTTTTTTACCGGATAAAAAACCGGTTTTTTTATAACCGGTTTTTATCCGGTTTTTCCTACTAGCCGTTATTTTAAAAAAACTAGCCGTTTTGTAGCCGTTTGATGAGCTTCTTGACCGTTTTTTTCAGATATTTTTATACTTTTGTCATCCAAAAAACTTATATATAGTGTGGGTATGTTGTAAGATTAATCCACAACTTACATCTTCCAAATTCTCTCCAAATTCTCTACTTTTATTCACCAAAGTTCACTTACATTCACTTTCTTGAGATTGATATCATGACCGGTAGTAGTAGCATGCCGAATACGGGAGCATCTTCAATAGGAGGAAACCCCGATGTGGTGAGGATTCTCGAGCATAATAGAAATAAAGAAATTTGGGAACATTTCGACTTGAATGAGATGTCCAACGGTTGAGTCCCGAATCGGTGGAAGTGTGTATTTGTTTAAAAGATTACTTGGATGGCGCGGCTAGAAGACAACACGTGACCACACTAGAAGACCCAATTGACGTCGAGTTGGAATCAAACATATACAATGAAGAAGTGGAACTTGGAATATCGTCTCCCGACGAAGAAGGCGAAGAAGAAGATGCGTGAACGGGTTGCTATGTAGGGGTGATGGCGATGCCGAAGCTCCTTCCCTAGCTTCCCTCTTTTAATTCGAAGTTTGAATGGTTTTAAGTATTTTTATTACAATGTTTAGACGTTTGTCATTTGAATATTTTTAATTAGGAAGTTTGTAATTTTAATATTGTACTTTTTAAGTATTTAAATTAATCAAAATTTGAGTTTTCTTTCACATGTACGTTTTTTTATAGTATATATTATAGGAAATGTATTTAAAAAAAACAAAAAAAATTAAAAAAAAACAGTGGGCTAACATAAGTGTTACGCAGACCGGTTTTTTTTTCCTCAAATAAAAACCGGTTTTCATAAAAACCGGTTATAGTAATAACCGAGACCGGTTTTTATAGTATTAGTATTCGAAATCAAAACCGGATAATACTAAACCGGTTTTTTTCGTAACCGGTTTTTTTTTGTCCAAAAAATCCGATCCGGTTTTTACTATAACCGGATATAGTAAAAACCGGTATATGTGCATGTCTAACTATGGTAGGGGTTCAGTAACTTGTTCTCGGTGCTGTACATATCCTATATAAAGATGTTCCGAACATGCAAAAAAGTATAACTAAAGGCCGGAAGGCTATCAGATTGAAAAGGGTCATATTCATTTATGATCCATCTTTTATTCACAATGAATGCATTAATTGTGATTTCAGGAAAAAAAAACTATTAAAGAAATTAATAGATAATTTAATAGACAGATTTAGAAGAGTTTGCATTCAAACTATACTTTGGAGGAAATACAATACGTTTGACTCGGTCAAACTATAAAATATGTTTATAATGCGTAAATAAAAAAAACAAAAAACAAAAACAAACCTATGCATTATGAAATAAGAGAATGAAAATGCTAAATACAATAAAAGAAAATAAATTCTTAAAAGTAAATAAAAACACATCTAAAAGAATAGAAACCATTTAAAAAACAAAGCTACATGAGGAAATGGAAGTTAGCTAGACCAAGCCTAATCGTTGCTTATTTTTCTCAAAACCTCCGCTCCATATCCCAACCCTATTAGGCTATTAGCGGTAAACAAACTCACTCATTCTTAAAAAAATAAGTTACTTTTTTTTAACGGTAAACACACTCACATATAAGGCTATGCGTACCGCCCCAATGGTTAGGTGGGGACTAGCTGACGGTTTGGGATGAACACCGCTACTCCTCTAGCAGGTAGCACCCCACAGTTAGGCCATAGGTTTCTCCAACCCATTGAACCCGTTGAGTTTGTTTATTTATTAATATTGTTATTATTATTATTATTTATTATTACTATTATTATATATTATTTATTATTTATTATTATTGTAATGATTAGTATAATTTAAAAGGGTTTAGTTCGCGAAAATGTATCCAAGTTGTCACATTTTGCTATTGTATGTACTGAACTTTCAAACTTACCATTTAATGTTCTGGAGTTTTCAAACATACCATTTTATGTACCGAACCTGCTATAGCAGGTTATAAGCTGATGTGGCGCAGATTTTGCTGATGTGGATGGTGACTTGGCATATGAGTTGGATTTTTCATAGTTTAAAATAAATAAAAAATAAAATCTTTACTATTAATATATATAAATAATATTAATAATAATAAAAACAAACACCAAAGTCATGAGAAGGTCTCCATCGATTTGCTTTCACAATGAATCTGCTTCATTTGCTTTCATCGATGGTATCTCCTACGGTTTTAACAACAGATATTTATTTGAACAAGTTAGATAGACTTACTTTCATCTTCTTTTTGATTGTTCGATTTAAGGGTTTTCGTTTTAGGGATTAGGGTTCATCGATAACAGATTAGCAGATGAACAGCTTAACAGGGGATTTTGTTTGCAAGGGATTCTGGATGCTTCGAAAGGGCATGGATTCACTGGACTCAAAATCAGAAGAAATCGATACCCCATGTTTGCAAGGGTTTCTTGTCCACAACAGATTCAAAGATTTCGATTTAGGGTTCTTAATCGAGTACAATTGTTGGGGATTCTAGATCAACGATTCTTGGTTTATGTTTTCAGATGAAACGATTCATGAGTTTTTAAATCGACGGGGGTTCCAGATCGGAGATTTAGGGTTCTTACTTATCAAACACAATCTGAGTAAGAGATTTTGCTTCTATCTGATTCGATTTCGGTTCTTTTGAAGTTCTTGGTTAATATATGATTCGATTTTGTCCTTGATTCAAAGGTTTCGTTAATATGGATGCGTTAATACAGTTGCTTAGGGTTCTTGAATCGATTTTCCCTCACATCTGATAAGAATTCTTCAACATTAATATGGATGCGTTAATACATTTTTAGGGTTTAAACAATCAGTTTTAGGGTTTTTTGTTCTATTAGGGTTTTTGCTTCACATCTGATAAGAATTCTTCAACATTATAGGGTTTTTCTTCGATCTGCTTCAGATCTGAGTTGTGTTTTCAGATTATGTTCTAAGAAAAATATTCATCTTCTTCTGCTATTGTTTCTAGAAAATATGAATGTTCTTGTGTTTATTTTCTAAAAAACATATGAATGTTGATTTACTTATGTGGCATATGAGGTGGATTTAAAAATAATTTAAAATTCAGAAAATTACCTGCTAAGGGTATAACAGGTAACACAATACACAAATTGGTAATTTTGAAGAGTCCAATACATTAAATAGTAATTTTGAAAGTTCGATACATATATACAATAGCAAAAGGTGATAACTTGGATACATTTAGAGGAACTAAACCCTATTTAAAAAGGATCACATTGATAATTTTTCTGCTTAAAAGCTTGAAAAGCTTGAGATGGAGGAACGAGCATTGAAATTAAAAGAGAATGTCCAATTGCAAAGAGACTACGAATTTCTAACTAAGGTTGAAGCAAATTTACAACTCCGAAATGTAATCGGTTTTTTATGTCGTGGTAGTTTTTCATTAATGTTTCTAAATGTTTTTTAGCGTTGTAATCGTTTTTTTTAATTTTTAATGGAATGAAATGATAATTTAGTTATGAATTTTATTTTATTATATTATTAAATGTATTTAATAATGTATTAAAAAATTAAAAAAAAGAAAAATTGGGGTAGATGGGGTGTGGTACTCCACTTGAACGTAGGGAAAGGGTGTGAGAGAGAAAAACTGATATGGCGCATATGTGGCAGCAGAGTATACAGGGTTGGGAGGGTGTGCTACTTATGATCTAAGGGGAAAAGACATCTTAGTCACGCCTTGGTACCACTAGGCCAAAGGCCCTTTGATGTAAAATAAGTTACTTTTAATAAGTTAACTAACATCAGTTTTTTCTTTTATAAGCTTATTTTTATACATTTACCTATATATTCTTTCTTATAAACTTAAATCAACTTCTCTTTCCCTTAAACATGCCCATTTTAATCGTTTTACAATAACCATTTTACCAAAGCGTCCTTGCAAAAAAAAAATAACTAATAGAATAACATAAGCTAATCCAAACATTTATTCATAAGATAATAGACATAAGCTCATACGTTAAAAATATCACATTAAGGTGACTATTTAAATGATGGGGGTACCAATAGAATCATAAAAAGCAATAACTATTCAGTGAAAACATTGAAGGTAGTCTTTTCATAACATTTTCATCATACTCGCACATAAATATCATACTGTTATCATGGGAAACACACTTTTCTCTTGTTAAAATCCGATCATATTATAGCTAATTACATAGACAAGCTAGGAAATAGCCAAATAGCAACACCTCGAAGTACTCTAGCATTGTGTTACCGAGATACATTAAGGAGAGAAAAGAATGGAAAAGAAAATTGACGGGAGAAAAAAAAGAGGATAATGATTGTGATTTTTCATGTTCCCGAGTTGGAACGAAAAGAAATGAGTTAAAAAGAAGACATAAAAAGTTTGTGTTCTCGAGTTGGAGAGGAAGCAAAGAAAAATAGTCATTTTACAATAATATCCTTATTTTTTAAAATAATTTATTATGATTAGGGGTAATTTGTCACTTACAAAAAATCATAAAGATTTTTCTTTCCTTTCCTTACAAATCCTCCCAACTTTTAGAGAAAAGTTTAGAAGAGAAAATTTACCAAAATTTTCTTCTAAATTATTTTCTTTCCCTCCTTAAATTAATCCGGAAACATAAAACTCTTTTTATTTCCTTTCAAATCTCTTTATTTCTAAAAAAAATTAAACTCGGAAACATAGCGTAGACATTATGACATTAAACTCATTCTGTCAACATCTAACCAATTTAGTTAGGTAGCTACTATTATACTTACTTTTATTATAGTCAGTATATGTACCAAAAATTGTATTCTAAGTTGATATTAATAACACCTCCCAACCTTATTTATGATATCAGAGCATACAAACACGATCCATTATATACTTCTCCAAGTTTAACAAAATTCTCTATATATAAGTATATAATTAACATTGATGATCATCTTTCTTGATTAAACCCTTTAAATCCTTAATTCAATTTTTGAAATACCTCTGAACATGAAAACCAAACATCATGAAGATTATCAAATATAATCAATCATTCATGGAACAACAGGAGAAGATTCAAATTTTACAAACCATCCTTTGTACTTATATTAGAATAATCATCCAATTCTTGTTCTAATCTTGAAGAAACTTACAATTTCGCTATTTCAGAAAACTATATCACATGAAAAAGATCAGCGGTGGTAGCTCTCAATGTTAAGAACAAACGAAATAAGTAACTAGTATGAGACAAGAGCTTTAGGAAAGGATCGAACAATGATATGATTATCTAAACTATAAATAACACACACGCGTACTTATTTTCTTAAATTGTAAATAATGCATGTGTGCATATATCGTGAAAAAGAAATACTACTATAACAATTTGTGACTACTCTTGATTAGTACCCTACAAAAAAGAACATGTCAAACAAAATGTAGAAACATGTTTAAGAACGTACGTACGAGGTACATATATACGTGGTTTACTATGGATCCGTCATCCGTGATTGTCAGTTTTTAATTTATGGCTCATATTGATCAACAGCTTTGCAATCGTCTGAACATATATAACTCTAGCATGCCTACTTCATGAGATATGATATTTATTTCAACAACATGATAAGCGTGACTGTGTGAAATATGTTGGAAGAAGAAATCATACCAACATTGACGTACTGAAATTAACAAATTAAGCAAATTAATTTTAAAAAATTCTGACTCTGTGTGTGTACACAGGTGAAGATGCAAGAAAATGAAGAGAGCAAATCCTAAGCAGGAAAAAAAAACACAATATTGAAGACATTGGTTTTCCAAGGAAATCCATATTTTACATATACCATACTAGGTTATGTTATGGAAAAGTAAAACACGTTGGTAATTTATATATATATACAATTCTCCAGCCTAAACGTACGCCTTAGTCACTGTTCATTCCTGGGTTTTTTTAAAATGCGCATTTTTTGTTATAATATATAAAATATTGGTGAAGCTATGTACCTTATCTGAAGTTGCTGGAGTGGTAGGAGTTTTTGTGTTATATGTTTTTGGACGTCACGTGTTTATTTTTTTTTATTGAAAGGCTACGTGTTCAACCAATTGACATTAACTCTCAAACATTAATTTAGTTAATTTCTTTTCTCATTTCCCTCAATTATTAAAAACCAAACGTCCTCCAATTTATTATTTTATTTTATTTTTCTTTTCATGCAAGTATATTTTTTAAATTACACTTCCATCTTTCTTTTCTTTTTAGCCATACTTTTAGAAATTACTTATATATATGTTACTCTTTTCCATTATGAAAGTCACGACGGTACTGGTGGAAACACCACTCCAATGTCATTCTATGTCGTCCAAGCCAGTAGCATAAACATGCTAAAAAAAGATCTATGTTTATACACTCATGCTTTTCTATCTCTCTCTACTTCTCTTTTTTTATTAGAGAGATTACTACTATTTAGGTTTTGTTAGGATAAAAAAAAAGGTGTAAAGAAAGAAAATATTGTGTTATTGAAGTAACAATTAGAATGTTGAAATAAAAAAAATGCACTCACTTCCTTCACTCTAAAAGCATCTAAGTCATTGATGTAAACAACACCAAAGAGTAACCACTTTAAAATAAAAGTACATAAGCTAGTTAAATGAAGTTTTAAATTTTAATTTGTTAAAAAAAAAATTAATATGATAACATTAGTTTTTGTCATGTAAGGGTGCTCTTCTATAATAAACTGGAATTTGCAGTTATTTATCAACAAAAAAAATATACACATCGCCTATATAGACACCATTCTATATTTACTACTTATCTATGTTGGCAATTTGATGTATTTTAATACAACATTTCATATCTTTTATAAACAATATTTTATTAAAATAAGATGATTGAATATGCTAAAAAATATACATATATTATCATATATATATATATATATATATATATATATATATATATATTTAATTATTGCATATGACTATTACAATTTATACACGCAGCAAAGCGTGTGATTAAATTCCTAGTTAAGTATATGATACAACTATATTTAAAAGAAACATGTTAAATATTACATTAGAAATAAATAATTCCACACATTAATTAATTAATTTCCATACAATAGATCTTAATTGTCCAAACAATAGATCTTAAATATAGTACGTGTTCATAGACAATGATTTAATTATTGAAGTACATGCGTTTAATTAACGTAGATGAACCATCAAGAGAATATCAATTTATTTATTTCGATAAGCTAAAAACTACATCTCTTTTCGCAAACATTCTCAAACTAAAAAACCTCTAAACCACATATTCTTCTAAAGACATGAAAAAGATATAAAACATTTATGTTTTCGAATACAAACAACACTTTACTTTGAAGATGCTAGAAGGCCCAGGAATTGCAAGATTTTAAAAAGTCCTCATTCTTAATAGGTAAGATCTTGACCCAGATTCGATCATATATGCTCCAATTAGATGATCCAACATGTCAATAAAAGAGATCTATACATTAACCAACAAACGATCCAATAGGTCGGCCCATTTACTTAAATCGCTACGTAAATCGATCCAAGGATCTACCCAGTTACTATATTCACATTGCAATAATATTGTTTACCTTGTGTTTAAGTTTCATTTTATATTTCATGATATTTTTTATTTCTATCGTTATCTATTCTCTAATATTGCCTATGTATGCTGTTTATGAATCAAGCTAATATATATAGCTGTTTTATCAAGACACGTGAATACAAAACAATATAAACAAACACTTAAACCAGTACTGTTATATACACACTACAAAAAATATGGGGTTTTATCGTGTTTTACCAAAATCGTGAAGAATTTTAAAAAAAATACACAATTAAATGTGTATATAATAGTTTAAAAAAATGTAGGTAAAAATAATTTAAAAAACTCACTTTTAAATGTATAATATTAATTTTAAAAAGTTCACACTTTTAAATGTGTAAAAATAGTAATTAATAGAAACTGAGAAAAGTTCACGATTTTACACATAGATGTTTTTAATTTTTTCATACTTAAAAATTTGAAAACTTTAAGTATTTGTTCATATTAATAAATGCGATAAGTTAACTATATTTATTACATTTATACATGTGAACTTTATAAAAAAATTTGTCACACCATTTATTTTCACAATTGTTTAAAATTCTTTACATTTTAAAGTGCTAAAATATTATAAAAAAATATGAAAAGTCAACATATTTGTTGTAAATGACACGATCATTTCACGTAACAAATATAATATAATTAAATTTATTATTTTGTAGTTTGACCTCAAGTCAAAACATTTTTTCATTGAGTAAAACATAAGTATGTTTGGTTAATGGAGGAATGAGTTATTATTTTATTTACATGTTTTGTTGCTTTGTTTAAATGAAATTAATCATTATTATATGATGTTTGATAGAGGAAAATAACCATATAAACATATAATTGGAACAAAATAAAATGTAATAAAAAATTTAAAAAAAAAATATTTAAACGTAGCGGTTTATTCCATTCTCTGAAGGAATGAGGAAAAACACTCATCCTTCAAGAAATAAAAATCCTTAAAACAGATGATATCACATTCCGCATGTAATAACCTATTTCAATCCTATAATTGGGTATCTATTTCTTCTCCTTGTTTCAAAGCTCCGAAAAAAGTATTAAATTTTTTTTGAGAGTTATAGAGCAAATTTTTTAAAAAATCGCTTGGGTTTCATGAAGTATAGCCTTAAACAATATGCGGAAGGGGGTTTTTAACATAGGAAGCCTTAAGGCCTTTAACTTGGCTTTGCTAGCTAAATGGTGGTGACGATTTAAGACGACGCGTTATCGAAGTTATTCAGTCCATACACGGCGTTAACGGAGGTTTTTAAAAATTTAAATATTAACGGTAGGGGACCTGGAGTATGGAGGGGCATTCTGAAAATTTTCAAAGACTTTGACAAAGTGAATATCCCACTGGAAGCATGGTTTGGCTGGGCCTGATCCATCTTCACCTTCAGTCTGTGGGCCTTAGAGCCCAGTGGGCTGTTCACAGTCTCTTCTTTAAGGGGTGCCTTCGATGACCTGCAACTTAAACGAGGAGATAATTGTTCCTTCGCATGGATGTCGAACAGTCTTTCCAAGATCAATATCACGCCTGGAGAATTTTTCACAAAAGGCTATCAACAAAATGCAATCTGCGAAAAAGGGGTGTAATCATGTTGTCATCCTTCTGTTCGATATGTAATAATCAAGCAGAAACAGGAGGATCATCTTTTTGTTCATTGCCTAATTGCCGCAAGTGTCGTAAGGGAGATTGCAAAATGGTGGAACATTGATGATAATTTATAAGTTTTTTTTTTTTTTTTTTTTTTTGCTAATGTGGAAGTTCTGGTATCGGAAGGATTTTGGTGCTTCAAGAGACAGGAAAGAAACAGTGTTGTTTAATGAAATACAAGCATATGCTTACTTTTGGTTTAACTCTAGATGATCAAAGTGTAATTTATCGAATCGGTGAATAAATTGGTTATGTTCTCCTTTCCTTTTTTTCTGAATTGTATCATGGTCATCTAGCGCCTTGCTAGTATCTTAGTATTGATCCTAATTGGTGAGGGTGATGACGGAGACGAAACTCTCTTCCTTTACGATCTTTGTTACCATTAAAAAAACAATATATGAAATTTATTAATATTATTATATATTTTTTAATTTTGATATTTATATTAATTTTATAAGTAAAAAATAAGTAAGAATATACTAATTATCGAAAGATTAATATCCAATTAATTTTGATATTTATATTATTTTTTAATTCCAAGTACCGAGCTTCAAATTCCAATTAAAGCTTTTCAATTAGACCAAGGCCCTTTGGCCCCTTTCTACGAAATTACAAAAGTTACCCCTCAATTATATAACATGCAACATTTCCGTGATCAATTTAATGAGTAATGCCTGATTAGTCCTCCCTACATGAAGTTAGATTCTAAAACAACTATACACTCTACACCTCACCTATTCAAGCTAATACGTGGCCACCATTAGTATTGCATTGTCACCCAGTTTTATGTTGACTTCACATAAAATCTTACGTTACAACAATTATTTAAATCAATATAAATTCTGTGTTACTTTCCCATGCAGTTCTCCTTTCGTTTTAATATATTTAAACACTAATTCTAAAAAAATTATTAAAATATTCAAACCCTTCATTAAAAAAAATTAAATATTAAACGTTAATTTCTTTAATTCTAAAATTTTGATTTTAACTTTTTAGAATCAAACTAATATGAATTAATTAAAGATAACACTTAATTAAATCAATAATAAATATCAAAATATTCTAATCAATTAAACAATCGTAAATGTAAAAAAGAATTCAATAAATTATAAACTTTTCAAAATTGTACTTCTTTCTTATCATTTTTCATATAAACGTTAATAATGAATATTTTTGAATTAAGTTAAATTTTTTTTACATTTTAGCTCAGTTGAAAATTTATTTTGAGCTTAACTTTTTTAAGTCAAAATTCTGTAAGTTAATCAAAACTATTAAATAATTTAATATATATCATTATTAAACTTAAAATATCGTATTTGTCCATCAAGTTTATAAATAATACATTTATCTCTTATAACATTTTAAATTATCATCTTTAACCAAGTTTTACTTCTATCATTTTGAAATATTTTATAATTATTTTAAATTCTTTTTTATTAAAACAACAAACATTTGACCTTATTACTTATAATTATAAATATAGTGATCGATAACATGTACAAGTAATTTAATCACGCTTTTTGGTATTTGCTTCAATAACGTATGTTCTCTCCTTTCGCGGTGCTTCCAAAGCTGGTTTTGGAATTGACATCGTTTGGCGTCATTTTTTTTAACTCTCGTTTTTCTAAAATCATTCCGTGTGTAACACGGACATTTAACTAGTTTATATTATAATAATTATTATAGTTAAGTTGTAATATATAATATAATTAATTTCACTACAATTAAAAGAATGCCGCGCAGAATAACTACGCAAATATCAAACGCTTCCCTCCGCCGGCAGCGAGTTTGGATTTCGACGTGATGTGCAAATTAACGGAATTTGATACTACGGCATGTATTCAATTCCGAAAATTTGAAAACTGCAAATCTATAAATTAATTAAAAATCACCAAAATTTCTAATATGTACTTAGTCTAGTGTACATATGAAAACCACACAAATATTTAAGTTTTCTAAACTAAACTTACTCCTATAATATTAAAAGTAGGTAGCTAGTTGGATCATTCATGATTGTGTACGAGATAGGACGAATTCTTAGATAAGTGAAGAGTTTTTGTCTGGTTCAGAGATGTTTACATTTTGTTTCCACTTTCTGTCACTTTAAGCGGTGACCATCCAAACCCATTACATATTCACATGTAAAGTTAGATATGTTACATTCTTACAAGTATTAAATTTCAAAACTTAGATTATATGCAAAGTAAAATGCTTTAAAAACGTTAATATTAAAACTATCACATTAAAAAAATAAGATAAATTATATATAATGTTGGTATTTAGAATGTATATCACAGACAATAAAGAGCACAATAAAGATGGAAGAAGCTATCGTATATTTTATTGAAATAGGCTTTCTTGAATACCTCAAAAGAAGAGACCACAGAGACTATAAATAGCTAAAGACCTACTGGAAATTCTCAACAACCCAAAAGAATCGGCCACACACAAGGACCGTTATACATTTATTTGAAAAGAAAAAATAAGCATGCAAATCATGCACATCAAATAAAAAACACCAGACTTTGAATTATTCTTCTTCAGCCTCCCTTAATTCAAAGTCCATGACACCAAGCCTATACCTGAAATAGACATACTTTTCTTTGGAGAGAGCCTTTGTAAAAATGTCAGCAAGTTGCTCATGAGTACTGCAGAATTCCAGACTTATTAAATTCTGCATTACCTTTTCTCTTATATAATGGAACTTCAGCTCAATGTGTTTGGATCTGCTATGCATCACAGGGTTCTTTGACAAATTAATTGTTGACTTATTATCACAGTAGATAACCGTAGGCTCATTTTGACAAAATCCAAGATCCTCAAGAGTTCTTCTAAGCCAAATGGCTTCACATGCTGCACTTGAGGCTGAGATATATTCTGCTTCTGTACTTGAAAGAGCTACAGTGGGTTGTTTCTTTGAGCTCCATGCAATAGCACCACTTCCCAGAGAGAACACATAGGCTGAAACACTTTTCCTATCATCCACGCAACTAGCCCAATCACTGTCGCTATGACCAACTAGATTAATGCTTTCAGTTTGCTTATACCATATACCAAAGCTAAGTGTACCTGCCACATACTTCAGAATTCTGCGGGCTGCCCCATAGTGAACTTTAGAAGGCCTTTGCATAAACCGGGATATCAAACTCACTGCATAAGTTAGATCCGGTCGTGAGTGAGTTAAGTATATAAGCCCTCCAACCAAACTTCTGTAATTCCATTCATCAACCTTGTCTGAACCATCTTCAAGTTGAAGTTTTTCATTGTTGTTCATAGGAGTGTGCTCCTTCTTGCAATCAGTAAGGCCAAATTTAGTCAGCATACTCCTTGCGTACTTTTCTTGACAAAGAAAAATTCCATCTTTAGTTTGACGCACTTCAAGACCCAGGAAGAACTTTAGCAAACCCATATCAGTCATTTCAAAACATTGCTTCATTCCTTTCTTAAAGTCTTCCACCATGTAGTTACATGAAGAGGTACAAATAATGTCATCTACATATAAACAAACATAGATGACTTTATTGTTGCTTTCTCGTTTGACATAGAGGGTTGGCTCATTGTGACTTCGTTTGAACCCATTTTCCATGAAGTAGCCATCGATTTTTCCATACCAGGCCCTAGGGGCCTGCTTCAAACCATACAAAGCTTTATACAACTTGTATACCATATTGGGTTTGTCTTTAATAACAAATCCTTCTGGTTGCTCCACATAGATTTCTTCAGTCAAGTCTCCATGCAGAAATGCTGACTTGACATCAAGTTGATGCACTGACCACTTCATTTGCGCAGCTATGGCTAGAACAATTCTGATTGTTTCAAACCGAGCAACCGGGGCAAACGTTTCCTGAAAATCTATACCTTGCTGCTGTGAATAGCCCTTAGCTACAAGCCTCGCTTTATATTTTACCACCTCTCCATCGACTCCTACTTTGGTTTTGTACAACCACTTGACACCCACTTTGTTTTTTCCTGGAGGAAGAGACACAAGCTTCCATGTCTGATTTTTTCGATAGCTTGAATTTCGGTTTGCATAGCATCTTGCCATTTTTTTTCTTTAACAGCTTCATCAAATGAGCATGGGTCTGAAACATTAAGGGCAAAGTGACAGTTGATTATGTCTCCTTCTTCATCAGAGATACCTTCACCACTGCAAGAATCACCAAGCCATGCTGGTGGTTGAGTTCTTCTTTTTGGTCGATTGTTTGGAGGACTAGTATTTGATTGAGAGGTAGTAGAGGGTAAAGGGTTTATGGCTGTAGGTTCATGAGTAGTATTTGAGGGTTGTACTTCATGATGAGACAAGTTATTTCCTGGAGGTACATTAATAGGTGGGGTACTAGAAGAGGCAATAGGGGTTGACTCTTGTGGAGTAGGTAGGTTTGGTTTATCAAATGGGTCATGCAAGGCATTTATATTATCACATGGAAAAGGGTCAATAAAGTTGTACCTATTAAAGTAGGTAACTTTATCTTTTGTCCAATCCCATTTGGAGTCTTCGATGAATACAACATCTCTTTTAGTAGAGATTTTATTTGTGATGGGATTATACAATCTATAGCCCTTGCTCACTTCAGAATACCCAATGAAAATGGCTTTCTCTGACTTGGCATCCAACTTTCTTCTTTGCTGAGATGGTATAATACCATAAGCTATGCAGCCAAAAATTTTTAAGTGGGCAACATACGGTTTCTTTCCTGTCCAGGCTTCAAATGGAGTTTGGTTTACGAGAGCTCGAGAAGGAGATCTGTTGGTAACGTAGACAGCTGTAGCAACAGCTTCAGCCCAAAGAGTGTTGGGAAGTTCTCGATCCTGTAACATGCTCCTTGTTAAATTCATGATGGTTCTGTTTTTCCGTTCCACCACACCATTGTGCTGAGGTGTGTAAGGAATGGTGAGCTCTCTTTTAATACCAGCCTGTTCACAATAGGTGTTAAATGCTTCAGAACAGAATTCACCTCCTCTATCTGAGCGAAGAACCTTGATATAGTTGCCTGTTTCTTTCTCGATCATGGCTTTGAACATCTTGAACTTCGTAAAGGCTTCATGCTTATTAGTGAGAAAGTATACCCAACACATGCGAGTCAGATCATCAATAAACAAGAGAAAGTATAGACTCTTACCAAGACTTGCTGTTTGCATGGGTCCACATAAATCAGTGTGGATTAGTTCAAGTTTTTGCTTTGCTCTCCATGAAGAGGATTGGAAAGGAAGTCTTGATTGTTTTCCTGTAATACAAGACTCACAAGTGGCTGTAGTCTTGAACTTTGGTAATCCTACTACCATTTCCTTACTGGATAAGGTCTTTAACCCTTCAAAGTGAAGGTGACCATACCTACAATGCCAACGAAGTACTTCTTTGTCCACTTTAGTAGTTGGAGAGTCAACAGGGCCCATCTTTTTTGTGTCAACAATAAACATATTATTGTTTGCCAATGGAATTGTTATCAAAGTGTTTCCTGTCTTTTTGCTTTTGACTACACACACATCATCATCAAAAAATAATGCATAGCCTTTCCTCATAAGTTGACCAACACTAAGTAAATTATACTCCAATTTGGGGGCATAGTAGACATTATCAAGCAATTTATATGAACTGTCACTAGTATAAACTTTGACAGTTCCTATACCCTCAACCTGAATTTTCTTTTTATCTCCCAAGGTTACGCCAAGTTTAAATGACTCATTTAAAGTAACAAAGCTTTCCTTAAATCGAGTCATATGGTTTGAACAACCCGAGTCTAGAAACCAAAGTCGATTGGAGTTATTACGATTACCTGAGTTAGTCATGAGTGTGTATTGATCATCATCAAGTTGAACAGCAACTAACAATTGCGCATTCTCAGCTTCTGCCGGTTCTTCTTGAACGTCATTCTCGGCTACGTTGACTTGGTTCTCTTCATTATACCAACAATCTTTTTTGAGATGGCCATATTTCTTGCAAACATGGCATTGAGGTACTTTACTACGATCAAAGCTTCCTCTTCCTCGTCCTCGTCCAAAGCCACGACCTCTAAAGTTATTACGACCCCTTCCTCGAGGTGGTCTGTTTTGTTCTTGAAAGACTTGCAAAGCCTGTTCTTCTTGCCGATCTACAGGTCTGCGAACCACTTCAAGTGACATTCTGCTGTTTATGCGCTCTTCTTGAGATTGTAATAAACCCATAAGTTTGACAGGGGTAATATCAGACAGATCGAATGCCACTTCAATAGATGGGATGACATAGTCGAACTTAGGGGACAAGCTTCTAAGAATCTTTTCAACGATTTTCTGATCGGTGAGTTCTTCCCCATAAGATCGCTGTTGTCCGACGTTGTCCATAACTCTCGAAAAGTAATCTCCAACTGCTTCTTCATCTTTCATTATTATGTTTTCGAACGATCTCCGTAGTCCTTGTAACTTAACCGATTGGACTTGGGAGTCACCTTGGAATTCCAAACGCAAGATTTCCCATGTTTCTTTTGCCGTTTCTGCTGCAGCTATTCGGGAGAATAAGCTATCATGAACACCCTGTTGGATTATTGACATCGCATGAGCATCTCTTCTTTTGATTTCTCGCATGTCACTGGGTCCTTCTCCCATTGCTGTTATACCCAGAAACACGAGATCCCACAGGTCACGTGATCGTAAGATGGTCTTCATACGAAGGCTCCAGTGTTCGTATCCTTCTCCTTTAAATATAGGGATGATGACCGATGAGGTGCCCGCAGCACTTGACGACTCAGCCATAAATAACAGTCTGTGCTCTGATACCACAATGTTGGTATTTAGAATGTATATCACAGACAATAAAGAGCACAATAAAGATGGAAGAAGCTATCGTATATTTTATTGAAATAGGCTTTCTTGAATACCTCAAAAGAAGAGACCACAGAGACTATAAATAGCTAAAGACCTACTGGAAATTCTCAACAACCCAAAAGAATCGGCCACACACAAGGACCGTTATACATTTATTTGAAAAGAAAAAATAAGCATGCAAATCATGCACATCAAATAAAAAACACCAGACTTTGAATTATTCTTCTTCATATAATAATAAAACGTATATAATTTAATCGTGTTACACTTTGATCAAAAATCAATAGACTTGTGGTGGGAGGCATGAGGAAAGATGCACGCCGTGAAGGAGGAGGATGGCCTCATAACCATGAAGTGGTGGTGGTTGGACTCGGTGGAAGTCACACAAGGCTGGCCGGTGTGGAGAGGAGTTGTGGCTGTTTTTTTTAATTGTTTTTAAGTTTTAATTGATTGTTTGATAGTTGGTGAATTTTAAAATTTTGTTGTGATAAAGAGTGATAACAATGTGATTGAATAATGTGTTGAGTGATGAGATGTACATTACGCAATGGTATGACAAAGTATTGGATTATTGCTATATGCACATTACAAAGTGTGTGTGTTTATATTAATTCTTAATATGATATGTGACTGTATGAGAGGGGATGAAATATAATTAAGAATGAAATTTTTAGAAATGTATATAATTAGACATGTAACACCGTATTTTTTAACACAACTTTAAAATACGCGCGGAAGCTAAATCACATACTAATAGAATATAATAGTGAAAAATACAACTTTGAAATTGTTTAATTTACAAAACACATTTACAATGTTACTCAAAAACAGGCTCTTTACAAAAACAAACAGATATCAGAGTTATGATCAGTCCACAGTTCCAGTTTCACCTCTATCTTCCACATACCAGGAATATCCTGTAAAAGAGTTCAACAGTGGGGGATTAGCACAAAGCTAAGTGAGAGAATAGATATAAAAAACATACAAGGCATAAAGCCCAAACAACCAAGCTCAAGCAACAAGAGAACCAGCGGTCTTGCGGGACCTTCAACCAAATGCCGGCCAAAGCATAGGTTTACCGATAGCCCAGTTATCACAGATAACAGTACTAGCACCTCTTGATTACAACAAATGCTTATCAAGACGATTACTATTACTGTATATCCCTAAACAAAGGCCCAGCTGAAAAACAACCGCCAAGCTGATCTCCACAACAACATGTATATATACAGTAAACAAGAGATAACATCTCAAAGAACAACCAATCAGGAGTTATATCTTATACATCCAAGATATTTATCCACTCACCGATATCTTCAACAGTCAGACAACTCAGTCTTTACTTATCTACTGAGTTTTGTCTCCACCTGAACAAACAACTAACAATCAGTATTTGCTTAATCAATACACAATAAGCATAATACTATAATCAACCACATATGCACATAAAATCACAAGTACATATTAAATTCATGTATATTCACATCAATATACCGTAATTCACTATTACCCTTTTACAATCTGTAATTCTGTGAATTCATCCATCTCCTTAGCTTAGACAATACATACATTCCATTCTTAAGCCAAGGCCATACTGAGTGTACAATTCATGTTCATCTTCAAATCATCAAATAGTTGTTCTTTAATCGGATTCCTCATAACAATTCAAATTCCGAGCAAAGGTAAGATTAGAATTCCGACCAAATCTCAAATTCCGAGTGAGTGTCAATTCCGATCAAACCAATTCCGATTGAATTTCCAAATTCCGATCAAAGTCAATTCAGAGTAATTACTACATTCCGACTAACTCATACATTCCGAGTAATTATATGGATTCCGAGTAAAGTCACATTCCGACTAAGAGTCGGATTCCGATCGAAAGTGTTAGGGCATATCACAGTCTGATTTCATACTTAAATCATGAATTCCGAGAAATGTCCAATTCCGAGTGAATCCAAATCCGACTACATCAAATCCGATTAAAAAGTTAAGGCATACAATGAAGTTTACTCGGATTCTAAGTCCAATTCCGAGTAAATTGGTCGGAATCACCAAATCCGACAGACTCATCACTTGAATTTCGAGTCATTCATGACATGAATTCCGAGTGCTTCATAACTTGAATTCCGACTAAATCAAAATCATTCATAACTTCAATTCTAATATGATTTTAAGCATGCAACATCATCCAGGTTTCCAGAATTGATTTCTAAACATGTTTGATCATAACTAACAATCAATTCTAACATGCATATAACCTAGATCATAAATTTATCAAATCAAGCATTCAATCGGATTTCATATATACATAATCAAAACCGAAATTAAACATCAATTTAACACAATGTTATTTCTAACCTCTTGATGATGTTAACACTTCAATTAAACAGATTCACAATTAAGATCAACAAAAATTCAATTCTTTCTTCTTTCTTTCTTTCTTGCTCTCGGCCGAGACTCACAAAACACACACAACACCTTGATAACTAACACAAGCAAAGGAGTATGGAGGAGGAGTGGGTGGATATACCCAACCACCGGCCACACCCCCCATACCCACTCAATATTAAAATATTATAATTATTTACCTTAAATAATTAAAACATATTAATATCACAAATTATTATCAAATAACACATTTCTACAATAATACACATAAACAATTATATTTTCAAATTAATTAATTAATTAATTACCTTAAATAATCTAGGCCGGTAAGGAGGGTGTTACAAGACATTTCTTATAAAATGATAAATATCGCGCCCACATTAATAACAAACAAGTTTTATTAATTACATCAATTATCAGTGTTAGTTATTTCATTACATCTTTTACTAAACACAACCCTTTAAAGTTGTGTCAATTTGGTCCCGAACACTAAAAAAAAAGAATAGAGGCGGGCCACTCTCTTTTGTGTTTGTACTTGTGGTCTCGGATACTTGATTGAAATTTGGAAAGAAAAAAATATATTTTCGTATTATTTTTTACTATTTTATTAATTTTAATACTTATATTAATATTATAAGTAAAAAGATAAGTAAAATATAATAATTAAAGATATATAACATCTCATTTAGAAATGTAAATAGAGGCCCTTGATTCCAAGATTGAATTTCCAATGTTTCCAGACTAATTAACCATGGCCCTTTCAATACGGAGCTATCGATCAACTAATTCCTTCCATAACGAAATTAGATTTTGGAACAACTGTACACTCCACACGTCATCCAATACAAACTAATACGTGGCCACCATTAGACATTAGTCTACTATCACCAATACTCTTTATAAAAATAAATAGACAAGTTTTCTTTTTTTAAATAGTGAGTGTACTTTTAAAATTAGGTTATTCCATATTTGGTCAAAAAATTATAAAACCCAATTATTTATAAAAAAGACTAATAACGTGTGATTAAAGAACTAAGAGTGATAGATTTTTTATAAAAATGACTAAGTTTACAACTTTTTAACTTAATATACCATATGTAAAATAACTCTAATTCTAAAAGGACTAATTGTGTTACTCACTCTTCCCAATGATAAAGTGGTTGTAAGTCTCACATCCAACACACACGATCAGTTAATTTTTGCCCATCAATTAACTTTGTAACAATAACGTATCACCACACTTCAATTGAAACTCACATAATATCCAAATATACAAAATAATAAAAGAGAGAGACATCTCACACCCACCTTAGTGTGGACAATGTAGAGTATGGACTAGGATGCATGTCAGGGTGAAGTTCACCACTTGAGTGGTGTTATTTCAAGAGTAGGTGATGGGATGTTGTAAAGGTAAAACGATCTAGAGATCACATGGGACGAGAAGGTAATGAGTCAAAGCTAATGACTCTTTCTCCCTTTCTATCAACTTTTAAAATTTCTACTTTAAGATCGGATATTAGGTGAGTTTTAAAATATAATGTCATGGTAAATGACAATTACGACATTAAATAATGAGAGAAAAAATCTAACGTGTTGTTGTTGTAGATGTGTGGATCGCTATCACTCTCATTGTCCACCCGGACACTCTAAGTTGAAGATAACAGCATCGGGAGTACCACTCCCTTGCTTCAATTATAATGTTGCCAGCAACTTCTCGCATTCATATTTATTTTTATTTTTTCATATTTCAATCTAGTTTCTCTTTCTCCTCTCTTTCTATCATTATTGAAATGCACATAAAGAAAAAGAATTAGTAGTCAAATTTTATTATATAGTTAGTAAAATAACGAAGTAAAAATAAAGTAGGATGAAATAATAGAAATAGATTAAATTTTTTTAAATATGAACAAATAAAATACTAAGAGAGAGTTGTTTTTTTGTTTGACGGTGATTCTGCATCTTGCAGAATGAATTGTTTGGATACCTTTTGGTTGGTTCTTTATATAGGTTTCTTGCTAGCTTTACAACAAAAATAAAAATAAAATATCACCCAGGTATTATATATTGACTTTACACAAAATCTCATTTATTTATAAATCTAATTTAATATATGAGATGTAATGTATATGACATATGTCGTAAACTTGAATGTAGAGGTGCATAAAAAAACCGAATATCTGATTTGTACAAGAAAATATTCGAAACATGTTATTAAAAAAACCGGATATTTTTTATATTGGGTGACCGGTTTTTTACCGGATAAAAACCGGTTATTATCCGTCCAGAATATCCTATGGGCTGTTTGTTGCACTAACCGTTGGAGCCTCTTTGTGATCGTTTTTTCATCAAAAATCATCATTTTGTCAACCCAAACACACTTATATAGTTGGGCTTATGTATTGTGTTGAATAAAGTTGCATATCTTTCATATTTTCTTCAATTTTCATAGTTTTTTCACCAAAAATCACCTTTTTCATATTTTCTTCAATTTATAAGTATTTTAATTAATCAAAATTTGAATTTTCTTTCATACATGTATTTTTTATAGTATATATTATAGAAAATGTTGTTAAAAAAACTATAAAAAAAAACATTCAGCCAATCGGTTATAGTAAAATCCGGTTTTTAAAATAACCGGTTATAGTATTATCCTATCCGGTTAGACTGGTTATACTATACTATACTAAAAACCGGATAATATCTGAACCAATTAATTTAAAAACCGGTTATACCGTACGAAAAAAAACCGAACCGGATAATAATATAACCAGTTATAGTATTATCCGGTGTTTGTACACCTCTACTCTAATGTAAGAAATGAGTGATCCAAATAGTATTAACATGCATTTAGCTATAGAAAAAAAGGAGGTTGTTCTACCTTTCCTTTTCATAATTTATTAAAATTAAGTTTTCACTAGAATTAAACGAATTCTTATACAATTATGCCTCCTTTTTAGGGGTGTTTAGACAAGCTTATACTTTTCTTTGCTTTAAATTTTTAGTTTTTTAATTTGTGAGCTCATAAATAAAAAAGAAAATGTTTAAATTAGGTTTTAGGGGAAAAAAGACTTACAGAATGACTAAAAAGAACAAAAGATAAAAAAAAGTTGATTTAAGTATATAAGAAAAAATATAATGATAAATATATAAATATAAGCTTCTAGAAAAAAAGTTGATTCAAGTTAAATTATTAAAAGTGTATATTTTACATCATTAACTTGAAAAATAAGTTAAACTCATAAGATAAACCAAACCTATAAAACTTAACTAGCAGCACACCCGTGTAATGTTGCGGCGGCAATAGTTTTTGTTTTGTAATATGTCGTTTTCAAGAATGTAATGATATATTATTCGAGTGATTCAATGTCACGAAAAAGTTTCGAGCAACATATCGGTTTTTTTTTCAAATTTTCTTATATTTGTATCATTTGTTTTATTAGTTTTAAAAATAAATTCTAAAAATCAAATAAAATAAGAAAAAAGATAAGGATAGAAAAGTTAATAAGATTTTAGAAATTATGTTGATGTAGATGAATAATTGTGTTTGTGCGAGAGAATGTGTTAGTGCAGAATATATTTTAAATAAATAAAAAATTAAAGTAAATTACGAGAGTGAAATAGCTAAGTATTGAATGGATAAAAATAATTTAGATAAAAAGAATGGTTGAAATTAAATAGTTTTAATTTGAAGGTTGTATATTATGTATAATTGTTTCAACTACTTAGAATTAAATAGTCTTAATAATTTGATAAGAGATAAATATAAATATATTATATAGCAGTAAAGATAAAAAAAAGTTAATAGGCAAAAAATAAACCGAAACAAACACCCCTTGTTTACATCATTAACTTGAAAACAAGTGCGATCATGCCGCATAAAACTCACCTTGGGACCCAACAATATTCCCATGGAGACTGGGGAGCAGCAGCCACTTCTTTCCGGAGACACCCGCCGGAATAACTACACAAGCATCAAACGCTTCCCTCCGCCGCGGCCGCCGGCGAGTTTGCCTTTCTCCGGTGATGTGCAAATTAACGGAGTTAGAGATTTTTGTAGGGAGTTTTATCTGGAGTCTAAAAAGCTATGGTATTTGGCCATACCCGCCATTTTCACCTCCCTTTGCCAGTACACCATCGGCGCCGCCACCCTACTCTTTGCCGGACAACTCGGAACCATCAACCTCGCCGCCGTCTCCGTCGAGAACTCCGTCATCGGGGGCTTCTCTTACGCCGTCCTGGTATGTAGTATGTCCATTTTCATTACCGTCACATGCAACTAAATTTTTCTATAATATTTCTAAAGCAATCAATTTTTTTGGTAATTATTTTCTATAAATTTCACATAAAATTTTCTCTCTGTAAATTTTAAACAATACATTTTAATACTTCTTTTTTTATAGTACGGGATGGGAAGTGCTTTGGAAACATTATGCGGCCAAGCTTACGGCGCCGGCAAGATAGACATGCTAGGAATCTACCTCCAAAGATCATGGATTGTTCTCAACACCGCCGCCGTGGTGCTCATGTTGACCTTCATATTTGGCGTCTCGGTCCTCCGGCTGCTCGGCCAGACGACCGCCATAGCGACGGCGGCCGGAAAGTTCTCCGTTTGGATGATACCGCAGCTATTCGCTTACGCCACCATGATCCCAATAGCTAGATTCTTACAAGCGCAAAGCAACATTATGCCTATCGCGGTTATTTCGTTTATGGCTGTTGTGAGCCATGTATTTTTGACCTGGGTGTTTGTGATGAATCTTAGATGGGGTCTGGTTGGTGCGGCGGTGGTTCTTGATGGCTCGTGGTGGTTCATGACCGTGGCTCTGGTCATCTACGTTTTATGGGGTTGGTGTGGTCAAGCGTGGTCTGGTTTTACATGGAAGGCTTTTAGTAATCTCAAGGGGTTCGTTCATGCGTCTTTTACCACAGCCATTATGTTTTGGTAAGAATCAATCTTGTGTTTCAATGGGTTTTAAAATTAATTAATAACAGTAAATAAGTAAGCCAAACGTCTTTGTAACGTAGCGGTACAAGGTGTTAAAAGATGGATTCATCGGCTTATAGTCATTGGTTTATGTTTTGCTATGAAAAAAAAATTTATATTTAAAAGTAGATTAGTGTCTTGTAGCTAATAAAAAAACAGTAGTTAAAAAATAACAGTAAATAAGTAAAAATCAGTTTTAAGTGTATGAAAGTTTTGCTAAGAGGCCGGCCTAAAATAAGTATGGGCCAGTAATTTATTACAAGGCCTAAAGTCTAAACTAGACGGCTACTTATTAAATGGACTCTTAGTTCTGATTTTTTTTAAATTTTTTTTAAATAAAATAATTATTTCTAATAAAAAATAATCCGATTTGAAGACGTGATAAAAAGTTAGAATAACAAAAACAATTATTAAGGAAAATACAATTTTACAATAATATCATAATAATATATATTTCTTCTAGTTAATGAATAGTAAAAATTAATAGATGTGGTTTTGCAGCGTGGAGACATGGTACGGTATGTCGTTGGTTCTCTCTGCCGGTTATTTGGAGAATCCAGAAGTCTCTGTCGATGCATTATCTGTGTGGTAACACTTTGACTACTTACTTAAATGCTACCTAGCTACACATTTGGTTGCTAAAATTATATATGACACAACTATTTAATCATAAGTCCTAATATTATCCGTGAATTTATTTTTAACAATCTTATGCTTATTTTCTAGATTATATAAACTTATAATCCATAATATATCATGGGGATTATGAAGAATAAACTAGGCCTAGAACTTTTTAATAAAAAAAGCATATATATCTATAAATCGACCTAAGATACTGTTGATTGTGTACTTGTAGTCTCAACATACTAGGATGGGTGTGCACCTTTTCTTCTGGATTCAGTATAGCAGCAAGGTTTGCACCTATCTATCTCATTTCTGAATTCAAGTAATTAAACACTTGCTTCTTGCTATACAACAACATTTCTTACAATTTTGATTTTGTTTCTATATGTAGTGTGAGGGTATCGAATGAACTCGGCTATGGAAGGCCTAAAACTGCCCGGTTCTCGGTGATAGTCGTGGCTTTAACTTCGCTTTCAATCGGACTCCTGTTCACAACAGTTCTTTTACTGTATAGAAAACAATACCCGATGCTTTTTACTAACAGTCAGGAAGTAATGCAACTTGTAGAAGAACTCACAGTGTTGCTTGGTTTCGGTTGTATTATCAGTACCAGCCAATTAGCTTTTACCGGTACACTCTCAAAGTCTCAACTTTTTAAAAAGTGTGACCCGCAACCATGTTTATGGAAAAGTTTTGCATTTGGACACAAGGTTGTAAATAACTATTACATCACTAGTAGTTATGACTGACTATCACATCAGCATGACTTATACATAATTGACAAACTGATTGCCACTAGTGTTGGCTGCTATCACTAGACCCACATATTCAGATGTAACGCGTGTTGATTTGTTGCTAAATTTGCAGGAGTAGCGATTGGAGGAGGGTGGCAGAGAATGGTTGCATATGTGAACATCGGATCATATTTCTGCATTGGCATACCGTTGGGTCTTCTGCTCGGGTTTAAATTCAACATGGGTATCAAGGTGTGTCATGTTTATGGTCATAGACGGTTTAAAAATTATATATACTAAGCATAGATTTTTAAATTTTTTATGTATGAAACTTAGGGAATATGGTATGGCTTGATTTCGGGAATAAGCTTGCGATGCTTCTTGTTGATTTTAATGGTTTCCCGAACAAATTGGAACAAAGAGGTACTTATCAATTAAAGCTGTAGTTTTGTACACATTTTTCATAAGAAGAAATGAAGATGATGTAGATATTGAACTATGTATCAAAATTAATGATATCTGGTGTGTTTTGATACGTACGTAGGCGGATGCTGCTAGAGACAGAGTCAAACAATGGGCAGATGACCTCCAAGTGAAGCAGGATGATGAAGAAAGATAACAATAGGTAAATATGTACAATCTTACCTTATATCAAAACTACCCATACTAGAAGTCTAAAACTTGTTCTGTAAATTTCAAAGTTCATTTTCTTGTAACGAAAAAAACCAACTGTTGAAGCGGATGCTTTTCGTTCATGTGGGTTTGATATTGGGTTTATCTTCGTTTCTTTAGAGCACGCACACAAATAACTGTCATTACTGACTACTACATGTGCGTCATTGATCAATCACTGTATCCGTACGGTAATTACTCATCTCACAAACCTTTGTTTTCAAAGAAGGAAACAGCACAATCATGATAGGGATAAGCAGTGGGAGAATCATCTATATTGACATGGCAGATGGAGTAGTAGTGATGCATCATTCATCACTAAGCATCACTGAGGCCCATAAGGGTCACTATAGTACTCTGTGTGCTTTTACGATTGATTTTGAGTCACATAGACTTGTAACAAGGAGTAGAATGAAGCGGAGTACCTACAGGCTCATTTACTCTAAGAGTGAACGGTATGGTTACCCCTTATCACACCTATCACACCGCCACGTCAGCTTTTTTCTCTTATCACGTAACCCATCACTTAGCCCTGTAGTCATCACTTTCTACCACACCAAAAATTATAGGGCCCACCAAAAAACTTACAACCAATCCAAAATTAAAAGAAAAAAAAGAAATCAGCTTGGACCACATTGATTACCACTACCCATGTGGATATCGCCACACCAAAAGTAATCCACGCAGTCATGGAGTGGGTTTTTCTTCTTCAAGAGTGTGGTTGACCTCTTTCACACCAAAACCACATGCCACTCCAAAACTCTAATATGGCTTAGAATAATAAAAACGTGGGCTACTTAATTCGCACGGGTTTGGTTTATTTTTGGGCTCAAAAGCCCATTTGGTCATCACGAGGTTATAATTGAGTTTCAACCATTCACTAATAGATCAATGTTAGAAAGGTAACTTCTGTGGTTGATCCAACCACACCTCTTGTCTTTAACGAGTCACTCCTAAATCTAACTTAGCAGTAGTTGACAAAAAAAATTAATTTGCAATATATAATAGTTATGATTTTTATGTCTCTACAAACTTGCTTTGAAATAATACCATCCACACATTTAGGGTTATTACAGTCTAATCATACTTTTTATGGCATATGGTATTAAGTTGTGTACAAATCTTTAATTTCCCAAAAAAGTTATGAGGAACAAATAGATAATAAAATAAAGAGCAGCGTGTAAATTATGGCATATATATTATTACCTTGTCATATGTCTTGTGTCCTTGAAGGAAACAAAAAAGTTTGTGGCCGCGGATACTTTGTGACTTAGAGGATTGTAGTTATTTGGGTCGGATTAACGTGGTTTCAACTGTTGTTATAATATTGTAAGACTAAATTTAAAATAAAATACAATTTGTATGAAGCTCTGCTAATTTAATTATTATTTAAAGGTAAATTAAAGTATTTTAAAGATATAAATTAAAGATTAAACTATATCTAATCATTTTTTTTAAAAAAATATTTTTTATCAGAATTTGGTGGTATTTGCATCTCAATTTTTGACTGGTGACCACCAGCATGAAAACGTTAAATATTTTTATTTATGATTAAAATATTTTATAGGTTAAAAATTTATTTAAATTAACTTCACGATTTTAGACACTACTTATTATGGATGATATAGTTATTTAAATGATATTTAATAAAAAGACCTAAATGCTTTATATATTAGCATGGATATATGCAACCTATAATTCAATTTGTTACCTTGGATACAATTATTTTGTTAAAATATATCGTAGCAAAGTCACTTAAAAAAAGGCTTTCAACAGCTAATTAGATTTTAATAATTTTTCCTGCCTAATTCTGTAAGTCTGAGGAGCTTAAAACTTTGGCCATTGTAAACCAAACTCTTGTGACTTCTAGAAACCACATGTTGCTAACTGTGCAATGAACATCAGGATGAGAGGGTAAGAAGAGATAAAATCATCTCTCTAGGGGGACAGTAGGAGATTGAAGCCTACCGTAGTTTGGTTGTGACTGTGGTGGAGAGGCTATGGTAGGGAGAAAAGAGAAGATATGATCAGTACCATGTAGACCAATGAAAATCTTATATATATATATATATATATATATATATATATATATATATATATATATATATATTTTGTATTCCAATAATAACTATATAATATATATATAAAGTACAATGGTATAAGAAAACATAAGCTAAACAAACATATAATTAAGCCAAACAAACATAACCTAAACTCTAGTCTCGTTCTCTAATAAATTCTAAATAGTCGATCACCTACCTACCCATATAACATCTTAGTTACAATGATAACACAATAGTTGTTATATTTTTATGCACTATGCTCGTATTTTCAATGATCTCAAAACGTGTTTTCTAAAGCACAACGCCGTGTCGTATATGTTTTGTACTGCCCTCATCGCTTCATGGGCAAGAAAAGAGAAAAAAATGGGTGTTTTACATGAGTCACTCGTCTTATGTCAACGTGTTATTTCTTTTCAAGCTGAAGTAGTAGAATCCATCCTCAGACTGTTAAAAACATATGCACCAGAACCAAAATTTTATAAAAAATAAGGGTAGTTTATTTGCATATTTAACATACTATTTTTCTTTCTAGGCTGACTTTTAAACTTTTTGTTGTTTTCTTTATGTTTTTTTCTCCGCCGGCTACATGCTTACTAAAATTAAACCTAATTTTATACATTTAATATATTATACGGTGTGTTGTTAGTCGTAATATAGTAAAGAAATGAAATGATCTAAGTGATGGAATTGTCATTTCATTCTGTTATTATATTTGTTTAAATACAGATAGATGTGTTAATAAACTCTATTAAAAATATAGTCCTATAATTTTTAAATGTAATCATATGTGATTAATTTACAATCATATCTGATTGTGTAAAGCATCACATGTAAATTATAAAAATACTTTGCCGCCCAAAATTATTAAATGCAATCTGAATCATTGATGGTATTGATCCAAATTTTAAAATTAGTCGCTTAAGACTATGGCTTAACATGCATGGACTAAATTGAACACTCCACTTAATAGAGAATGTAATTAGTCATTCAATTAAATCACCTTTGTACATATAATGAAATTTATGTAAGTATAATCATTAAATACGACATTTTTAAAGAAAGAGGAAATATTTATTTATTTATCTAATTTTATTTGAAAATCCTTATCAAAAGTTTACGTTTTATATATGTATTTTATTTTAATTAGTTAATAATATAATAAAAGTATGTAGAGTAAAAATATCTATTAGATAAGAAGATTTAGCATAAAAAGATTTAAAAAAACAAATTAAGATCATTAAAGAAAATACCTTTTTCAGTCAATTTTATAAATATCTAAAAATATTTTTGTTAATGTTATTATAAAATAAGTATAAAGAAAATAAAAAAATTACATTTTTGATTCTTTATATAATGTTTCATTCTATTATTACATAATTAACAAATAAATTGTTTTCATTACGAGTTTCATTATATTTCTCAATCATTCATACCAAATATCACCTTAATTAGACTCATAACTATATAAGAAAAGAAAACATTAGGAATAAGCGATATTTGGTATCATATATGTCGAGTGTCGACCTATTCTTACAATAACAACAATTTGGTCTCATTTTCTAATAGAATTTTCCAATTTAGAAAAAAGGAGTGGTTGGACTTGAATCATGAGTGAAAACGCGTTGGAATGGAGGAATATGGAGACACGTGTTAAGGAAATTCGACAAAAGAGGACACCTAATGAAAACGTCTTACACGTGTGCCATTCTCCGTTAGACAAGTTTTGTTTTGTAAATGTAAAATATCGTAATGCATATATGCTATTTTGATTTTCAGACCCTCTTCCATTCGTCTAACGTCAGACAAAACGGTTTTCTGTTAAAACATGACTTAAAGGCACCATCAATATTGTCCATGTCGATGTTACTTATTTATATGAAATTCGTCTTCCATTCTTTGTTAAATAAACCACGTACCGATCGAATCAGTTAGTTATGAAAACATGTCAATTAATCAAAAATTAGGTTAGAAAATATTTCTAACAAATAACTTAACCGAACTATTGATACAAGTTTACAAGTCGTGCACTATTATATATAAGAAAAGCATATAAGCTTGTGACGGCCGGAATTAGAAACCATCATAGAGTGACGTCCAAAGTAGAGTGGGTGTCACAGTGTGATGGCTTCGATATGACCTCGGCCGTCTCATCTTAGAAATTTGAAAAAAAAATTCTTTATTTTGCTTTGTATTAAAAGTATTTATTATTTGTAAGGTACTGATGTGTGAGTCGATGTACATTTAATGTGATGACTATGTAATAGAGAGTGTAACAAATAAAAGTGACGCGACGTAGAACAATGATATATATAAAACTAGAAAATAGAGAGGATTTTATCTACAATTTAGACCATGGTAATTGTTAATCTAATATGTGTGTACGGGAACGAAAGTTAATTAAAAGTGATCATGTGTTTATTTTTATTTTTTAAATTTTGATAAAACTTGAAATATATTACTTTGTAACTTTATTTCATTTAGAAGTAATAGAATAAACAATCTAGCTAAGACATCTTTTAAAGAGCGTCTTATTATAAATAAATAAAACAATCCAACACCTCCATGGTTCCATGTAAGAATGTAACATACGTCAAACAAGATTAATTTGATAAAAGTTATTAAATAATAGAAATTATTTATTTAAAAAATGTTTAATCTTGATTATTCATATTCAATTAAAATCAAAAAATTAATTGTAACTTTTTAGAGCCAAATTTATTCAAGATAATTTCATATATGTCCTTACTAAATCATATAAAATCGTATTTGCCCGTATTAATTTACAAATATCACATTTACCCTTTATAATATTTCAAATATCATATTTAACCAAATTTTTAGTTTTATCATTTTAAATATAACCATTTTAATTCCTTTTTAATTATAACCAATAATGTTTAAATTTATTACTCTTAGTTGTAAAAATAATGATTGATGATTTACATAAAAAATATAATCACGTCTCTTCGTATTATTCTATCATGTTTCTTCCGTCAAGTCTGCCTTTCTGCTCGCGTCGGTGTTTCCACAGCTGGTAGAGTGTTGATGTCGTACGTCGTCATTTTATAATTCTCATTTAACTCGCGTTTTTATTATTTAATACGTTGTATTAATGCTTAATATTTATTATCTTTTAAACTCACTCGTGTAATCACACGGGCATTTAGTTTAGTATCATAAAAAACGATGAAAGCAATTTATAACGTATTTCGCATTTAAACAAGTTTCAAATTGTCTTCTTTAATTTATAGAGTTATGTTCAATATAGTCCATATAAAAAAATATAGTCCTAGATTTTAATATTCAATCATATGTAATTCAATATACAATCACATGTGATTGTAAAATCATTACATGTTAATTACGAAAATGTCACTTCGTCCAAATTTTTAAAATTCAATCTGGACCATTGATGGGGCTGATCCAAAAGCTAAGATTAGTCCCTTGAGACTATGTATCAAAGATGGACTATATTGAACATTTCTCTTAATTTATAATGAAATTATTGGTTTTAATAAATAAATTGAAGTTTGGGCCTCAGTCTTTTCTACTAAACGCCTTCAACTCTTCGAGCATCTATAGTAATCCCGGGTTTGCTCGAGTAGATCAACATGGAGGGTGGGCCGGTAGGGTACTGGTGTCCGGCATGAAACAAGGTGCCACTACCTTCTTAGATGATCGGGTCAAGGATCTCAAAGGGATGTAAACATAGGTCCTTTTCCTTTTATTCTTTTTATCAAACATGAGGGAAGATTGATTCGGAGTTATGATAAAATATTATAACGAGATTCCTGGTGTAACAGTTATGAAAAGAGAAGTAACTGAAGTTGGCATCCAAGATGGTCCAAACCAGCTGATAACCACCATAGATTCTATATGGAAGATGATCCTTACACAACAAAAGTGGTCATACACAACAAGTTTATACATTATCAACTTGTATCATGTGCATTAACTGTTTGTATCTTGTTATGTATGGCTAAAAACCATTATATACGAATCAGCTCACATTCTATATACCAAATAAATTAGACAAATCAAATAAGCTACAAATATCTTTTCTTGGAATCTTTAAACCTTTTAGGTAGCTGACCTTAACTTTCATGTTATTGGCCGACATGGCATTCAGATTTATGCAAGTCTTTTAGGACTGTTGTACAATATGGAAACTAACACCCTGTCCATTAGCTTTTTTTTTATTTTTATTATTTTTTTAAGAAGAAGAAAGGGTGGTGAGGAAAAGAAAAAAACAATTAAAATGATGCGTTTTTAAATATTTTTGTACGAGAGAAAGGAGATGGAAAGGGAGGTTATATATTTATAATATTTTTTTTAAGGGGTGTTTGGTTTAAGGACTTGAAATCCCAAGGATTCCAAATTTTTTGGAATTCAAATCCAATGAGGTGGGGGCGGATGAAGTGCAACGGTGGCGGCGGCGGCAGTGATTGGCCTGCGGCGGCACAGTGAAGGGGAAAGCGGTGAATATGGGGACGGGTGACGTTAGAGACAGGAAAAGGTGACAACGGATTACGTCGGTGGCCGGTTAGGGTAGTGAAGGAAATGATGGACAAAGGGAGATGACAACGAATGCGGAGACGGTTAATGGCAACGGTTACGGTGGTGGGGGTGGCCGACAATGGTGATGCCGGTGACGGTTATGGCGGGGACCGATTATGGTAGCGACGACGAGAGTGAAGCGCTTTTTGATGTGGTGAAGGCGAACTACGAATTGTTGGTTAGATAGGTCAAGATTATGAAATCTCACATATTAGGGTTTTAGACATATCACCGCTCTCTCAAGGTTTTTGAAATCTTACACCTATAAATTTGAAATTTCAATCCATTCCTTCTTATTTTCAACCAAACATGAGATTTCAAAGGATCTGAAATGCAAAGCCTGCGAAATCTAACGAACAAGTAGGATGATTAGGAATGGGAGGGGATCTTCTTTCATTTCCTTTCATTCCTTTCCATCTTAAGAAAGTAAGTTAATGGTTCTTATTCTTTTTTTTCCCTTTCCTTCTCTTTCTTTGCTCCACTTTCTGACTTAAAAAAAAACTCAAGAACAGGATGTAAAGATAGAAGTTAAGTTTATATTTATTTGTCCGTAAATTCCACGCGGAAACAAGAAGTTTATCGAATTACCCCCTCAAAACATAATGTTATTGTGGTGGAAAATTGTGTAATTCTAGTGACCAGCACATCAAAAACAAAATTTTCGTTCATAGAATATTCGATTAAAAAAAAATTTAAACAAAAAAAACTATAACTTCAAAGTTCTGATAGTTATCATCTTCGTGGTATGATATGTGTAAGCGTATTAATGTAACATGTATGTAAGAGTGATAAAAGATATAATGTAACAAGCTTGTAATTTAAAATGTCACAATCAAAGTTTCCATTGTTTGTGGATGACCTCCCAGGAATCCAGCATCCCACTCGTTTTGGACACCTCAAAATATCACCCCTATAAATGAGGTCAGAATGACTCTCTGTTTAACCTCTAAAAACCAACACAAACAGACCGCCCTGTTTGTTGGTTGCTTTACTTCTCTCAAATCAAATGGCAGGCCCTAACTCTACACCCTCCACCACCGCCACCATCAAATTCCTATGCAGTTACGGCGGTAAGATCCTCCCTCGTTATCCCGACGGCAAGCTCCGCTACTACGGCGGCGAAACTCGTATCCTCTCCGTTCACCGATCCCTCTCTTTCTCCGGTCAGTCTTCCTCAATCTATTTCACATCATGCTTCTTGTTATTGTAGATGTTATATTATGTATTTGTGTTTAGCAAGGATATTGAAATGAGATTTGTTTTTTACTTGCAGAATTATTAGTGACACTCGGTGAACTTTGCAGGACGCCGGTGGCTCTGAGGTGTCAATTGCCGACGGAGGATTTGGATGCGCTTGTTTCCATCACGTCCGACGAGGATCTCGCTAATCTCATTGAGGAATATGATCGAACAGCTTCCCTACAATCGTCAGCGAATCTCAAAATCAGAGCGTTTCTTTCCCCTCTGAAGAAATCCTCCCCAATTGCGTTACCAACATCTCCTCCTCCTCCTCCTTACGCTTCCTATTCACCGCCTAAAACACCGCGAAACCTGCCATTCCTATATGAAAAAACTTCCGGAAATTTGCTGCGTTTCGCATGTGAAAATTCAAGCCAGAGTTACCTCGTTCACAATGGCAACCATTGGTGATAAGTACAGTCTTACGTCCGGCACCGACTTTCGATCGGAAAACGTATGTTCTTGAAGTTATAGAAATTATATAAGTACATCTAAAACTTGAAGGAGAAGAACAAATCAAGTAAAAGAAAGGAAAATTAAGAAGACATTCATATGATGCATGATTGAACTATGAATGAGTATATGATTTGGATCTGTAATTTTTTAATGATCCAGTCAGTTTTGATCTACTTGGTTCATCTTCCTTAAATATGTCTTAAGTGTAGGATTCCGGTAACAGTCGGTGATCATCACCTCTACATCAACCAGCATGATCGCCACGTTTAAAATAAGATCTTATTTCATCTTACGGGTTAAGATATATAATTTTTAAAGTAAAAAAAAAACTTGAATAAAAAAATACTGTTATAAATAGAATTAGCGAATTACTACGAAGAAAGAGAAACAAAAAATTAAAATCAAAATTTTAATATATATTAAAAGGAATCATTTTAAGAAAAAATAAAATCATTTTAATGTCACTTTTAGATTATTTAGTTTAATTTAGTTCGTTAATATTTATATATTTTGATAAAAACGTTTATTATACTTCTAGTAATCTAATGGTTATTTATGTTAACACTTATCATAATGGGATAGAATAAAAAAAATTGAAATTCAATTATAAAATAATTCTATAAAATCAACACTATAAATATTTAAAATTATTTTAAGCAACTCTTGTATATATACCGTACGTGTTCAGCTAGTGTTTATTATACAATTGAGGAAGATATTATCCATTAGGAAAAACGTAGAAGAATAAATGGTAAAAAGGAGTTTTTGCCTTTTCATTTCTCCAATTTTCTAAAAAATTAGAAAAGCCCATTACCCCTCTTTTCCACTTTTTTCCAAATCGTGACTTTCAAAACCCTATATCCGCTTAGTCGTTTCACTCATTCGGATTTCACGTTCTTATCTCCCCTTCTTACGTATGTGCTCCGGTGCTTCTCTCGTTCGACGACCAAAGTTAAATTGTTTTTCTCTACTTAGGATTTTTTGCTTATGTAATTGGATGCTTGGATGTGTACGTCGACCAACTAAAGCTATATATTTGATAGGATTGTTCTTTTCTTTTTTAATTGTTTGGCATGGGGTTACGTAATGGGTTTAATTTGATGCCTGTGTATTTGTTTTTTCTTTTTTTTTTTTGGTTTTTGCTTTAGTATAGTTTGACTTTAGGTGTGGTGTTGTAGGCTTAATGTATGAAAAGAATTCATGTTTAGTTTGACTTCAGCTGAATTGTAGTCTTGTTGTAGTCTTGGGTTGCTTAATGGGTTTTGATGACTATGTATTTCTATTTTATTGATTTTGAACAGAATTCATGTTTTCTTTGTACTTTACTTTATTAAAGTGGTTGTATTTGTTTGTATGTATGTATACAAAGGAAGGTCTTTGTTTATGGAATACGTATGCTATAATTCTGGTCATAACTCACAACCTACACAAACATAGAAAATAATTTGGATAGTCTAAACTCTATATCTATATCTATTAGTTGAGTGAAATATATATGGGTGGACACAATGGTGATGCTATGGATTGGCCAGAAGATTGTGAGAAGTTATTTTTATAGATATTGACCAAAAGAGTTTAAAAAAATCCGAATGGGTCCCCAATTTTCAAAGTTACTGATTGGACATATATGGATGAACAAAATTTTATGAAATATGGTTTAAGATATGGTGTTGAGAAGTTGAAAGCAAAATTCCAGCGTTTGAAATCTATGCATAAAAGTTTACTGAATTGATTAACATTGTTGGTGTGACTGCTCAAGATTAAATTTCTAGTTAGAGATTCAATTGCTGATATGTTGTGGGTAAAGTATACCACAAGACGTCGCCAGAGACATTCGTAATCTTGATATCATTAAATAGTAAAAAATTTCTTGTTGATAATACTTTTTTATGCTTTTTTTGGATCTACATTGGATTTTATGTTGAATCTCGCAGTACATTTTTCTTTAAATTTAAGTTTAGATATGTTAAATGTTGTATTATTTCAAATAACAAAATATGAAAATTGAAAACTAATTAAAATAACACATCGAAACATGTTTCTAATTTTCTAAAATAGAAAAAGAAAACTCCATCATTATTAACCAAACGCATTTTCTAAGAAAACTGAAAATGAAAACTCCACCCATTTTTCAGAAAAATTTTCTAAGAAAACTAAAAACAATTTTCCACAACCAAACGCAACCATATATTCTCTCTTCTCACTTTTTTCAAAACTCATCCATTTTACTAAACGTGTTTTTTAAATTTTTTCCAAAAAACTAAAAATGAAAAACTTCACCTATTTTTTAGAATTTTTTTTAAAGAAAACTGAAAACAATTTTCCGTAACAAAACGCAATCACACATTCAGGAAAATAAAACCGATTGCAAGGCATACATGTTAAAGAAATTGTATAGTAGTTTTTACAAATCATTGTATTTCCTCACAAAAGAAAATACGATTAAAAAGGATTAAGACTAAAATTAAGTATGGGGCAAAAGTTTGTGTAGTTGTGTATTTATTTATGAGTTGTGTTTAATAAAGTTTATATAAAACTTATAGTCCTGAAATTTTAATATTTCAATCACATGTGATTCAGTATACAATCACGTGTGATTGAAAAAGCATCATTAATGTGGCTGATTCAAAGACTAAAATTAATTCCTTAAAACAATTGTCATATTAGTATAATTACTACTCTTAAACATTAGGTAAGATATTCCAAAATCTTCGGCTATATTTTGATTTTCCTTTTTTTAATTGTTCATCTAGGTTTGAATGTTCATCATTTAGGTCTTGTATGGTTCTTCATTTGGTTTTAGATGCTCTTCATTTGGATTATAGTGTTCAATGATTACTCTAGTTTTCATCTGGATTGGATGTTCTTTATGATCTGAGTTGTTCTTTATGATAACGATCTTATTCTAATCAACAGAAATAGTAATATGATAAAAAAAAATTCTAAATAATAACATGACACGTGACATGAAGCTTATCTTGTTTTTACATCGTTGAAAAGAAATGTAATCATAAAACAAAAAATCGGTTACATGTTACATGGGTAATGATATACATACAATAAGAATTTTTTTAAGTTTAAAGTATATATAACAATTTCTGAAGTTCAATAAGTGAGTAGGAATTTGGGTAAAGTTGATTAGCTTTTTTTTTTACCGGCAAATGGGGACATTTCCCTCCTCTAAAGTGTGGGTTCGAATTGCTTGGTGGCGGGTTTTCAACCGCCCTTCGTTATTTGGCTTTAACGAAGGTTCGATCACCACACCTTCACTCCATGGAGGAAACCCCTAAGAGAAAAGCTCCCAACTTACTGCATGCAGCAGGATTTGATCCGCAACCTTTTGCGAGAAAGACGCCTTACCAAATGGCAGGGCCGTTCCAACCATTTTATGAGCCCTGGGCGGAAACAAAAAAAGGGGCCCCTTAAACTAAAGTTTTTTTCACATAATATATAATTTATATAGTGCTTACATATCATTAAATAAAGATTATGAAATAGAAAAACTTACTATTAGATGATATCATCGCGATTATTAAGCTCGATTCTCGACTCAGTCTTCAAATCTTTCTTGTCTTCTTGAAACTACAACTATCATCAGTATTATTCAGATGAACTTCATTCTAATTTTCATTCAAACTAGAACTTGGTTTTTTAACAAACTTATCCATCAAACTGTAGATATTTTTTTTTTCATTTTCAATTTCTTCTCTTTTCTTTCTTTTTTGGCTATCCGATAAATACTTTTTAGAAGGCATGACTGATGACTATAGCAGATGTTTTTTTTAACAGCACTACAGCAGATAGGAGTAGATTACTATAAGATTCGCTAACTTACAACAGATTCAAATACACCCACTTAGCTGTAAAGCAGTAATTCTAGTAAAGGATTAAAGAAATTTAAGAGTTAAAAGACTTGGGAAATTGGAAGTAATACACCTTAATTGAAGCCTTCGAAGGATTTTTCCAATTCTGAATTCCCAATTATCCGAATGTCAAATGCCAAATCTAAATTTGATATTCCCAATTCCGCAATTCGGTATTCTATAATTCAAAAAACAAATTAACAACTAAGATTATTGAGTTAAGAAACATGATGAGATAAAGAAACTGATATTAGTAATATATTTTAATACTTACTAAGTTAGTGATTCACTAATTCCATCCCTAACTCAGAAATTCGAAAGTCGATGTTTTGATTGAGGAATCAAGGGTTCACCGTTCGCCACTTAGGGTTCGTCAATAATCAAGGGTTCTCGACTGATGAGAAACAGTATGTCGAAGATAATCAAGGGTTCTCGACTGATGAGGAATCAAGAGTTCGCCACTTAGGGTTCGTCAATTCTCGATGGTTTGATTGAGTAACAGTATGTCGAAGATGAGAAAATAACAGATTAACAGAGAGAATTAGAGAGCTAGATAACTGACAGAGGTTGATGAGTGACGAAAAGAGGCGTTGAACAAAGGCGACGAGGCGTGACTGGTGTTGGTTCGATGAGAGGAAGGTAAACAGAGGCGTGACTGGCGTCGGCATCGAATGGGTACCTCGATTCCATGTTCCAGGCGTTGATTCCATTTCCCACGAAAAGCCTTGATTCTCGAAGCGTCGTTCTCGTTCCGCCCCTTCCTTTGATCGACTGTAACTCGTATACGACTCCCGTAGATACAACTCCCGTGTGCCATTTCTATTTTCTAATCTGCCCTTGTTTGGAGTCATTGGGCTCACCTAAAATGGGCTTAATCTATTTTTTCTAGGCTTACAAATATAGATATACATAAAAAGGGTACGAAAAAATAATGGGCCCTTAATTTTGGGAGGCCCTGGGCGGCTGCCCTTGTGGCCCAGGCCCAGGCCCGGCCCTGCCAAATGGACTAAACGCCGTTGGCTAAAGTTGATTAGCTAATCTCATGTTTGTTCATACGTCCCGTGGTCAAAAGGTAAAAGTCAAATTTAGAATGGAAAATTAGGTGATTGGATTGAAGAACTTGGGTTTCTTGCACCTGGGATCGATCTAAATGGAAACCTGGAAGTGAAATTTTTATAAATTTAAATTTTCCTTCATCCATGTTTTCCTTGTATCAGCATCACATAAACGAAATCTGTGAAACGGCTGGAACCTCTAGCTTGTGGTCCAAACTGGTTATTTTCCATTTTCCAGTTTTCTGGATGAAAATCGAACCGAGTCTCTTTAAGACTTTCCAAACTAAAAGTAAAGACGATGGATGTATAAAAACATTTCTAACAGGTGACACTTACATATACATGTATAGAGCTACCCTATTATCCAACAACATATATCACCCAAGATTTGTCTATTCTCAAATATGCATCATAACTTAACGCTAGTCAGTCACAAATTAAACACAACTTAATTCAGCTCTCCTATTCACAATTTACATATTCAGGGCTGGCTTACTTCTCGTTTTCACTTCGGTTCGTCAACCACAACTTACTCAACATAGTTCTTTTGGGTCGAGAAGGAATCAAACAACCGTGTTTCACCTTCAAAGAACCACCGTCATCTGAATCATCATTTGCAGATAGTTTCGTCCTTGAACTAGCATGGCTCGGGTTCCTTGACTTGTGCCACTCCTTCTCTCGTTCTGGTGTGTCCATGGTGTGGCTAGGTGTGGTACCTTTGGAAGCTAGTAAAGCTTTGATGTTGTTGGGCAGATGGGACATGTAGCTACCACTCATTCCAGCTCGGGCTTGTTCAGAAAAGAGAACTTGGACCATAACACGTAGTGGTAGCAACTCATTTTGTGCTGCGTCAATGCATGCTTCTAGAGACAGCTTTTTGCAGTCGAGTGTTCGACAGAGGTCCTTCCTTTCACTCTTGCTTAGTTCCGGGTGATGCTGGTTTTTAAAAAGCCAAATATTCAAAATCAGAAGTAGGCTCTAATAAGTATAAAAAACTTTATATGTCAAACTAATCATTTAAATAAAGAACCAAAGTATATATCTTCAAACTCAAGTCAAAATGATGACGATTAGTGTACCGACATAGAAATTTGATTACCTTGAGATATATGTCGATGGCTCTGTAAAGATCGTCATGATTCAACCTTGCAAGCTCAGGAACTGTTTTGGTCAAAGCGATGAACTTTGACAATGGTACATTCACATCTCTAGCAATCTCTTGCAAATATCCATCTACAAGCTTTGCAACTTTGATCATAGAACCGTTTAATATGGTAGAAGATCCGCAGATCTGCTGGAATTCAGAATAGCCTTTATCGTCGGCTAATTGTAATGATATTTGAGGAGTTGTTTGTTGACTTTGAAGTTGTAACATGTACTGCTCCAAGATGTTCAAAAACATGTCGATATCATATATTGTATCACTATCATTTGACACAGACGGAATCATCAAGTCACAAACTTTAGCTTCATCCAATTGAATGGCAACCCTTCTTGCTAATTCCATTCTTGAAGAACTCGAAGCTTGAAGTATATTAGCTGCTTTCAATAGTTTCAGCAAAAAACTACACGAAACTGCATTTCTTTCAATAGGGAGAAGAGTAATTATCGATTCCAAAAGCAGCCTGCTAGTTGAACTCGAGGGATAAGATTCACCATTCGAACCCGAACCCATTTCAAGATTTCTTGAAATTTTTGGAAGCCATTTTGAAGTATATATCTTCAAAGCATCACCAATAAGATTCGGCGGCACTTTCCCTCCAGATTTAAGTGCCGCCATTGTTCTCCAATAGATAGCCATCCTTAACTCGGAAAGATCCTCACCCCACCACCCTTGGGTTGTATAAACTTCTTCTATATCCCCTTTTTGACTCGAATGGCTACGCGATATACTCATCTTCAAAGGGTTAGAAAGGACTTTTGACACCAGGGATTCGATACACCTGTTTGTAATCCCCAATTCCTCTGACCACAATTGGAATGGCTTTGTGGTTTGGAGTGTCACAATGCAATCTTTCCATCCATTTAGAATGCAAGAATTGAAAAACACTTCGAGTTTGTGGATTAAATTCCCCTGTTCAACATCTTCTGTCATTTGAAGGTGTTTGGCTGCACATCGAGCTGCTACAATGTTGTAGGCACTAAGAGTGATTGTGATTCCATAGCAGAATTTTGCACATAATTCGAACGCATCACTGCCTCCCGGAAAATCAGGGAGTTCAATTATCTGAAGTTGTGAGGGGTCAGGGCTCTCAGAACAGAGTGTCTGCAACTTCAAGCATTTTGACAAAAGAGGAAACTGAAGATGAAAAAAGGAAATAGAATCAAGAATCAGAAATTCACCTAAAAGCCCTAGAATTTTACAGTTTCCTACTCTTAATTCATCAAATTCAACAACCCTTTTATATAACCAAGCTAAAATTGACTGAAAAAAATAAATAAATGAAGCGGTGGATTGAATGAAAAAAAAAATCACCTTGTGTAGCAAATATCTTGTTTCATTCAATTGGATTATAAGATCACAACGAACCTCTGAAGAAATTGACCTGAAATCAGACGATGATATTAATATCTTATGTTAATGATTCAACACAAATTCGAACCGTAGACCCAAATCTCTTAGTTTGATTTGAAACGGGAATAAGAAAACATATAATAAATGGCTTTCATTTTGTTTACCTTACACCGTTTGAACTGTAGAAAGTATCAGGTCGCGAACCAAGTTTCATAAACTTCATCACCGTGCTTTTGTTGTTCTTGATTTCAACTTCTGATTACTATTATACGCATTCTTCTCAAAACATATCGACAGTTTTCATAGTTTTGAGTACAATTTTGAGTAAAAAAAGGCTTTTTCTCCTACAAGAAAAGATGCCTCTGCAAATGGACGACAAAACAGAACACAATTAATGAATAAAACGTGAAATTCCCAATTCCACAAGACACCTGGAGTCAAATTAATCCCGCAAAAAGATGTTGCCAACGAAATAAAACAATCCCAAAATAACTTCAGTCAAATCCCATTTCCCAAAAATCGCTTCACATGAATTCCATGAAGTAGAAGCGACATAAACCCCGAATAACAGGGGTTTTAAATGCTTTTCCATTAAAGAAATTGACATGAGCATAATTTAATGAAAACCCATTTAAGTCAAGCTTTTTTTCACATAAAAACTATGAAAAAATTTTAAAACTTTAATTGCTGTATCCTACCTATGAAGCCCTAATGGGATTCTTGTTCTTCTCAACCGAAAGAAATGAAGCAAAAACCCTTGAAGCGTCTAAATTGGAAAATCTTCTATACTTTTGGGTAAATTGGGTGTGGTTGGATAGAGATAAAGATTTAAGATCGCAATCCGCTGCTCAACATGAGTGTGTAAGCGCCTTTAAGTGAGCAATTTATGTTAGCCACAATTGTAACGGCGTCTTTGATGGTCCTGGAATTCTGGGTTGCACCACTTTCTTGTCTTCATGACAATGGGGTCAACAATAATTAATGACTTGATTAGATGTAAAATACTAAATTGGTCCATTTAATTCATGTGGATGTGGACTTTTCAATATTTTTCTTCAATTATAATTCAAGTTCTTTTGAGGTTGTCTTAAATTGCATTATATATGGGTGTGAGTCAATTTATTTAGTTATTCTTGTTTCTTTCAAAGGCAACCCAAAAAATTCCTTAATGATTATGTAGTTCTTAATCATAAGTTATACCCTAATTATAAATATTTTGATCTAAGGAATAATCATAAAATCTTAAAGGGACAAAGTTTGGAAATAATTGTAAATTTCTCTAATATTTCATTATGGTACATGTAGTTTTTTTACATATCTATTTGTTAAACTTATAAAAATTATTATGTCAATTTTGTTGATTTTAACCCTCTATAGTAGGTATATTCAACACCCCCCCCCCCCATCTTCTTCACATCTAACACGCACGATATGGAGACGTTGAACTTAAGATTTGTCATGGATACTTGATAAAAATGTAATGGATTCTTAAGTCTATGGAAAGGTGATTGGATTGCTTGTAAAGTAATATAAAAAGAATGACGAAAATGAGTTTTATTTGCATTAGTCTACGTTTGATGAAAATTATTGAACTTACTTGATTGGAAAGGTAAAAAGATTACCTACAATAATCAATAAAAAGAAAGGTTTACTTATTCAAAATGTATTAAACTATACTCCAAATGTTGAAAAAATGTTATTGTGTGTATTGAACTTTTAATTTGTTGTTACTATACGTATTTTGATACACACAATAAAAATTTTAGAAGGAGGATACACATATTAACATTTGGAGTATAGTTTAATACATTTTGAAGAAGTAAATCCTAAGAAGAATTAGGTAAAATGATAAAGAATTTAGCAACAAAAAAAACATTTTTCGGCCCTGATATTGAAATAATAGCACTAAGTTTCGTGACACTTTGAACTTGAAAATGCTCCATGAATACTTGATGAAAAATAACTATTCTTTAGCCCATGTAAGGTAATTGATTAAACTTGATGAAAGTTTCAGATCTTCGCGTCTTTTGAAAGGTAAAAAATATTACAAGGATCTATAAAAAATAGGCAAAACGATTAAGAATGATATTAGGATGGAGTAAAAAAGTCGATTGAATGGCTACTTGTTTTCTTAACATGCTGAATCAGTTGCACGTTATGTAACATCCCAAAAATCTGCGAGTTCTTAATTTTTAGAATTGATTAATTAATTAGTGAAATAAATAATTTTACATGAGTTTATAAATATAAATAATGAGTCCAATTGGAATGCTAATTATAAAAATAATAAGAGAGAGAAAAGTTTAGAGATTGAATTTGTAATTATGAAATGTGATTATGTGAATTTAAATTAATTTGTGGCAAAAGTCTAAATTAGAAAGAATGGAGGGGTGTATGTGCCAAATACTCAAAGTTATGTATACAGAAGTGTTTTTGGTCTAAATAGTCAAAATTACGAAAAATTTGTGTGTGCTGTGTGCCAAATACTAAAACCCTCTTACTTTCTTAAACTCAATGTGCAATCTTCTTTGGTTCTTTTGTAGTCTTGTTACAACCATTTGAATATTTTGCAACAGTAAGATTGTAAGAATTAAATTTAGTAGGTACAAGTGAGATTAGAAACATGATATTAAGAATTTATTTCTAAAAGTTTCAAAAAATTGAAGAAACATGGAAGAAATCATACCCTAAGAGTTATTTGTTCTTAGTTTTTGAGTTTTTCACAAGCGGTCTAGTTGCCCCCAATCCCATATGGACTAATTTTTCAGTTTCACCGGCCTTCTTGCCCCCGAAAATCCCTATTAGACTAAGTTTCAACCGGTCATGTTGCCCCAAATCTCGAATCAACTCTTCGTGGTTTTTTATGCCTTCGATGGTTGGATTGCATTCAAAACTCGAGTCTCTAATAGTAAACTTTTTTTCAGGGAATTAGTAACCATGAAAGTATATTGAGTACACCAATTTCAAAATCAAAAGTTTGGACTACCTTCATTTGATTTGTTTGACAAAATGTCCATATTGAGAACTCCAAACTACCACTTACTTGTTGTCCAATCGCCTCCTTGTATTCCACTGTCCACTCCTCCATCTAGTGCTTATATTCATATTTTGTAATCGTGATTCGTGCCAAGCATCAAAGCATCACCGTGTAGTCTACGTCAGCCGGCTCTCCTTCTATTAGCAAACTAACACCCTGTTCTCGAGTTAATTTAAAGAGGGGAAGGAAATGAGGAGAAAGTTTATTTAGGGAAACTGTGTTCTTGAGTTTTTTTTAAGGAGGGGAAGGAAAGGGTTAGGAGGGGCACTTTTACAATTTTCATATGTAAAAACTCTCCCCCCCCCCCCCCCCTCACCCACTTTTGGGATGATTGAGAGGGGGAATTTTTTTATCTTTCCCTTTCCTTTCCATCCATCACTTTCCTTCCCCTTCATTTAAAAACTCGAAAACAAGGTGTAAGTTTTTATATTAACTAATAGGCCTAGATATATAGCAAGTCAACTAAACTGATGCATGTCTCCTTCTTGGTTACTGCCCGGGCATAAGCCTAGACTGCACATATCTAAAGCCAGACTTGAAAGTATGTATTAGTTATAATTACTTTAAGTTTGTTTTTTAAAACGGAATTTTTGATAAATATTTGATTCAAGTACTAAGTCGAGCAGTTTTAAACTTAAATATAACAATTTTAATAAAAGATATGAGGATATAATATTACAAAAGATTGAGTTATAAAGACGAAGCAACTTTTTATAATAATAAACTAGAATTATAAATAGATACTATAAAACCATTAAAATAGTTGTTTGACTTTGCATGTTTTTATTCAATAGTCGAAGTTTTGTTTTGTGGCTGTCTTTAATTGCATTATTTATAGGTGTTTGTCAGTTTATTTATTCTTTTCTTGTTCCTTTCGCATGGAACATAAGGATCACAATCGGTTATCCTAAAATGACATATATGTGTAAAGATAAGAAACGTGTGTATATAGAACCAAGTATAAAATGTATTATTTTAAAAATTATTGTGATAATACAAATATATTTTTATGAAGTAATTTTGTCTACAATCTTCTCTTTATATATCATCACCTATATATTTTCATATCATTATTTCAGTACCATAATGATCAATCAGATGCAACATTTTCAGAAATGCATTATCTTTTATTGCATTCAATTCATTTTTCTATAGAACATATATTTATTGAAATTTAAATTATACATTTAAAGATAGAAACATGTTTTGCTATTGTCAAATCACTATATTTCACATTCTACATCTACTATATGCACTAAATTTATACTAGATGTAATCTTTTTAGCGATTTCATTTTTAAAGCTATTTGTAATTAATCCTTAAGGCTTACTCTGTGTAAGTGTGCGTAATATAAACAAGATAAAATAAGAACTAAAATATCGATAATAACTATAGAAATTAATAATTCTCATAATAACTCTTAAAGATCATGTTAATTACTTTCATTAAAAAGAAATTATGAACGAAAAAAATCGGTGTTTCTTCAACAAAAGACTTCGCATATGAAAAGCAAAATATCAAAGAATAAAGTTTTATTTCTCGGAAGATGAAAACAAAATCTATTTTTTATTTTATTTACTATTTATTTTATCTTTTTATATATAATGTTTAATATCACTACTAGAAAAAAGCTAATTTCCGACGGCGAAATCCGTTGGAAATCGACGTTTCCGACGGATTTCGTCCGTCAGAAAAAACCTCGTCGGAAAAGTAATTTGAGACAAGATTTCCAACGGAATATAATATTTCCGACGAATATTTCCGTCGGAAATTATGGTTTACATGGGGCATTTTAAACCATAATTTCCGACGGATTTCCGAGGAACTTCCGATGCCTTACGAATGGATTTTCAACAAATTTCCGATGGATTTTTTACGAATCTATGACGGATTTCCAACGAAATACCAACGAACTTTCGTTCGATTTATGACAAATTTCCGACGGATTTACGACGATTTTCCAACATAATTCCGATGGATTTGTAACTATATTCTAACGAATTTGTGACGCATTTTTTACGAACTTCCAATAAATTTACACCGATTTACAACGAAATTTCGGATAATTCCTATTAAATTTCCAGCCAATTTTCCGAAAAATATATAAAAACGAATAATAAATATTGTATTTTGATAACAACGAATACACAATTATAGCATATATATATATAAACAACTATAAACAAATAGCAAACATCAAAAATTCAATAAAAAAATTCAAATTTTTTAATATCCAAATATTCCAAAATGCATTAACTTAATTTGCTTACAAGCATTTACGTATGCAAATATGTTTTGTTTAAATAACCAATATCGATAGTAACTAGTTGGGAGGTGGGGAAACCTCTCATGCAAAATCATCAAAATATCATACTTCTTTTCATTTGTTTGCTTAGTTTGTATTCTAATCGAGTCACCGGTTCTTGAGCATCATCCGACCTTTGTATCTACATAGTTAAACACGTACAAATTAGTAACAATCATGACAAACTTTTAGTACATATCAAATCTTTACAAGTTACATACATCATAGTGAGTTTATAGAGTCATTATAAACTTATATCACACTATAATTTCTAACCTGATTAGAAGTTGGATCACTAGCATGATAAGCATTTGATGTGGCTGTTTTCAAAGATTCCTATCAACGTTAACATTGTCCTCTACATACTTAACTAAGAGTACCGCATGAACATCATATGATATATAGATATAAAGAATATTACCAGGACTTTTTGAGACCTTTGCGTAATAAAATCCTGTGATTCACTTCCGATATAAAGATGAGTTTTTCTTTTTCTTTAGCACATCACACTATCATCATGTCTTAAAAGCACTTTCAAACTTCACATGTAGTAAGAAATAAAACTTACACTAACATCATGTTTATTAATTCATTAATACTTTAAAGTATTTTTATTATGATTTGAACATGTAACGATGTGTATTATTATTTGTTGATATTGATTTCTTAAAAAGTTAGTTTCTTTTAAATCTATTTTAAATATTTGTTTGAAATATGTTGGAAACTTCAGGTATTTCCTATGAATTTTTAAGGAATAATTAATTATTTTAAAAACTAATTACTTCCATAGGAAATCTGTTGGAAACACGTGTAGTTTCCTACAAATTTTTAACGAAACTATTAACATCCTATACAGTTTCAGTTGTACATGTACATAAAACACACACACTAATATAGATTTGCATATCGACACTTAGGTATATCAGCCCTATAATCATTGAGGTATGAGTTAACTGTTTTGTTTTTGAGTTTTAATGGGTAAAAAAGGGTTCAATTGGTTGAACCAATAATCAAAGCATGTTTTTGTGTTTTCTATTGTTTTGGTTAGTGTTCTTAACTATTTGAAGTGTAGGAAAACACCCCTAGTTGATATGAATTGATTATGGTCGATTTTTGGGTCAAAATAGTGTCTATGAGGAAACACAGTCGGCTAGTGTAGGTGGTGGTAGTGGTGATGATCAACAATGCAGAGATTGCGGGTGGTGGCAGTGGGTTGTTGGCAATGATCTATGATGGTGATAAAGTGTAGTGGCATCGGTGGTGGTTAAAGGTCTTAGTGGGCCGTAAGCCTTTATATGTGATGTTCGTCTAAAACTGAGTACATGTGTCATAACATGTCTTGATGAAGCTTAATAAATTATTGTGTGTATGAGTATGTTATATAAGTGATATTAGGTTACATGACATTATAATATTATATTAAGCCATATTAGTCACGTTAGTCAGTAATTGATCCTTTTTACGAAATAAGGGTAACAATTCACCTTTTTAGGCCAATTATATATATATTAATGAATTATAACATATTTTAAAGTGTTTTAAAAGGTGTGGGGTCACACACCAAGGATTAATCTCTATAGCACAAACGAGTAGATAAAGCTTAGACTTGTTAATGTATGGTAACAGAAGTTGCATGCATTTGATTTAAGTTTTTGAATTTAAAGATGCATTTAATTATACAGATGGTCTTCTAAATAAAACTGGGGTGTTACACACATATACACACTTTGAATTTCATCGGAAATCCGTCAGCACCATTTAATATTTTCCAATGAATCAATATTGGTCGAAAATCCGTTGTTATATACTTACCTAGTCCGTGAGAAAGATGTTATATTTTTCAACGAATTTCCGGCGATATATACATAGCTACTCTACCCTTGGAATTTCGTAAGAAATCCGTCGGCATTTTTTTGATGGATTTCCTACGGATCACACTTTGTCGAAAAAACAATCGAAAATTCATCGAAAATATGTTGTTTTATAATTAACTACGCCATTCTTAGAATTTCGTTAGAAATTAGTTACATCATTTTAATCCTTTATAACAAATTTGCAACGGACCACTACTTGTCGGAAATCCATAAAAAAAAACAGTTGAAAATCCGCCAATATGTAATTATTTACCCCACCATCGGAATTTCGTCGGAAAGATTCAAATGAATTTCCTACGGATCACTATTTGTCGAAAATTCGTCGGAAATCTGCAGGAAATCCGTCGAGATGTAATTAGTTACTCCACAATCGAATTTTGTCAGACATCTGTCAGAACAATTCCAATGAGTTTCTGATGGATCACTATTTGTCGAAAAATCCGTTGGAAATCTGTCGGAAATCCGTCGATATGTAATTAGTTACCCCACTCTTGGAAATTTGTCAGAAATCCGTCGGAACAGTTCCAATGAATTTCCAATGGATCATTATTTGTTGGAAATTCTTCGGAAATCCGTCGATATGTAATTAGTTACTCCACTCTCGGAAATTTGTCGGAATTCCGTCGGAACAGTTCCAATGAATATCCGATGAATCACTATCTGTCGGAAATCCGTCGATATGCAATTAGTTACTCCACTCTCGGAAATTTGTCGGAAATCCGTCGGAACAGTTCCAATGAATTTCCGATGGATCACTATTTGTCGGAAATCCGTCGGAAATCTGTCGAAAATCCATCGATATGTAATTAGTTACCACACCCTCGGAATTTCGTCGGAAATCCGTCGGAATTTTCCGACGAATTCAATCCATCAGAAAGTTTCGTCGGAAAAGGCCTTTTTCCTAGTAGTTTATGTAAAATATGTTTTTTTTCTTCATATCGTCGTTTGATTTTCATATATTATTTTGATTATTAATTTAAGTAGATTTGTTTTACCTTAAGTTCTGTCATGTGGATTTAGAGGAGATCGGGTGGAGAAAGTGAAGAAACTTATCGACACCCATTTCATAGGTTTCTTCGGTAATCTTGTCAGATCTATATATTAAGAGAGAGAATTATATTCTCTAACATTAAATATAAATTAGTATTGTACACGCGTAATACTATGACAGTAATATGATTTGTTTTGTAACATATCGTTTTTAAGAATATAATGATAATGTTATTCACGTGAATTACTATCACGAAAAAGTTTAAACAACATGTCATTTTTTTCAAATATTCTCATATTTGTATTAAATAGTTTTACTAAATTTTAAAATAAATTCTTAATTACATTAAATAAGAAAAATATATATATTTATGATATGACAAGAGAGAAGTTAATTAGATTTTAAAAATTATGTTGATATGGGTGGATAATTGTATGTGTGAGAGAGTGTGTTAGTGGGAGAGTATATAGAAGAGTGAAATAGTTTAATATTGTGTGGATGAGATTAATATAGATTAAAAAGTGTGGGGATGTATTATTGATTGAATTTTAAGAATTTTGAATAATAAATAGGAGAGAAAGTGTTGTAGTGTTGTATATTTTATATTTGATTCTATGTATGTGTGATACACGTGTTAGTTTAAAAGATTATACATATTAAACATTAACTAAATATATAATAGTTATAAAACATGAAATAATTGAGAATTTAAAAAAAGAAAGACATTTGGCATCAACGTCAAGACCGGTGGTGGAAGCGTCAACACGAAGTGAAGAGAAATGGAACGACAGAAATATGGTATCATGAGACGAAGAAATGTGATTTTATTTTTTGTACAGAACTCGATCATTATTAAACTATTTATCAAAATAAGGATTATAATTAAATAATATTTTTTATTGATTTTACTCTTAAGGCTATTATAAAAGAAAGTGACATATATAAATAAAAGACAATAAATATTAAAACAATTACAGATATAATGTTATATATTAGCACGTAAGTGAAAAAAAATTATGAATAGCATTAAATAAAGGTTAGTTTTCATTAAGTTCATATTTACCGTAAATGTCCTAAATTTACGGGTAATTTTAAATTAAGATGCTTTTTTGATTAAGATATCTTAGGATTATTGATTAAAGAGGTCAAAATTGAATTTAATATTTATCAAGAAGGATGGTTTAGATTTTAATAATTAATTTTTTATTTAAATTAATGACTAAGATTTTTTTATAAATTTTATTCAAGTTAGTTATATATATATATATATATATATATATATATATTATAATAATAATAATAATAATAATAATAATTAAAGGAAACTCCGGTCAAATGGTGATGATTGGGGACTTGGGTAATTGGGTTGGCCGGTTGGGCATTGGCAATATAATACTTGGCCCAAATAAGAAACTTGCTTTTGTTAGTGGACCATTCTCATTTCAAAGCCCCGACAACATGATGTGCAATACTGCAATTGTGCATTGTTGAATAAAGTCTAGTTATGGGCTTCTAAGTTAAGCATTACCAAAGAATGAAATTGATTTAAATTCCATCCAACTCAACTATGGAATGAACTTTCTATTACTTAAGGAATGTAAACATCCCAAAGAATGAGATTTCATTCAAAAACAAGTTTGCCAAACGCAATTTAACATGAAATTTGATTTCAATTTCATTCCATTCATTCGAATTCTGTGAAAAAAACTGGACCTAAGCGTATGCTAGATTCGGAATTCTTCTTCCAGCAATCATCTCCCACGTCTTTCTTGTTTATAGAGACCGAGGACTGTGCCAAGATTGCCCAACGTTCGGAGAGTTCTCCCAACTCCCTTCCCCTTGGATTCCTTCTACAGTCACATTCTCAAATCCAATCTCCGTTGCTAAAGTTGTTCTAATGTTTTACCACTGATTTTTGTTCTTTTCTAAACTAAAAACTCTTCAGTGCTTGTGTTTAAGTTTAAAATCACCCACCCAATTGTCTTCCTAAAATTCTATAGAGACCCCATCTCGGAATTTTTTTTTTCAAAATGAATACGAAAGTTTTATAGAATAATAATTAATAATTAATATGATAGTTAAAAATTTGTAAAATATATTAACTGAATAGAATGCAGTTTGATAAAATTATTTTTACTAAAAAATTTCTTCAGTTTCTTCACTTTTCTGATTTCAACTACAATCCATATTTTCTACTCTAGTAGACCAAAAACTTAATCAAACTCGTTTTGTAAATAGTCTATAGAAATTAAAAATGAAAATTCCAATCGTTTTCCAAAACACCTTTTAAGAATGGGGTTTAGTTTCGAAAAGTGTACCGAACTTGTCACTTTTTGCTATTGTGTATACCCAACTTTCAAAACTACAATTTAATATACCGAAGTCTCAAAAACTACCATTTAATGTATGCTAACTTGTTATAGAAGGAACTGCTTACGTGGCATAGGTTATGATGATGTGGCATTTGAATAAATGGTGACATGTAATTTATTTGATTTAAAATAATAATAATAATAATAATATCTTCATCAGATCTTCTTTGCCCCTAATTCATCACCACGATTGCCTTCACGTCGCCTTCATTTTCATCACCCGGTCACCATGTCCACCATTATCGAAGATATCATCTTCAGACCTGCTTCATCTTCATCTTCGGGTCACCATCTCCATCTGGGCTACCTTCGAGATCAGGATTTTCAGACCATTAGGTTTTGATTTTCGATTATTTTAGGGTTTTCGTTTTTAGGTTTCGGTTTTGGTTCACAGATTTATTATGTTTTCTTCATATAATTTTAGGGTTTTCTTCATCTGCGAAGAACATAATATCTGCTCCTTAAAGTGGAGAACATAACAACATAAGACCTGTTGCTGCATACGATTTGCTCTTAGGGAAGGTTTAAAGCGAAGAACATAAGATCTGCACTTAAAGACCACCACCACCATCTGCTACTTAGTTCGAAGATTTAAAGTTATCGATTTCAGCAGATGCTTCATCTTCATCGATTAGGTTTTAACTGTAAGCTTGATTTAGGATTTTGATTTTGCTTCAACAGTTGCGTTTTGATTTCTTGATGTTTTAAAGAACCCCTGTAGATCTTGAATTCCAGTTCGAACACAAATTTATGTAAAAATATTCATGTTCTAGATCTTGAATTCCAGTTCGAACACAAATTTATGTGTTCTTCATGTGTCCAGATCTTGTTTGGAACATTGATTTTTGTCTCGACTATTTTTTGCAATTTCAATCATGTATTGAAGCTTCATCTGTTTTGATCATTAGTGTTCATGGTGTTCATATTTTTCAGATTTAGGGTTCTTCATAATGTTCATAATTAAAGGATGAAGATGATGATGTGGAATTTAAAAGCTGATGTGAAAATAATAAATAAATGAAAAATAAAAAATTTATCAGGTAACAGGGTACTTCTTTTGGTAATTTTAGATAGTTGAGTATATTAAACGGTAGTTTTGAAAATTGGGTATACAAAATAGCAAAAAGTGTCAAATTCGATACATTTTTTGAAACTAAACCCTTTAAGAATGCCATAAACCATTTTACATAACCAAACTCAACCTTAACATCATTTTATAAAAGGCATGTAAACACTTACCACCTGTTGATAGTTCATTAAGAAAAGCTAAAAAAAATTACGTTTGGTTAACGAAAATTGTTTTTAGTTTTCTTAGTAATTTTGTCTACAAAATAGGTGGAGTATTCATTTTCAAGTTTCTGCAAAAATTTAGAACATGAATTTGATAAATATGATCGAGATTTCATTTTAAATTTTAGAAAATTGGAAAACTAATGTTTACAAAAAAATATAAAAGAGATGATATGAGTTTTTCTAATTTTTTCAGAAAATTGGAAAAATGGACTACATTTTTTTTGGAAAATTTTAGAAAAACATATCAGCCAAACAAATTTTTAAAATTTTTACTTTCTATAAAATATTTTCTAGAAAATTAGTATTTCTTTCTAAAACCAAAAACACAATTCTTGAAAACCGATGGAAAATATACAATACATTTCTAAGTTTTTTTTATAAATATTTCTGGAAAACGCGTATGAAGTTTTTTTTAAAAAAACTAGTAAAATCAATCGCTATAAGATAATAAGACTTAATTAATATCAATAAAAGAAAACATAAGGACTAATGGAAACCCAAAGGGATAAAATTGGTAAACAAACCAAGATAATAAATTTTCTATAGAGTGATAAATTTTCTAATATCATTTGTTCTTGCGTTTATACAAAACATTCATATTTTTAGCTAAACGATCTTTAGATAAATAATTATATATAACTTGTGTATTTATACGGACATTTAAACTAGTTTATATAATTGGAAAATCTATTTGTTTGTGCTCAATATTTTTACTTTATGTTCTATCAAGTAAATGATAATATTTGAAATCTATTTAAGTTTTCTAATTTATTTTTAATGTATTTTATAAGCAAAGATAAGTAAAAATACGAAATAGAAAATATAAAATCTTAGATCTTAAATTATTCGTATGGGTTTAGTGATTTTTGAAATGCAACTTGCCTCAAGGAGCTGTTTATGTTCTACAAATTCCACGTGCCCCCCTTCAACTTTAGATAGTGATAGGATCATACGATTATAATATTCGCACATATTTGAGCTATAACCAGTAATAACCACTAATAATCAAATTTACACTTGTCCTTCCTAACTAAGGAGATTCTATTCTCTCCAGGTCAATTGGTTTTAAGAGCCACATGTAACAATTAAATAGTAGTAGATTATTACATCTAAAGTATATCACATTTTTTTTATGGTTTAGTGGTTTTAATTCTAAATTTTTAATTTATAAAATTGGGTCTTAAGTGATTAAACCTTTTACATTATTTGTCTTCGATCAAATTAAAAGGATAAAAGTACCATTGTCCTTATTATTTTATCCATTTTCTTAATTATTTTTTCATTTTAAGGTAATTTTAAAATTTATAAATTGAATCAAGAGCAAAATACGATTTTGGTCTTTGTGATTTACTAAAACTTATGGATTCGGACACCGGGTCTGAAAACTTACGAATCTAGTCTCTATACATCCGATATTCTTTTACATTTGGTTCCTGCCTCCTAATACTGTTTTGTTAAGTCAACCCACGTGACAAGTTAGTCCCCTTTCACTATCTTCCCTATAACAAAAAACACATCAAGTGTAATTGAATTTGAGACAAGTTAGTCCCCTTTTGACCTAAATCTCAAGCAAAACACTTGTTCTTAATGTTTTTTCTGTTTCTCAACCTGGTTTGAAGGAAATGCTGGTTACTCGTTGGCATTTCAAGGTTGATCCTAAGTTTGACCCTAACGTCTTTTCTGTTTGTCGACCTGGTATGAAACTTCTTTCCTTTCTTTCATGATTAACCATATATCTGAATCCAAAAACATAAATATGCGCTAAAATCAAAACCAAGTGAATGACAACTATCACTTGTTTTGGATGTGACAAGTGGAACTCATATGACATCCATTCTATTGACATATCTATAAAGACTTGTACTTTTAAGCCTAAATCTACTAGAAATAATTCATGTGTAAACCACTTAGTCATTGTCAGTCTATTGTCTCGGACTTTCGGTGATAATATGATAATGCAATGCTACTATAATTGAAGAACTTCCAGTAAGTACTATTTAATTATAAGTTAAAGGAGAAAAACATTATAGTAATTGAAATTACCATCACATGATAAAAACATAAACTATTGAACCAATATGCATCCCAACCATGAAGCAAAATGCCAACAAAGGGAGGGTGTGGCATCTGGATGCCATCTTGGCGATGCCAAGAAGCCACTCTCCTTAAAATAAGTGAGAGATGCCCGTTTTCTCTCTTAAACTCACTTTAACACTTTGAAAAACCATTTTTCTAGAGCTTCTTTCATAACATTTATATGGTTGTCATATTTTATTAAGAAAGTAAGATAAAATAATACTTTTTCTTCAGATAATATACTTTCTATTTATCATTATGAGAAATAATTTGTGCAACATACTCCACACGTCATTTTTCTATAAAAAAAATAACAGTTAAATCTTATTATTTATAAGAAAAATGCGTATATGAAAACCCTACAAGGATGCTTGACATTTAATTAACTTCATCCATTAAATCTAATTTACTGAATCCAACCACTTGTGAAAAATCATAACCGTCTTTTTCAAACCAAAATATATATATTCATGCATGCAAAATAACAAAACTTGTAATTAATAACAAGATACATAAGCAACTTAACAATAATAATACATCCAATTTGACAACTTCAGCTCTCAAAAAAATTTTAAACGCGCGGTTGAACTTTATAAGTCGGTCAATGAACTAAAGCTACAAGTGGAATAATACGTGCCTGTATTAAGCATGATTAATTACCAGTGAAAGTTGCGTTTTATTTACTTGTATTTGACTAAATCATTTAAGAATAACAATCTAGAGGTTGACCTCATAAAAACCAAGAAGGTTGACTTGAACCTGAAGTCCATCCATGATTGTTAAAGGGCCATTGATGTAATGCTTTCAAAGATAAATTAGGATTAATCATAATATTCATGTTTTAATTACGTGGATATCAGGTATTTTATTTATATAATTTTTGTTTCCTATATTTCATGAGAATCAAGTCAAATAATAAGTTGAATTTTTTTGAACTATCCATTTTTAGTAAACCAGCATGTAACAAATTTTTTTTAACAGCCAAAATATTCCATTCATTTAATCAGGATTGTAAAGGTTACGCACTGAAATCCCCAAACGAACAAACACATCACTAGCATACGTTTGAACACTACAATATACATCATCGAATCTCAATTTCTAACTCACTAAAAAACCAAGCCATACCCAACTCGCAGAAGAACCCATATCAACACAGTGAAGTAATATGCGTACCCTCTTCACACAGAAGCACAAGAAAACTCAATATATATGCTGCACGAAATCCACACCGCTCAGCATCTAACAAGTTTTACGTTTAATAAATGTAATACAATCACCATAGAAAGTTTAAACTATCCGAATTTCATGATAACATAACTCAATATATATTTACCAAAGTGTCAAAGAGAAACGACAAATATTAAACTTTTAATTAATTTGTGTTATGTCATATATATAAATAAAATTATAATATTATATTAAGACTAACAATAACAAGGTGTGTTTAAGGGGTCCTCCTCCTTGATGTTATGGATTCAAGTCTTGCTAAAAACGCAAGTGTAGAATTCAAGTATGTGTTTACTGTTAAAAAAAAAATTTATAAGTTCGATATATTAATAAAATATGATAAGCTCAATACATTTTTAAAAACTATACCGGCATATATTACTTGTGGTTAAGTAAAAAAAATTATTATTTGATGATAATTAAAAACCGTGAACTGAAATGGTGCGTCTTTTACAACTTAAAACTGAAAAAAAAAATGTGTGCTTATGTAAATTTACATTTTATGTACCTGAATTTTGCGTTGGAATGAAATTAAATTATTAATTTAGATTTTACTTAAATTTTCTTTGATAATAAGGTTCAAATGATTAACTCCTTCAATCTAAAATGGAATTTTTGTTTAGTTTTCATATTTAACAATCAATATACTTTAATATAAAAAAAAACGTTAAGTGACATTTGGTTTACGGATTCCATGAAATATTATAGTGTTTGCGTTTAAAATCAATGAAATCTTTTTTTTAACATCAAAGATAGAGAATATGGATTATAAATTCATAATTGTACGACTTCTAAATCCCTTCGGTTGAGGAATCAATGAAATCTCACTATCAATCACCGCCTTCACCATCATCCTTACCCGTTGGCCCTAATCGACCATCGCCTTCACCATTGCCCTCGTCGTCAACCACATGTTTCTTATCATTGTTGATCACCTCCTTCTCCAGTTGCCCTAATTGACCATCGCCTACACCATCACCCTCATCATCAACAATCTGCTGCTCACCATTGATATTAGTCGACCACGTGTTGCTACTGGTCTACCTTAATCGACCCCAAACGACCACCGCCTACCTTAATCGACCATCGTCGACCACATGTTGCCAATTTTCCCTAGTTTTAAATCTTATTTTCCTTTTGTTTGAACCAAATAGGGATATAACAGGATTTGAAATCCATGTATATATGAAAATCATCGAATTTTTAATCCATGAACCAAACGCTCTCTTATACTTCATTAATAATGAACTTTTAAACTTTCTTTTTAAATATACCGAATTTACCATACTAAACATGATATGTATCGAGTTACAGGTTAAGATGACACATTTTAGTGATTTTAAGTTTATGAAAAACTAAACAATGTATAACTAAAAATATTTTGGATTGTTTAGCTTTTGAAATGTTAATTAAGCTATCATAGCTAACTAAGAGCAAAGGGTGTACTTAAAGTATTCATGCGACATGCTGATTTAGCAGTGTGGTACCAAAGCAAACACCACCCCCTATGGGACGGTAACGCAAAATGGCATTGAGTCTCGGAATTTGATTGCCGAAGAGAGAGAAACGAGAGAGAAAATAGGTATTTCTTAATTATATTTTTTGAAGCATGTGAAACGTAGGTAGTACCGGTGTTTCAACATAATTGAAGCCTGGGATAGATTATGTTGATGTGGCGCTAACACATGAGATGGTTATTGGAGGGTAAAACATAGATGTAGTTTGGTTTAGCATTTACTCAACTACTAGCTTATTGCTCCGTGCATGCACGGGTATTTCGAAACTATATTTGAGATATTAAAATTTTCGAATAAAAATAATGCGATAAATGAAATATCACCGAAAACTTACATATGTTAGAATTCTTAACAAAGAGGGTATAACTAAATTTTTGAAACACTTCTTTATAGACTACATTTGTTATTTTGTTTGTAAAATTATCATTGTTGTCCCAAACCAAAACTTTAAATCTTTTTTACTTCTAACACGTGAAACGGAAACATACAATTGACCATGTGTAAACACAAGTTTCCTGAGGAATAAACCAACTTCTGAAAGTAACTGTCTTTGACTTTTGTTAATCGTCATAGCAAAGTACATATCCACTACTATTAATGGATAACAAAAAATAAGATATACTAATTTCAAAAAAGTGTCTTTTTTGAAACTACATATCCACTACTATTAATCGATAATAAAAAAATCAAGATATACTAATTTCAAAAAAGTGTCACATTACAATAAAATTTATACCGAAACGTAGATAAAAATGAGACGGTCGTAAATATATAATTATTTTTTCTCTAAACAAAATATATCATAAGTTATTAAACATAATTTATAAACAACTTATAATTAATTACATCAATATAATATTTTTATAAAACCCCCTCACATTTTCTTAAAAACCCTCATAATTTTCATCAAGACCCCTCTTGATTTAAAATTGAATTTCAAATTATCGATTATTTTTAATCTTTCTAATATTACTTTTGAGAATTGATTGATTTTGCAATTGAGAGTTTCTATTGGTGAATTAAATTTGATTTAATAGTTATTTTTAGAAAAATTTCATCTCTTATATAATATATATAATAATAATAATATAGATAAGACCTTAGTTTGTAGTTTAAAATGCATTGAACAATAGAGCAACCATTAAAGAGGGTTTACTTTTAGAACGACTTTTGTTCATTTTTCACTTGTTTTAGTCCTTCTTTGGTATGTAGTGTATATTCCAATTTGTAATAATATATGGCCAACAAAAACCGAAAACATTTATTATATGTATAAGAAATTTAATTTTAACGTTTAGATTTCGAGATCCGACTAAGACCATAAAGATCTTTCATTTTCTCTTCAAGCATAAGAAGAATACATATTGCTTTATTTTCACCTAAATAAACAAAAACAACCAACATATACAAATAATGCAATTTAAACAATTCATAGTAAAACAATGCAGTAAATGAAATATCACATTTGTGATATTTAATATACTAATTTTAAAAAAGTGTCATATTACAATAAAATTTATATCAAAACGTAGATAAAATGAGACGGTCGTTAATATATAATTATTTTTTCTCTAAACAAAATATATGACAAGTTACTAAACATAATTTATAAACAACTTATAATTAATTACATTAGTATACAATTTTTATAAAACCTCCCTCACATTTTCTTAAAACCCCATCATATCTTTTATAAAACAACCTCACAATTTTCATTCAACCCCCTCCCAATAGATTTAAAATTAAATTCAAATTTCTCTTATCCACAATTTTTAATATTTCCAAAATTGTTTTGAGAATAAAATAATTTTGAAATTGAAGGTTGTGATTGGTTAATTAAGATTCAATTTATGGTTATTTTTGAAAAATTTGCATGCCTTTTAATATAGATATATAAATAATAATAATAATATAGATAAGACCTTAGTTTGTAGTTTAAAATGCATTGAACAATAGAGCAACCATTAAAGAGGGTTTACTTTTAGAACGACTTTTGTTCATTTTTCACTTGTTTTAGTCCTTCTTTGGTATGTAGTGTATATTCCAATTTGTAATAATATATGGCCAACAAAAACCGAAAACATTTATTATATGTATAAGAAATTTAATTTTAACGTTTAGATTTCGAGATCCGACTAAGACCATAAAGATCTTTCATTTTCTCTTCAAGCATAAGAAGAATACATATTGCTTTATTTTCACCTAAATAAACAAAAACAACCAACATATACAAATAATGCAATTTAAACAATTCATAGTAAAACAATGCAGTAAATGAAATATCACATTTGTGATATTTAATATACTAATTTTAAAAAAGTGTCATATTACAATAAAATTTATATCAAAACGTAGATAAAATGAGACGGTCGTTAATATATAATTATTTTTTCTCTAAACAAAATATATGACAAGTTACTAAACATAATTTATAAACAACTTATAATTAATTACATTAGTATACAATTTTTATAAAACCTCCCTCACATTTTCTTAAAACCCCATCATATCTTTTATAAAACAACCTCACAATTTTCATTCAACCCCCTCCCAATAGATTTAAAATTAAATTCAAATTTCTCTTATCCACAATTTTTAATATTTCCAAAATTGTTTTGAGAATAAAATAATTTTGAAATTGAAGGTTGTGATTGGTTAATTAAGATTCAATTTATGGTTATTTTTGAAAAATTTGCATGCCTTTTAATATAGATATATAAATAATAATAATAATATAGATAAGACCTTAGTTTGTAGTTTAAAATGCATTGAACAATAGAGCAACCATTAAAGAGGGTTTACTTTTAGAACGACTTTTGTTCATTTTTCACTTGTTTTAGTCCTTCTTTGGTATGTAGTGTATATTCCAATTTGTAATAATATATGGCCAACAAAAACCGAAAACATTTATTATATGTATAAGAAATTTAATTTTAACGTTTAGATTTCGAGATCCGACTAAGACCATAAAGATCTTTCATTTTCTCTTCAAGCATAAGAAGAATACATATTGCTTTATTTTCACCTAAATAAACAAAAACAACCAACATATACAAATAATGCAATTTAAACAATTCATAGTAAAACAATGCAGTAAATGAAATATCACATTTGTGATATTTAATATACTAATTTTAAAAAAGTGTCATATTACAATAAAATTTATATCAAAACGTAGATAAAATGAGACGGTCGTTAATATATAATTATTTTTTCTCTAAACAAAATATATGACAAGTTACTAAACATAATTTATAAACAACTTATAATTAATTACATTAGTATACAATTTTTATAAAACCTCCCTCACATTTTCTTAAAACCCCATCATATCTTTTATAAAACAACCTCACAATTTTCATTCAACCCCCTTCCAATAGATTTAAAATTAAATTCAAATTTCTCTTATCCACAATTTTTAATATTTCCAAAATTGTTTTGAGAATAAAATAATTTTGAAATTGAAGGTTGTGATTGGTTAATTAAGATTCAATTTATGGTTATTTTTGGAAAATTTGCATGCCTTTTAATATAGATATATATAGATAATAATAATAATATAGATAAGACCTTAGTTTGTAGTTTAAAATGCATTGAACAATAAAGCAACCATTAAAGAGTGTTTACTTTTAGAACGACTTTTGTTCATTTTTCACTTGTTTTAGTCCTTCTTTGGTATGTAGTGTATATTCCAATTTGTAATAATATATGGCCAACAAAAACCGAAAACATTTATTATATGTATAAGAAATTTAATTTTAACATTTAGATTTCGAGATCCGACTAAGACCATAAAGATCTTTCATTTTCTCTTCAAGCATAAGAAGAATACATATTGCTTTATTTTCACCTAAATAAACAAAAACAACCAACATATACAAATAATGCAATTTAAACAATTCATAGTAAAACAATTTGGGCTGTTATTTACATCATATTAACTCCAACTTTTTTTTTAACATCAAAATAAGCATTTTTATTACTTCAATCTCGGGGTCGTCTTAACATAACGGAATAGAATTATACAACACACAAAAAACACATTAATACATAATTCCATAACCAAGAACCATCCAAACTTGTGCTCATGTAATACTTTTCTCTTGCCCAGAATCCATATGCCACAGAGTCGAAGCTAAGCCATAATGCCAGCCATTCATTCAACCAGCTCTGAATCAGATTAACCGTCTGCTCTTAGCTCACTTGATCGGCACACAGCCCAGCATGAATTATCAACCTCTAGTGTACAGCCAACACACTCAATCTAGAATCCATACCAAACCCACGCACAACGACTTCAACATAGTACCAACAGAGATAGCCACCTGCAACAACCCACACTGTCCCAACCCCTCCCCTCAAAGCAATATAGTCACAAGGTCTGGAGCTTGAAAGAAGGATTTGCCTTAGCACAAGAAAGATTGCCTAACAAATCAAAAGGGATTGTTATGCCCCCCTTATCACCCCGTGGAAACAAGCGACGTGCAAACCTCCTGCACCAAAATACCCTACCCAACTAGCCTATGACCATGGCTAAAGATGAGGGAAAACAATGTAATTGTGTGCATAGAACAGTGCCACCATATATCACCATAACAATAAATATTAGCCACAGTCACTAACCTACCAACACCACCCTTATATCCACTTCCCAAACCATCACCCAAATGTATCCCGAAACTCTATCGCAGAACAAACAAGAAACAAAAACTGGGGCTTGAAAGAAGGATATGCCTCGGCTTACACAAACGATGGCCTAGCACATCAATGAGGGTTTTAAATGCCCCCTTATCACACCATGGCATCAAACATAGTGCAACCTCCAGCACTTAATGCAGAACCCCTTCTAACCTATAGCCATGGCTAAGAAACTTAGGATCACAATGTGCAGCGTGTGTGATATCGCAGTGCCACCGTAATACACCAAAAAGAAATATAGCCACATCACTAAACCTACCATCTCCACCCTTATATCGACCACCCAAACCCCTCCCACAAAAGAGACCCGCCAAATGAGAATATAAAAGTAAATCACCCACTTTGCTATCCAGTGAAACACAAATTTAGAGAAACTAAGCTCCCTACACACCCACTCCGCTATGACAACAGAATAACCCCAAACTCCCAGACCGTACCGATAAACAAAAACAGAGTTACTCACTCACACTAACTCACGCATATAGACAGCGACCACCCACACTTACACTAATATAGACGATGCATACCCAATGGAGACATATTAGAAAAACTCATCAAAGGCAGCCAAACCTACTACTCACCTGTACAAACCAACTAAAGCGTTACTCCTGCAAAAGCTCCCTTCCATGTCACTTTTTGCTCCAATTGATTCCCAATCCAACTATACACCTGCAGCTGACAATACTAATATCCCAGCAAAGTTAGTGTTCCACGATTATATAATATATAACATTACAACGACTCTATCTCACAACCAAACCTTACGCACACCCACCCTAAACACTTGTACACACCAAAACCCTGCGCACACCCACAAAACCCACTCCAACCTAACTAGCCTCCCTTCTACATTACACAAGCCTAAACTGAAGGGTTTTGAACCTGACCAAACCACTTATGACACAAACTGGTCAATCCTGGATTTGATTCCACCGGTTCAATCCTAAAAGCAGAACTGGATTGAACACAACCCTCTAAACCCCAAAAGGGTTAGGATCTTTTTAACTAATGATCAAACATAGTTTCTTGCAAAACAATCCACATAAAAGGTTATAGAATTATACCTGATTAAAACTTGGGATTGCTAAAGTAGTCCACCACTACTGCACCTCCGATTGAACTGGCTGCTAGACCGCTTCTGGATCACCAAGGCTTCAAAGAACTCGAAAGATTGAGCCTACGTATGTGTGTCCTTGCGTCGATCAACAAACTGAGAGATACCCTCTCGGTGTCCTTCTTGATCGTCGACGAGAGAGAGAGCCGCAAGAGAGAGAGAGAGAGAGCGACGTGAGAGAGAGAAGGACCGAGATCGAGATTGAGAGGGAGAGTGGTGGCTAGGGTTAATCCCTTGTATGTCTCATATCTAATCCTTAAGGCTTAAGGATATTATATAGGGATTAACTTGGACCTAAGCCCGTTTAATTAAAAGCCCACTGTTTTAATTAAACTTTCATCTCTTCTCACTTTGACCCCCTGGACTTTACTAGTTAATTAATTAACTATTAATTAACTTAGTCCGTTAAATATTAAAGACTTAATATTTAATTCTCCTTAAATAATAAATAATTATTTATTTCCTTTCTAATAATTAATCCAAACTGGATAATTATTTATATCTCTCAATAATTAATACTACTGATTAATCATTCGTTTATCTCTTTAATAATTAATCTAACTGATTAATTATTTACTCTTTCTCTTTAATAATTAATCTAATTGATTAATTATTTCCACACAGATTTATGGTGAAATCCAACTGTTCTGAATTGGGTGTGTAGCAGTGTGACCCTTTAGTCTCTTATAACATTGGATACAATATGCCCGTTAATTATCTCTGCACATAATCCAACATAAACCCAAGCAATCCAAGGGATCACCCTACCTGATCCCTTTTTTTCCAAGACATCGGCCTCCCTATTCAGTTCTCTCGGTAGATGTTGTATCTCAAACTTCTCAAACACTTTTAGTAAACCTTTAATTATACTAAGCACATCAACCACCTCCTGAGAAGGATCCGCTACATCATTAACTAAACTAACAACTTGCGTAGAATCAGTGAAAATTTTAATGGATCCAACATCTACCACCTTATTACTCCTTAAAACTAAGAACCCGAAAAACAATGCTTCCAGCTCAGCTGTTAACGTGGAGCACCTTGTGATAGATTTGGAAAAAGCGCCAATTAACGATCCGTTACTCTCAACCCTAAACACGCCTCCAATCCCAGCTCTGCCCCAAGGACAACTCACCGACCCATCTATATACAACACCAAACTATCCATCCCCTTCCCTATGGCACTACAAGTAGACATGGATAATAAGTTATCACCCCTCAGAACCTCTACCGGTCTTATACACATATCTAATGAAGAGCCTGCCACCTTTGGCCATTTCGCAAAACACCATTGTCCAACTCTTATCCATACCATATCGACCAATCTCTCGAAACAAACTTGTTTGTTATTAAAGACTATAGTGTTCCTCTCAGTCCATAGTGTCCATAGTACACCATACAGCACCAACATCCATACATTCCTAATCCACTTACTACTGCACAATTTTGGCCAAGATTCCACTATGCCTATAACATTCCTGGGCATCACCCAACTTATGCCCACCGACCTCATCACATTAGACCACACCTCCCACGATTTATTGCAATGCAGCATTAAGTGTACCGTGGACTCGCTATCTCGGTTACAAAACGGGCACTCGGTCTCATTTGGCCTCAACACACCCCTCCTCACTAACTCCATCCTAGTAGGAATACAATTCCACACCGTTTGCCACACAAAAAGACGCACTTTAGGAGGACCCCAATGCTCCCAGACTTTAGATACACCATGCACCCCTTCTTCCTCATAAACCTTATTCAGCAGACTCCCCACTGAAAATTCACCACTACTATCAAACTTCCAAGAAACCCTATCCTTTTGGTCCTTCTGCGGACACTGGGAATTCAATAAGTCCATAAACTCGTTGTATATGCCAACTTCCCAGTCGAATACCCTTCTCCTCAAATTGATTATCCAAACCCAAATCGGACCCCTCCACTCCCCAAAGCTACACAATTTCCCATCTTTTTTAGCAGCTAAAGCATACATTCTAGGAAACCTGGTTTTCAACTCTAACCCGCCACACCATGTATCATTCCAAAAATCAAATAAATCTCCCTTACCTAGTTTCGCCACAAAACCCTCATCAATTATATTGCTTAACATCTGCTCCGAATTGCTCGCGGACACTATATTTCTCCAAATACAAGACAATTTATTGTGCGGCACACCTACACCCCTAGCCCCTAAGAACAAGTCCCCATACTTACAATTAACTAGGCTCTTCCAAACTGAATTATCCCCATTCCAGTACCGCCACAGCCATTTAGACAACATAGCATAATTTTTCATCCGCAAATCACCAATCTCCAAACCCCCATACATTTTAGGTTTCTGAATTTTACCCCAAGCCACCATACACATTCATTTCCTTTCCCCATATTTTGACCATAAAAACTGCCTTCTCAATTTCTCTAGCTCCTTATACACCCCCATTGGTATTCGGAACAGAGACATGTAATACATGGGTAAATTGTTTAAAACTGATTTGATCAAAGTGATCTTACCAGCCCTAGACAAAAACTTAGTTTTCCACATCTCGAGTCTTTTCTTCATTTTCTGTATAACAGGTTCCCAGAAGGAGGACTTTTTAGGGTTCCCACCGATAGGTAAACCAAGATAGTAGCAAGGTAGACTACCTACCTGGCACCCTAATAGCTCTCCCACCACCCTAATAGCTCTCCCACCATAGACAGTCTCCCCTCCTCCACATTTACTCCGTACACTACACACTTTCTCATATTCAATCTCATTCCAGACATAAGATGAAATACTTTCAACACATAACACATGTTCCTAAGCTGATTGATATCCATCCTATTTAATAACATTGTGTCATCTGCAAACTGGATATGAGAAATCAACATGGTCGATTGCCCGACAATTCTAAAACCCTCAAAGAGACCTAACTCCACCCCATTTTGAAATAGGGCGTTGATGCCTTCTGCAACAATATTGAACAGCAATGGAGATAACAGATCGCCCTGTTTGAGTCCCCTTTTCATAGGAAACCTTCTAGAAGGAGATCCATTAACTAACACTGATAGAGAAGATATCCTAAGACAACCATAAACCCATGATATCCATCTCTTCCCGAAATTCATTTCGTCCAAGATTCCTAACATGTAGTCCCATTCGATTGAGTCATACGCTTTCTCCTTCCTCTTTCTTAAGGACCCCTTTCTCCTTCTTAGATTTCATTTCATGTATGATTTCTTCCACTATCATCACACAATCCAAAATCTGTCTACCTTTGGTGAAGGCAAACTGATAATCCCCTAAAACCTCTAGAATATAACTCCAACCTAACTATATAACTCCAACCTAACTATATATTGTTTTACTTATGTTGTACATCCTTAAACAATTTTTAGTTTTTCATGTTTTTAACAACTCGTTAAAAATGTGTCATCTTCTAATATATATAATACTAACCTTCATTAATTTATTTAATTATAAAATTCTAGCTATTTATTTGTTTGAAATTAAATGTTGATAATTCATTTTAAATATAACCGAAATTTAATTTTAATTTTAATTAGTTAAACTTATGAATTAATTTTGACTTTAAATTAATATATTTAAATTCAAATTTAAATTCAATTTTTAATATAAGATAAGCTAAAGTACATAATATTAAACTTAAATCTAAATAATTGTATGCACGATATATTATCAACCGAGTCTTTCTTTTTTTCTTTTTCAAAAATGAAGTTACACAATATACGTTTGTTTATTATGCATCTTATATTTATTTTTACGAGAAAATCTATTCTCTTATAATCATCTTTTACTACAATATTCTTCTTATATTTTTATTTATAGTTACCCGTACATTTATGCATGGGCATCTAAACTAGTATTAATATAAATGATTATTTTTAAAACTAAACAAAGAGCTTTATTTAGGTTAAAATTTAAGACATTCTAAAAACACATGTTATGTAGTGAAGAGTTTAGTCTCCATAATAATAACATTGGAAAGGTATCATATCCTTCGATTTTGTATTCCTACTCATAAAATTAAGACATGTGTTAAAATTAATATAATATACGTAGAGAAAATTAGTAAATTCCATATGTTATCTTGTAATGAGAAAGAGAATACGATAGGAGAAGATATAATTTCCATAACATAGTGTTTATAAATATCAAATCAATAATAGAAGTTTAAGAAAAGTTCAAGAATCAAACTCTTACACTCTAACTTTAATCGACATACACTTGGTTTAATGGGGGCCCGAATTGGCCCGGGGTGGGTTACGCGTTACCCCTGGTGTCTGGTGACCGAGTCTACTCGTGCGAAGGTTAATTTGGTCAATTGAAAAGGTCACATTTTTAGAATGAAGAGAAAATATATAAATTGGGTGTGTTTGGGGAAGTAGACAACCAAAACGGCTTCTTGTAGAGGAGGTGATGCACAACTAACTGCCTGCCACCCAACGTTAACCTGAGAGAAATCCTAGACGATCTTTTTCCCTTTTAGAGAGAGAAAACTTTTTCTAGAGAGAGAAAAAACACCTCACCACACACACAGCTTTTTCCACATCCCCTTACTCTCTTCTAATCTTTGCGCATTTCCTCCTCATTTTCGTTTTTGTTTGTATTCATTCGTAAACCAAATCTCCAATTTCTTTCTTTTGCGGCCCGACTGCAACGATCTAGGGTTATCTACTTCACAGATTTCATTCACTCTCCTTCTTTCATTGAGATCTCTTGAGGTGAACAGGGGTGTGAACAGCTTCTTTCATCCTTTTCAATTGGTTTGAGGCTGATCTGTTTTTTAATCGATTGGGAGTTTTAGATTCGAATGACGTCTACTTTATCTAAATTTCTCGATAAAGTTTATGCGATGGTAGAAGGGGGATCTCATTATTGCTCTAAAAAATCCGACGATATCTGCGGTGAGGTAATTTTGATTTATTCGTCAATTCCCTTTGCTTGTTTATTCGATTTAGTTTCTCGATTTGATGATTGCATTGTGGGTTTGGATTTACTGTTTCTGGATTTGATGATTTCATTGTTGGTTTAGTTTTGGTTCTATTAGCACCTCTTCGATTCTTACGTATCATGTTTTGTTTCTTGTGGAAATTACGTAGGCGGTGCTTTTAATTACGAATTCAGAAGCTTGATTTTTTTATTTCAAATTGTAATTGATGAAATTGGGAACGTTTGGTTTGCCCCCTTTTGTTTTTTGTGGTTGATAGATTGACCATTTGAAGTCAAACTTACATTTTTATCCCCTTTTCAGCTGGACTTTGTTTTAAGTTCTAATTGTCTATGATATGTGCTTTGATATATCATTACTTATTGTGATGATATGCATCTCAAACTTCTAATCACTTCCCAATTTTGTTAAATCCGGGTGCTTTCTTGTAGTCTATTTGCTTCTGTTTTTGTTGAAGAATCACTTCATCAAGAAACCACAAAAAAATATGTCTTCTTTTTCCTTCTGAACAGGAGTTTAAGATTCAGAAAAACAAGGATTTCCAAGAAAAGCTAGTTCTCAATCAAGAAATCATATAATTCAAGTCATAATTGTACTTTGTGGATTTCATAAAGGAAAAATAAATGTTACTTTTTTGCTTGCAACTTCAAGTGATCCATATTCATGTTCTTTAGAATTTAGATGCTCTTTCCATCATGGTGCCTTTTGTATTATTATATAAAAAAACTAAATAGAAACAAACATTTTGATTTGCAGGACTCGGGAAAATCATCCACCATGGCAAGAATACGGTGCATTCTACGCGGACTGGAATTTAAAACCATCATCTTTCTTCTAATAATGGTCCCAATCGTCATACTTGGTTTGTATGTTCATGGTCAAAAAGTCTCCTACTTTTTGAGACCCTTATGGGAATCACCACCAAAGCCATTCAATGAAATCCCACACTATTACCACGAAAATGTGTCAATGGAGAATCTTTGTAAGCTTCACGGTTGGGGAATTCGTGAGTTTCCAAGGCGCGTGTTTGATGCAGTGTTGTTTAGTAATGAAGTTGATCTTTTAACCATTAGATGGCACGAGTTGTACCCTTATGTTACTGAGTTTGTACTCCTCGAGTCAAACTCGACTTTTACAGGCATACCTAAGCCGCTTGTCTTTGCAAGTCACCAAGACGAGTTCAAATTTGTTCAGCCGAGATTAACATACGGACAAATTCCAGGAAGATTTCGTAAAGGAGAAAACCCCTTTGTTGAAGAGGCTTATCAGCGACTTGCATTGGATTATCTTTTAAAGAAAGCAGGAATTCAAGATGATGATTTGTTGATCATGTCTGATGTTGATGAGATTCCAAGCAGACACACAATTAATCTTTTAAGATGGTGTGATGACATACCTTCAATTCTTCATCTTCGTTTAAAGAATTACTTGTATTCTTTTGAATTTCTTTTGGATAATAATAGCTGGCGGGCGTCAGTACATCGATATCAGTCAGGGAAAACAACGTATGCTCATTACCGACAGTCTGACACGATCTTGGCAGATGCAGGGTGGCATTGTAGCTTTTGTTTTCGCCGCATCAGTGAGTTTATTTTCAAAATGAAAGCTTACAGTCATTTTGATAGAGTGAGGTTCAACAAATTCTTGAACCCTAATAGGGTTCAGAAAGTAATCTGCAAAGGGGCTGATCTTTTCGATATGTTACCAGAAGAGTACACGTTTAAAGAAATTATCGGGAAAATGGGACCCATACCACATTCCTATTCGGCTGTTCACCTTCCTGCATATCTTATTGAGAATGCTGATAAATACAGATTTCTTTTACCCGGCAATTGCATAAGAGAAAGTGGGTGATCTGGTAAAGCCGTTTTCTCTTCTCTGTAAAGATTGGTTCTTTAAAGGTCTAAGACGATTCTGCAAGTTTGACCAACATAATAGTCAACTCTGGTATGTTTTGTTGATGGATTTGCGGGGTGGTAGTGTACATAGTTGTCTTTGTTTTTCGCTTGTTCTTTGGTAGAGTTGGCTTTCTTTCAGAAACTTGGCATAGTGATTTGCTGAGTTAGGGGGGGAAGCTGTGCTTCCATGGAGATGCGATTCATGGGTTTGTCTGCTTATTACTAGGCATCACCATGGCAGGCATTTTGATCCCCCCCTGAGAGAGATACATCCCAGACAGTTTCAGGCATTCCTTCTTTATTTAGGAAATTTTGATTGTGAGACTAATCTGTTATAAATAATTATTCAAAATTCTGTTTATTTTCTTCTAACTTTGTATCTTCCGGTTCGATCATTTTTTTCTTGCTTGTGTGATCTTCAATAATCTGATTTGAGGTTCATTGGATTATTAATCCAGACAGTTTTCGCTTTGGATCTTGAAGATTTAATTTTCATTCTGAAAAATCACTTTGGATCCATAATGTTACACTATGAGTTGAGTGTGTTCATGTTTGCAACTTGATTCTAGCAGTGGAGTACACATTAAATGATCTCTAATTGATTTTTTTGGTTAAATGACTACTCTTTGAATGATGAAACAACAGCATGGATCTTTATCCAACCAGCCAACTAATCTTGCTTTGATCATCCTTTTTATTTGATTTAATATAGATTTAATTTGATTTTAGGATTCATCAGTGAGATTAAGAACAGTATCATTTCATTTGCTAAACGAATCTTTTAGTTATCTAAAGATTTAAATAAGAGGTGGTCAAGTCAATACTAGTCATATTCCCAATCCTCTTTTCCTTGAAAGAAATAGAAAATGCTAGTCCATTAATTCCAACTAGCATTATGGGCATTGTTTCCTTACCATGAATATTATTCATTCAAATGTTGTTGCTGGCCCATTGATATTTATTTGACATGATCAGCTTTTTTTCCAACTTGCTTCTTTCTGCGCATTGCATTTAAATCTTTTTCCCTGGTGACTTACAGGTGTGTTCGGTAGAGGAATTCAAAGAGATTACAGGATTTGAGATTCTGTTTTTTATAATCTTAAGTTTTAAAATGCTCAAAGTTGTTCTTTAAATTTTATGTCACTAAAGTTATTTCACATATTTGACTTTTAGCCAATAATTTCGTTTTTTTTTCCTTTTTTTTGTAACAGTTGTGTTCGACCTTTCATCTAGTAAATGCACATGGCACTCGAGAATGACAACTTTTCCATATTAAAATTGGTGAGCCCACAACAAAAAGTGATTACGGCCAACGGGCCAAGGAGATTTAAACAATGCAACAAGAAAGTTGAAATATGCATAAAATAAAAAGTCTATGATAATAAATAAGTGAACACATACATATTTTAATTAATGTTATAAGAAAGAACTTTTTAATCCCATTATTGTTTGACAAGCAATAAGAAAATATCCCCTGGAATCTTTAGTAAAAAGAAAAGGAAAGATAGTAAGACCAACCAATGATTTTATTTTTTAAAAATCCAATCTTGGAAGTGTAGGAATTTATTTTAGGATACATATTCCTTTTTTAGAAATTCTTGTAAGCAGTTAAGCAAACGATTAGTGTTTCAATTTCAAAGACGTTATTTTATCCTATATTGATTAGATATTGTTTATTCCTTTGTAGATATTTTGACCTATGTCTTAAATCTTCTTTTACGGAATAACACGTTTATCTTTGTTAAATTAAACACCGTCTATATGAACTGGACCTTGAATTTTAAAGACAATGTTATATAGACGACAATAATTCTATGAGATTTTTTTTAAGGTACGATACCTTATAGATATTTTACAAGTTAATAGAACATTTTTTATAAGAGAATCAACATTTTTCATACAAAATCACCTTCCATGTTATATATATTTCTCCAAGAAAAATCACTTTTAATATATATTATATATTTTCCTATGAAACTTTTTAAACATCTATATAAATAAGGAAACGTATTAAATATAGTTTTTATGGTCAAATAAAATATAGATATTTATGGTATACAAGAAATAAATCAGATAACATGGAATTGGTCGAGCAACATGCATGGCCTGGGTCCTTCAAACGTTCAAAAAGTAATAAATTTGGTCTCTCAGCTGTCTAAGTTAACAGAGACCATATTTAATTTTTAAGCTTTCTTTAATAAAATCAGAAAATCAAAAGCATGCTCAAAAATACAAAATATATATTTTCTAGAAACGACTTAATTAAGAAAATATAAAGTAACAAGTTTAATCTTCCCGCGCGTTGCAGCGGAGTGTTTAGTATGAATAAAATATAAAAATTAACATTCAAATATAAATATTTAAAATTACACGTGAAAATTTTAAACATTTAGAATGTTCAAATCTAAATCGATTTGTATTATTTTATATTGCACCTAACGTATTTTCTATTTTAAGTGTGTAAAAAAGTTAAACACTAAGAATATTTAGATATATTTAAGTTGATTCAAATTTTATTTTTTGTATCATGTCTGATGTATTTTTCTTTTATAAGTTTTGATGTATAATGTTTGGTATAAATCTAATATAAATTTGAACCCACTTAGTCTTATCTACATTTTGATATGAATAGTAACGAAATAGAATATCTATCGACGAAATGCACTTTTAGTTTGGATATCGAAAAATACATAATTAAATAAATTTCGTATTACGCTTAAATTTATATCGAAATGTAGATAATAATAAGATCACAAATATGTATTCATACTAACAGTAAACATTATATGATAATAACTATTAAAGAAATATGAAAAAACCTTTAAAATAAATTATATAAATAAAATAAGAATTTTTTTACAACAAATAACCACAGTGGGTCGTTTGAATTTATGAAGGCTAGGAAAAAAAGGTAAAAAAAAAACAACCTTGAAGGCTTCCGCTTGAATTTATGAAGGCTAGAAAAAAAGATAAAAAAACAACCTTGAAGGATTTGAACCATGCATCTCCTATGACACAATCCTGAAGGTTACCACTACACCAAACTCAACATTTAATACAATCATGCACACTTAATATATATAACAATTGTTAGGAAGTTACTGTTCATACTATCTAACAATTGTTATTATATATAATTAGGAAGTTACTGTTCATACTTCCTAACAATTGTTATTAGAAAGTTACTGTTAATACTTCCTAAACTCAACATTTGATACAATCATGCACACTTAATATATATAACAATTGTTAGGAAGTTACTGTTCTACTTCCTAAAAATTGTTATTATATATAATTAGCATTCTAAGTTATGACTTGATCGATCGAGGATTAGTCACTATATATAGTTTATAGTTTTTCTTTACTTTTTTTTATTTATTGTAAAGTAACGTACATTTTCAAAACCTTTTTAAGCGTCTTTAAAAAATCGGTTTTATGAAGTTTGAAATTCTGCTAAACCATATATAATGCTTGTACAAGAGGAATTGAAAGAACTTACAATAAGACTATCAGCATTCATTACACCCTTCACACAGCCACATCAGCTCCACATCATTTCCTCACCATTCCCTCATCCCATCACACAAACCCCACATCCATCACATACCTTACATTACAAAAAAGAAAAAAAAAACTCTCTCACATCGATCTCTCTCACGCCCGCGGTTCACCTCACCCTCGTGACCGTGAGGCTTCGCTCACGCACACCGGCGATGGTGTGCGGAGCTCGTGAAGGCCGCTCACACACCCCATCCGCGATGGATGCGGGTAGTCTAAGAATTGAATTTGTATTACTTTTTTTACACGAGGAGCTTCTTTCATCTCATACAAACTCTCTACCAAACATAACATCACTTCTCAGGAAATAACTGTCAAATCACAATGACCTACAACTCTCTCTCTCTCACACACACATACACAAGCAATGACAAGTACAACAATTTTGAAAACGGATCGAGAGTCTAAACTAGGCTCTGATACCATGTTACGTTGTGAAAATCCGTTGAGGGCGTATTGCATTCATCTATCAAATATATAATACACAAGTATTTACACAAAGGGCCCTACACTATACATAAATAACAATTATAAATTATTATTTAACAGAAAACACATATATTATTAAGAAAAATTTTATCTGTCCCGATCACACTGCGCGGATATCATGTTAGTATATAATAATACATTCGTGAATAAGCATAAGAGATGCCACTTTAATAAAAAAAAACGTAATTCACCTAAAAAGATTATGTCTAAGGGAGTGTTTGACTGTTTGTTTTAGCTTATTTTAGGAGATTTTTAGCTTATCAATTTATTTTATGAGCTTACGAAAAATATAGTATTTGGCTTAGATTATTAGCTTAAGCTTATGAATTTATTTTGAGTAAAAATAAATCAATTTTGATAAAACCAAATCAAAGCAATTTAATTTTCTCCATATAAGTTTTTTTTAAAAGATGGTTTTATATTAATCACAAATAAATTAAAAAAATACCCACATTTCAAGTCGAAACCTTGAGGTAACAAAAGGCAGCAAGATGGAACATTCCTGATGAGTTCAGTGTGTTACTCAGCCAATTGGCCCAGTGAAGGCCTGCTTTCTTTTTCTTGCTATGTACTATCCAAAATAATACAAAATGTTTAGCCAAAAGGAACAGTTGAGCCCAAAGGAATTGGAGATCGCAACGATGTCGAAGAAAGAAGCAATCTGAGAGGGAGGTAGGTTTAGCCAAGCGAAAACTTTCTTCTAGACGGGAACTACCTTCGGACACCTGAAATTGAGATGGTTTAAAGATTCCTCTTCTTGGTTGCATTAGGGGCAATTAATAACCACTATATCAATACTTCTCGACTTTAAGTTGATGCTGGAAGGTAGGGCATTTTGACGAGCCCTCCAAAAAACAGATATTAACCTTACTTGGAAACCACTTAATCTAAGAATTGAGTGTGTTGAAAGCTGAATTCGAGAGCAGCTTCGTACGGATGAGAGCCGAAAGTTTTTGGACAGAAAAAGAACCATTAGGCGATAATGACCACTTCTAGTTATCGTTTTTTGAAGACAACCGTGTTTGTTGCATGGCCTGCGTTAGAATATCCATATCTGATAACGCTCTTCCAGTGATAGGTCTAATCCAGCTCCATCGAGGGCCCCATTCACTATTGTCAAATGCCTAGCAGTCTGCTACACTATAATTTTTTGAAGACAACCGTGTTTTCTCCACATGAGTTTATCTTTGTACTTTTACATATATATCCTTTTCTTTCTTCCTTTTACTAACACCTTTTATGTAAGCATGCCTTTTTTAGTCAATTTACAATAACAAGCTAAGTCAATTTTTTTTTAAAATCTAAGCATATTAGCTTATAAGTCATAAGTTGATCAAAACACTTATTCCAATAATAAGTATGAAAGATAAAAAACTTATAAATTAAAAATTAAAAAGCTATTAAACTTGTGCTAAAAAAATCGTTCAAATTGTTTATAGGACTTTTAAGATATATAGGTGGTGAAATTAAACTTAAATGTGCTTTAATAAATGTATGTGGAAGATGAATCATCTCCTGGTTTCTTCATGAAGAAGAATCTATTTTTAACTGACAATGACGTCATCACACGCTGTGTGATAATAATTTCGTATTTGCAATTTTTATGCAAATTTTAGAACGAGTATAGCAGTTGAAAAATTTTTAACTTTCACTTTTTTATTTTTCTAATAAAAAATGATGAAATTATTTTCTGAAAAAAAGGGTGGAGCTCTTTTTTTAGGAAAAATGAGGTTTGTTTGAAAAAGTTGTTTGAAAAAATACGAGTTTGGAAATATCGAGAAGTTTGGAAAGATGTGAATTAGTAAAAAAGTTTTATATTTTCTTGGAAAAATATGTAAGTAAACATGTTTGTTCATTTAAAACTCCTACTATTTATTTATATTGCTATATTAAGTATATATGTCACACCCCGCCAAGGCGGAAACGCGAATTGTGACGGAGAGGATCGTCATAACACATTGATACGTTAATAGAGAAATTACTAAAATGCAATTCAAACCAACGTGTCACGACGTTCCCCGACACAAGAGGGGACTTGTGCCGCGTTAGGTCGGTATTCACCGCCTCATAGTCTCAAGTAATAACTGGGAATACGCAAATGTAAATCCCACAACCCGGGACAGGTGATACAGGGCATGCAAGCCCAAAAACCAAGTAATCCATGTTTAAAATAATAAAAGATATACGTTTTCAAAGTCTTGAAAGCGATAGGTCATGCTAAGGTCCGTCTAGAAACCTCTAGTCATCCTTAGGTTGTATTTTTAGCCTTACCTGAAAATGAACACTCTAAAAACATCAACACAAAGGTTGGTGAGCTCGCAGGTTTAAAGAAAAGATCAGTTTACCGTGCATAGAATTATGTTGTGTCAGTTGCAGCAATGATAGAATAACACTTGTATAGATAGCATAGCATATAACCGAACATCTCGGTTCAATAGCAATTAATCTTTAGCATGCAAAACCGAATCCCAAAGGTTCAATTGTGTATAGCCTTCCAACATACTATAGTCGGCTGGGAACATAAGTTGGCTCAAAGTAGTCATAGTCATCTCATAGTTATCTCATAGTCATCTCAAAGTAATCTCATAGGTATCAAGCAATAAAAGTTCACAACAAGCACATATCATATAGCACACAATTGTCATTGAAAGATTTAGTAAAACTCAAACACGGTATAGAGAAATATATTGAGTGTCATTTTCCCCCAAAAAGTTATACACGCAAAAGAGGCTACGAGTACTCACCTTAGCTTCGCACAGTTTCTAGTCTTGCAAGAGGATAGACGCGAAATCTACAATAAGTACAAGTACACATAAGACACAAAGGTAGGTGTATAGGACCCCTAGCCCAAAGGCGGGAGTTAATCATTGGTACTAGACCTAGTGTCACAAGACAGATTTAAAGGTTTTGCGGGCTGACTTTGCACAATTTTAAAGTATTCCAAACGTACGATTCAGAGACCCAACTTTTTATAACAGTGGATTCAGTGTATCAACCATAATGTGTAATTTTCCTAGAATTTAATAACCTAGCTAGATATTTATAAAATTTAACGGAAGACACTACTGCCAGAAAACTAGCTGCACGCGCGCGATAGAAAGTACAGATTTTATAAAAATATCAAACGACTTCCAAAATTCACAAAATTTACACAGAGTCAAAAGGACACTTTGAAAATACCACAGTAAAAATATTGATCAAATATAATATGTTTTGGACGGGTTTTAACACAATAACATAACCCGAAATCCTGCTGGGCAATCTGACAGATTTGTGCACCGTCACGGTAAAAATCATTTGACCAGTCAAACGGCCTCCAAAAATTACAAAACATGGTGTAGATGAAACTAGACTCAAAGCTCTACGTTTCAGACCCAATAATCGAACAAAAAAGGCTATGTATAGGCCTGGTTATGACCTCTCAAACACGAGGCACTCTACTGTCCAGCATCAGTTTTATACACTTTGAACTAAAAATCGAATCTTGGGATCATGGAACACCTTTAGAACCACTAAAACATCTTTTGATTACATGGTGGTGATTAAACATGTTCTAAGGGTCCAAAAACATCATGCTTATAGGAGGATAGAAAGAAGACTATAAGATTTAAAGAGTAGAACACTTACCGAATCGATGATCAACGAATTAATCTTGAAACCTTGGTGCCGTGGGATAAAATCGACAAAGAGAGGGGATATGGGCTGAATTTCACGAAATAGAGAGGGAGGAGGGAGTAGGTCGGCCGATTAGGGGGGTTTAGGGGAGGGATTGAGGTTTTTAAATTAGGTTTAAGGCTTAATTACGGGCTTTTAACTTAATACTAATGAGCTTGGACCTATTAAGCTACTTTTAACCCATTAAAACACTAACTTAGCTAAAAAGAACAATCTAAACTAGAAATATATATATATATATATATATATATATATATATTTAATAGTTAGAATACATTTAATTTAAAATAAACAATTATACGAAAATATAACGCGGCAGCTAGGCAGTATACTATATCTTAAAATTAAACAACAATTAAGCTAACACTAGGTTTTAACATATCTCTAAGCCTAATTTAAGCATTCTAAAAATTACCAAGAATTATCTAATGTGCATACGAGTAACATTCGAGTTTCAGAAGTCGTGAATTAAAATATTATCCTGATTTCGGTGACGGTTGTCACAATATAACACTCTCTCTTTTAAAAATTAAAAGTCATAGGGGGTGTTTGGTTCAAGTATTGGTTTTTATGGGATTTGCATTTATAGTGGGATTGGGATTTGGTGGGATTTAAAATCTCAATATTGTGTTTGGTTTACATTTCTTAGGTGGGATTTCCACCACCACTAAACCCCATCAATAGCACCTTCAAGTTCCCCCCCCCCCCCCCACCAACCACGACATCTGTTGCCACCGTCCACAGGACGCCAGTGAAGGCGAACAACGGGAAACGACGGTGGACGACGAAGGCGAAAAACGCCGGCGACTGTTGCCACCATCAACAGCACCTTCAACGACGAAGGTGAACAACGACGACAACGAAGCGACGGTTAGGATTTCCAACGGTGACAACAAAGCGACGGCTGGGGGTTCTGTCCGCGAACGACGAAGCGAAGCCTAATGTTTCTGTCGGCGAACAAGGAAGCGACGACTAGAGTTTTCTTCGTGGGTTTCTTCTTGGGTTTTTGTTGCAGCGACGTCAAAGGGGTGACGGCGGTGGCGATTAGGGTTTCTTCGTAGGTTTCTGTTGCAGCGGCAAATAGGCGAAGGGGTGACGGCAGCGACGAAGGGGCGACAATGACGACGGTTTCTGTCGACTAGGATTCGCCGGAATATTCGCCGGAGCAAATGACTCACCTGTGGATTTCAAAATACTAGGAAGGGGGGGGGGGGGGATTTAGAAATCTCTCATCCATGGGATTTCATGAATTCCTGGGAATTAAAATCCCACCCTCTTTTATCAAACCAAACATCACATTTGGAGGGATTTGAAATCTCATTCGCATAAAATCCCCCCAAATGACACTATCCAAACACCCCCTTACTTTTTCAATCAAAACTAAATCTTCACATTTATTTTTATTTACATTAATCTCGTCTATCAACTCATTAAACCTTTTCACATCATTCTCTCTTTTAACAAATAAATATCATGATTACGACAAATTATAATTAATTTTTCTCTAAATACATACATTCCAATTTGATAAATACTACTATTTAAATTATTTCAAATTTATTTTAACATTTGGGCTTTATTCGCAAATATCATTGTCTCCTCTATCCTCATCGTCACAAGTATTCACCATCATTCTTCTTTTATCGTCATCGCCGCATTGCATTAAATAACTACAAAGAAGTCAATCCAACCTATTTGATCCGGGTCAACTCACCCCAACCTGTTGTTCCAGCTTATACTCTTGATATATAAATTAGACCGACCAATCAATGAATCTGATACACTTCAAGTACCTATGGCCCTGGCTATAGGTCCCACCCATATGATTTCCATTTTCCTGGAACAACCGTTAAATTAAGACACCCCAGAAGATGCCATCCATGGCAGTTTAAACAGAGTGAGAATTTTCTGTGTTGTCATTTTGTTGATTTCTCATCACCACTTGAAGAAATAATTGAAAAATATATGTTTTCTCATTATAAGACAAACAAACTAGGTTAATATTAATTTCACTACTTGGTACAAGGAAGCATACCTTTGCAACAAGGCAACCCGCTTCGTTTGCATTGTTGTTGAACTAGTAACCCAGTTGATCGCATCAGTCAAATTGCCAAACACCAAAAGATAACTTAAATTAGTACGGAAAGAATGATACATAGATGATATATAGGTTTCGATGATACTAGGTAGGTAAACATGTTTCTTGTTATGTTGTCGAGTCTATATATTTATGGGGCCAGATAATCAGACATCTGGATCCAGATACAGGTAACAGATAAGATCTAAGATTGCTATGCAACTAAAGTTTACAAGTTAAAGTTGTAAAATTTGGGGGTTAGCAGATGAATATTTTTTTTATATAGTAGAACCATCATTCTAATAGTCACCTGACCATCTTAACAAGTCGAGAATAAAGATATTAACCAAGGCTCCACCAATCTGGTTGTTTCACTGGCGGCAACTACAATGGTAATGGAGCCAGCCGCCAGTGTGGTGGTGGCATGGGGATGCCAAACAGTGGAACAAGCGAAAGTTCTTACCATGGAAATTGAGTTCACACAGGCAAGGGCTCAAGATCATAGTCCCAGTGGAGGCAACTATGGTTACCAGAAAAAAGGCATAAACAGTGAATGATAAATGGCTTTGCAGAATATCACACGGATTTGGAATCTCAAGGATTAGCAACATAAGCAATTTCCATGGTTGCTTAACAATGCCAAGTTCATGATTTGGTCAAACTCATTTGTTGGCTATCATGGGGCTATCATGATCCAAGCCACATCAGATAAGATGCCTGAAAAATTATTAGAGGTAAAGATTGCAATACATAATGTTTCTTAGTTCAAGTTGTAAAATTTATGGGTTCTGATACTATATATGGATGCCACAAGCAATGAAGCATCACTCTACAAACAATAACTAGCTAGTCCTCTTAACAAGTTGAGAATTAAAATTTTAAAGAATACTCCATTCATTATTGATAAAAGTGCAGGGTTACCACTATCCCATGATAAGATAAGGACTACATATTCTGATCAATATGGAATCACAGTTCCTACTAAATGTATCCCTATAAATAGAAAAACAAATAAGCATCAAAAGTTCAAAACCACAAGCCAAGTTCAAAAAACTTATCAATTTTATGAAGATGGACATCCTGACTCACCAGATTCGCAGCCGTGATACTGAAAAGCTACTCTCAAGTATCGTCTTACTTATTATAAAAAATATCAGCATCATCAATCTGGTGGTTGTTCTACTAGCCGTGGCATCCGCCACCAAACGATCCAGCTAAGAGTTTAACATTGCAATCCTCTGAGAATCCTTTGCGGCTTATTTCACCACCCTAAGGGAATATTTACAATATTTGTTGGTTTCACCGCCAATGTTCTACTATATGGGGATGTTCCAACACCTTCAACCTATTCCATACAACATTCAACAATACCCACTACCTCGTCTCCAAAATGTACCTTGTTGCTGCGTCATCAAGATGTTTTTTTACAGATTACCAATGGAGTTCAAAATGGCTTGTGTAATGACATTACATTAAAACGAAGTGCCCCAAAATTCTGTTTTTTGAATTTCTCAACTTCCAAAAACTACCATTGAGATTTAAGTATTTAAACTCAGAAAGGTATACAATTTGGTTCTATGGGGAATTCGAATTCTTTTTTACCATTCTGAAACTCCAACTTTGTTTAAGTGCTTTGAATCAAAGTTGTTCTTGTAGAATTATTCTTATAATTTGAATTTTGTGATCATCCGGGCAAAAGAATCACAAGGATTGAAATATCAAGTTTGGAAAGTGATCATCACGATTTTACAAGAAATCCAAGTTCCTGTGAACCGACAAGTTTGCCATACAATTTCCGACAATCCTTGTTTTCGAAAAACCTTAACATTATAACTCGCTAGAAAAACAAACATATGCAACCTAACTGAACACTTTAAACAATGGAACACATCATTTAGAAAAAAAAGAACTAATCACAGAAGCAGAGAAAAATCAGAAATAACCTATTACACAATAAGATAAACTATTATAGAAGCAGAATTTGACGAATTTAAAGAAGTGATACTAACCCGAGAATGAGAAAGTGAGCCGTTAATTAGGGTTAGGTCGTCACGAGTACTTTCGAAACCCTATTTAAAATACATAAAACCTTCAATTATTTATTTAAATAAGAGATGACCAAATAATCGAATACAAACGAGACTTCGTGTTCGATTAACTTTGGCCGCAACAACTTGGGTATGTTTGACGCAACTAACTGAAAGCTGAAGCTTGTATGAGCTAGAGCGAAGCTTTTATTTAGAGCCTAAAACTAGAGCTATATTTGTATGAAAGTGTTAGACAAAGTAGTTGTAGATGTAGCTTAAAATGTAAAAAGACACAAAAAGATAAATTTAAATAAGAAACAAAATTAATCAATGATTATTAATGTAATTTGGGTTTTAAAAACTCCTAATAGCTTCTAGAAGCTAACTGAAGTAGCTTTTCATTTTGAAGCTTTTATAAGCTTATTTTTTAAAAAGTAAAAGTTCAAACTACTGCAACCAAACAAAGTTATTGGAGCTTATTTTCTAAAAACTAAAAGCTCAAAACTCTTAAAAACTTCGAAAAGTTTCCCCCAAACATACCCCTAAAAAAATACAAAAGGATACTTGAAGGAGTTTTTTTGTTTGCCGTTTAGATGCTTTATAATGTTTGTTTTTTAAAATGATTACTAAGCGTAATTAAAAGAACTTGCATATATGAATATATACTATAACGTTAATTCAACATTTTCAAACACACATACACATGTGTACGTGTACGTATGTGTGTATACATAAACAAAAAATAAACAAACCAAACAAAAATCTATATTCATGTTTGCTCATTTATTTAATACATGAAACTTTTCGCTAACCTACTTATAAACACTATTATATATATATATATATATATATATATATATATATATATATATATATATTTAATAAGTTGGTTACTATCACCATTGCTCCCTTACACTATCATCATAACATATACCAAATGCATCTTTCATACTTGTTATTGCATTTTATTTATGTTTTCCAAATGCATCTTTCATATTTGTTATTGCATTTTATTTATGTTTTGACCCTTGATTCAATGTGAGAACTACTTTAAAATTACAATATTGAGCTAGATCATTTTGCTTTTATTTTGTATGAGCTTAGAAAGACGTATGAGAAAGTACCATGATGCGTTTATTTATGTATTTTTGTCAATGGCGTTATGGTTTTAGGTTTGATTCTTATCTATGGAGTATTCAACTTGTAAACAAGATCATGGTCTTTCTTAAAATTTAAGATAGAATATAACAGGGGCGGACTCAGGAAATTTTTTGACCGGTAACACCATATAATGCGAAAATAAAATAAAATAAAATTGAGGGTGTGGTTCGGGTTTTTTCTCGGGTTTCCGGTTAATCGGGTCGGATTAACGAGGTTTCGGCTGTTGTTCTGGTATTTTAGGGCCAAAATTTAAAATAAAACACAATTTATATGAAGTCATGTTAACTAAAATGTTATTATAAAGGTAAACTAAAGTATTTTAAAGGTATAAATTGAAAGATTAAACAATTCTTATCATTTTTTTTAAAAAGTTTCATTTTTCCTTTGATTTTGGTGGCATCACCGGTACCACCCCGAAAATTTACCAGTAGCACCGTCTAAAAAAGTCGAAAATTAACACTATCAACCGTAAAAAGACCGGTGTCCCGTGCCCCCTCCCCACTATACATAGGACCGCCCCTGTAATATAACATTATGGTGCTTTTGGATTAGATTCCCGTTCATAGTTGATCTTGGCATTAGCAAGATCATCTTTATAAAAAGACCGTATCCGATTCATGACAAGTCCCTTAATAATTTTACATGGCGATTCTATAATGGAATAATAGATTAAGGACTTCGAATCATATAAAATCATGGAAACAAAGAATAACATGCAATCTAATCAAACTAATTAGATGAAAAGGGGTGGACCACCCTTTAGTGTCATCATCGACTGATCCCACGGTCAACATGAAGGAGTTATATCCTATAGTTAAATGACCATATGCTAGGGTTTGATCTCTATACGTCCACTAGAGACTTCATATCCTCAACTACTAGGCTATGAGTACGGTACTTGCATAAACAAACATCTTCATATACGACTATACAAGTTTGGATATAATTATTTACGGGTATCATAGTCGGCATCCATGAAAAAACCACTTGATGTCTTACAAATTTTGAATAAAGACGTAAAAAGCAATGATGCTTTCATCCACAACCATCATGGAAATTGCAAGGTCACTATGATTCCATGATTAGACATTATATAGAAATTTTAATCAATTTGCAATTATGATTACCAGTTAGCCCTATAAATATAAACAACAAATTAGCATAATAATCACAAGGCTAAGTTTGAAGAAACTTTCCATTTCAAGATGGACACCCAAGAGCGTTGCCCTGGTGCTGTCTTTGGCTACCAACAGCGACAAGGGTACAACATAAACTTCCAAGATGGTGGCTTGATCAACTCCTCTGCCATAACCGGGCAGCACCACCAATCTGGCTGGTCCACAGGCGGTTATTACCATGGCAATCAAACCCACTACCCTGGCGGTGCTGGGGTTACTTCCGGGATGCCAAACACTAGAAATCATTTGCAAAACAGATATGGAAATGGGCAAAAGTACCAACACATGCCTAACAAAATGAACTATGGTTACATGAAGCAATATTACATGATAATTATGAGGAATTCTAATGATGAGGAAACATCGGAAACTAGTCATATTCGACAAGTGTGTGATTAGTAGAATGCTAGTTACTCAAGTAGTCAAGTGACATTAGTCTCATAATAAAACCAGCATTCTGTGTATCAAACTGATATATCTATGTTAGTTTTAGAAAAGAGAAATGTGTTCCTCTAATATCATTTGGGCAAAAATAGTTATAATCTTCTGCACTCTTTTTATTGCCTCTGTTCTTTCTTTTTGAATATCAAACACAAATCATCATAAAACATATAAAGCTTGTTTCTCAAGTGTTCGGGATTTACAAAAATTCCTACAACTCCATAATGGACAAAGAAACATATAACCAGATGCGACAATCTTGATCCATTTACTTCTGAATGGTTTGACTTAGGTTTATATTTCATCCTACATGGGTTAAAGAGTTGAACGCGTAAAAGTCTCTCTGAATTTCATTTTTAATACATAAAACCTCCTATATCATTTCATTCAAGAAGTTAGATTACTACTGACATAAGTTATTTTTTATAATCCCTTTGGCACGCTAATGCTTTGTTATAATTTTGGAGAAAAAGTCTCACTTCAACTCTGCAAGAACTTCGGCCCTTTTAAACTCATAAGAAAAACTACCCGTTTCGACTAATTACCCAACCCGTCTATTTTTATACCTCTGCAATATAAGTTCCGTAGGCTTCTATAGTAGTTTTGACCTGAAATAACACATAGAAGAGAATTAACATGGAATCATAGGATAAAATGCACTACTTACACTCCTCCATTTCATAAACACTGCAACAGCTTTAAGGTTCCTATAAATTTTTTGCACAATTTCATCGAATCACATTTACCTATTTTCGTATTATCATTATTATAAAACAGGGGGTAGATGATCTTGAATTCTATCCACAAGTTTGCTGTTCTTTTTCATTAATGAAAGGTAGTCTAGACATCCAGCAAGAAATCACACTTTTTCTACCTTTTTATAAATTGCAGATTTTGTGAGAGGCATGATAAGTAAACAATCTAGTAGAACTCTTAATGCTAGATCCTTATATATTGTATTCCTGTTCATCTTAGTTTGGTCCAGTATGGATTCAGTTCAGGCTACTGTCAAAATAGTCCTTTTGATAAGAGTTTATGTTAGGATCGCAACCAGGGAACCAACCAATGATATTGTCCGCTTTGGGTTTCCCCTCACGGCTTTAAAACGAGTCATATGGTAGGAGTAAGATCCCCTCTCCTTATAATGTCTCACCAATGTGGGATGCTCCTGCATTGCTACAGGTGCAGTGGGTCTAAGAGTTGCGGATTTGACCTGCTCAAGGGAACGATGAGCCTCATAGACCCAACAGTTTATTGCAGTTGTGATTTGTTTCTTGAAGCTGTTTATACTGCAACAAGGAGCAAAAGACAATAAAGCAATTAAAACTTAAAACAGTTGGCTTGAAGACTGGTGATTAAGGTTGATAGTTACCAAAACACTAGCAAGAAGGAAAAAACACATATAAATCTTAAAAGGAAAATAATACAGTAAAAATAATATAAAAATAAAGGACAGGAAGGAGGATGAGAAAATGAGAATAATTGCTTGAGATTAGTGAAGTTGAAGCTGAATTTATGAAGTGACATTACTGACCGATGCCACTGCCTTGATTCTTCCTTGCACCACTGATGATATAAAAAATAATTTTTTAATCTATATGGAATCACCAAAACCCCCTATAAATAGATCAAGAAAACAAGCATCAAAGAATAAAAAAAAACTTTGTATTTCAAGAAAATGGTTCTCAAAACTGACCGATACCGCTGCCCAAATTCCTCCTTGCACCAGCAAAGTTATTCGACTTACCAAGAGTCTGGTGGTAGAATCCATGATGATGGCTACACCAACTTCTCAGCCACAGTATCCCACTCAGCTCCATACTCTCACCAGCCCCAATCTGGTTGGTCCACTGGTGGTGGCTACCATGGCAATGGAGCCAGCCAATACCATGCTGGTGGTGTGGTTACCGCTGGGCTGCCAAACACCAGACCATATGAGAGTTCCTACCATGGGAGTTCACACAGGTATGGAAATGGCCAAAACTATGGTTACCAGAAGACATCTTGGACTCTAAAGAATCTTGATGATTAATGAACATCTATATATGAGACAATCATATCAGAAAAAGTGTGGTTAATAGATTGAGGGTACTCGAGTTACCTCTTGAATAAAGTGTGTATGTTCTCTAAATACTACATATGTATCATAATGCATAAGCTGTGAATAATGATGTCAGCAAAATCTGTTGTCTGTTTCCATCAGCATACAATGATACTGCAATTATTTAGTTTTGTGCATATCATACATTATGCATATTGATATTATAACTAGTGAATATATGCGAAAATTTCAAGTTCCATATATAGAAAGTTACAAGTTAAGAGTTAATTACTTGCCCATCATCAGCATTGTAAAAATTCGCCATGCAGATTTGGGCTGATGAAATTCCTTCACTTTATCATTCTTGAAGGGGTGCTTTGAACTAGTAAAATATGAGCAATTTGGGACTTCAGATAAGATTTCATAAGAATAAATGGGACAGGGCTGCAAAAGATGATGTTCTATAGCAGATATTTCAAAAGAAAAAAAAAACGGGTGTATTTTATATCTGGGAATCAAAATCAGTATCCTTTTAAGAACCACTCCAGACATCTTACAAGTTAACAATAGATATATCAAGTTATAATGCTTTCATCCACCACCAAATTGAACTTGCGAGGCTATGATAACTCTATGATTAGCATACTTAATCAAGTGTGTGTTCTGCACTATCTGACATCTATATACCATGCATAACTAAAATCCCACACTAAAATTACTAGCAAAGTTTATGTGTGATTGCTTGAAGTTGTTTTAGACTAACATCTGGTACTTGTTTTCAGCTCCCAATTTTTGTTTATCGCTTATCGCCTGATAGAGATTATGCTATGGGCCAAGTATTAGACGGACAACCCATTGGGCCTAGGGTCTTCTGTTTAGAGAATTATCGTATATATAACAGATGTAGAAGAGAGGAGGGTATGGATAGTTATTTTGTTG